>QPKB01000007.1:40495521-41014274 GCA_003546025.1 Camphora micrantha
GAAACCTTATAATGCTAATATTTATGAATAAACTGAGGGCCACATGTGCTTGTGTGGGAGCACCTTAATTAGACATACCATCTTACGTTTCGTCCATGGAAATGAGGGAACATAATCCTTTTGTCAATGTTAAACAACAAGAAAAAGACAAAATTATAACCTTGCGAAAACTTCACCTGCAGGAACGTCGCACGTGAGATTGTTTTCATCAGACTGTGAAAAAGGCATGGGGCCCGAGGAACCCTCTGGAACTCACAGGTGACGACTGTGACGTTCCACATGCATGAACATCTGCAGGAGAAAATCTTCCTAACAACCTGCCCTTTCCTTTTAAATTTGCTTTCCCTTATAGTCAGCGAATGCATTCTCATACAAGTGGACTTCTAGATCTGAATGAGTCGTTCGGAGGGTCATATCATGGATGGGCTGTTGCTCAAATAATGGCATTGATGAACGACCCTATACTAGGGTAACGAAAACAAACAGGATGGCTAGTGGCACTGCTGCGTACTCCTCCATCCATTCTCTACTTCAAAATTCCTCTAATAAAAGAAGGAAAAATGGGAGAGCCAGTGAAAATACTGTTGATTTCTTTTTTCTCCTACCTTTTCAATCTGTTCTTTATTTCCTCAAAACTCCAATCAATGGCAAGGATGATTCTCTGGCTAGTATGGGAATATGCAATGGTACATCCAATTTGGGGCCTTGCTCATGGTTTGTCAAATATCATAAACCGTTTGTAAAAATCATGAAATAGCATCCCTGATAACTTAAGGAAGACAAAAATGGGGTAAAAAATGACAACATTGTAGTCCGCCCTATCCAAATGTTGTTTTGCTTAGCGGGGTTATTCTTTTACCTTTTTGTTCATAATTTGTAGCGAGTTAGTTACCTGTTTTTATCTGTGCAGTCATTACCTTATGCATTGGGTGCTAAAAATGATAGGAGTTGCTGAACTGGCTTGGGATGGCAATTTTGCAAGCAAGACATGAGGCTGAAGCACTCTGCGCATGGTTAAATTAGTGAAGGTCATGTGGATGCATGTATCACGCAGACAGTGATAGCTTTCTTATGGGCCAAGTGTGTGGTAACATGCCTCCGGCCCAAGCTCAAAGTAAGTTTTAGCCTGTGTTGGAGTAAGATTGAATATCTCTGGCAGATTGGATAAGTTGTCTGTTGTGGCATTCGGGCATACCACGTAATTGGGGAAATGGCATTATATGGGGTATTGTCTTTATGTTTTTCCCACTCAAAATTAAATGTTGATACATTGATGATGTCTAAAGGAAGTGACAGAAATTATCTGTGTCTAATGTGATTTCTAATTTCCATGCTCCATCAAATATAGCATACCTGATTGCTGCCAAAAATATTCAAGGTGATTCTAAATGCACCCCCATGAAAGTGCTGAAGGCACCCACCTCGCCCTATGAAACAGTGATTGAAAGGTGGTGCCCTTCAGCAAAAGGGATGGGTGCATTTAGAACCACGCAAATATTCAAACACTTGCACTTATATTGTCTCAATATTTTTGTTTGTCATATATGTTTAGTTCACATGTTTCTACTTGGTGCGTCTTTTGCTTTGCAACTGTGTGGTTACAACTTTCAGTTGTGATTTTTAATATCCAAACTTGCATATTGAGATTTAATGTGTTTCTGTTGTTGGTCGTTTTATTTATTTATTTTTCCATTTATTTGTGATGATTATATTGTCTGAAATTGCCATCACAGTTGGGGTTTTCACTAGCTCGGTAAATATGAAACTAATTATGTAGGAACCAGTCGAGTGTTACCTCATGTCTGATATTGAGGCCGGTCTTGGGCTGAGGAGAAACCATTTGGTAGCTATATCTCTTTTGGCTGGGAGTGACCATGATTTGCAAGGAGTGCCAGGAATTGGTGTTGAAACTGCTGTTCGCTTTGTCCAAATGTTCTCTGAGGACGAGATTTTAAATAGGTTTGTTACTCTTAGTGGTAACAAAATTATTATTTCTTTAATAATACTATGAGATATAAATTGAGAACTATTTAAACATAATTTTCTAGTTTTTTACTTCACCAACATGTTCTTGATCTCATGTCATACAGGTTACATGAAGTAGGGAAAGGGGATACTCTGTTGCTTCAGGGTGGTCTTAATGCTAATGTTGATTGTAATATAACAACCGTAGAGAATTTTAGCAAAGACAAGATCTCCTCATTGTTCATATTGTGGGCATCCCGGCAGTAAGAGAACTCATCTCAAGGTTGCTTGCGAATATTGCAATGTTTATGGTCATGAAAAATGTACACAAAAGCCTGTAGGTTTCAAATGTGAATGCATCGACTGTGACAAGGTACGTCATTAGTTTGGTTTTGCTGAAGATTTGACTCGGTTATTAGAACCGAGATATTTTGTTGCCAAAAGGCTCAGGTGTTTGGAAACACCTGCTCCATGAACTTAGAAGTATAGGGATGTGAGCCTCAAGGAATGTGTAGTTTCTTGAGCCCATAGTTCCGTGCATGTGGGGACACTGGGGCCATGTTCATTTTCTTCTATCTTTTTGTAGGCTTTTTTATCAGAGGTCTATAAGCTCCTATGTTGGGCTATAATAATTTTTTGTTGGTAGTGGCCCAAAAAGTATGAAAATTGGATCTCAGGAAAGTACAATTCCCTGAATCTCAGGACTGTATATATCCCCTCAAACATACCCATGTTTCTCCCATCCTATTCTCTCTCTTTTTTTTTCCCACTGATTTTGGTACTTGTTTTGATCAGAAATAGGTTATCAGTCAGAAAGGAAACAGTTGTTGAATTCTACTAGCATTTCCTATTTTTTGCTGCATATATTCAGTGTTTTTATCCTTTTTTCTAACCAGATGTGGACATGTGGTGGTGTTTTTTATTTTTTTTGGGCACTGGATTGCAGGACCGGAGAAGCAAAGAGCAGAAGAAACATGCCAATTGGCAAATCAAAGTCTGCCATAAAATTTGCGCCGAACAGAATTTCCCAAATAACGAGATCATTGAGATGTATTTAAGCCAGAACCATGGGAATTTTGATGGTATGGTTTCTATCAGAACCAATTGCTTCATGAGTTTTGATTATTTATGTAATCTAAATGTTAAATTATCACTGGTTTTTAGGAACTTCCCTATGTTTCTTTATAGATGGATTGCCTAAATTATTTTTAAAGAATATAATATATAGTACTGATGATAACATTTCAATGATCTTTATTAGCTGCTTTTCTGATCGCTCGCATAATCAAATAAATCTACTTTTTTTTTTCCCTTAAAATTGGAACATGAATGCCTTTTTGGCAGCATTATACTTCATATACACATTTTTACTATAGTTACTGTTTGCTAAATGTAAGTTTTGCATACTGAACAATTTTCAAGAGAGCATTGAACACACAGAAAGCCTCTAAAGTTCTGTCATAGGGAATTTTATGATGTCTTCATAGTTCTCCTGCATTATACTGTACCCCAGCACTAAATGTCAATGTTGCACTTTTCAGAGAAAAATGGCCCTTCCCTTTCATGGGGAAACCCCAAAATTGGAACTCTGGTCGAATTCTTAAGTTACCATCAGCGCTGGGAACCTTCTTTTGTGCGACAAAGAATGCTTCCAATGCTGTCCACCATTTTCTTAAGAGAAATGGCTTCAAACCCAAACAACGGTTTGCTATTATGTGACCAGTACAAGTTTCATTCGATTCAGAGAGTGAAAGTCAAATACGGGCACCAGTTTTACTTGGTCAAATGGAATAAAGCTACCCCTTATGCAAGTGATGCTCTCTATGCAATCACAAATGAGCAAGCTGATCCCCAGCAAAGTGAGTCTGATAGAGTGGATGAGTCCATTGATGCATTGGATGACCTATTGGATGAGGCAGATGTACCACATATTCTTGTTGATGATGGTACATGGTTTCTGTTGACTGATGAAAACAAAGAGCTTGTGCAGGCTGCATTTCCTGAACAAGTAGAGCAATTTTTGGAGGAAAAGGTATGTCTATTTATACTTTGATTTTATGATTTTAGTAATATGAGAAAAGATCTGGGATTTGACTTATATGTGTAAGCTGGTTATGAGCCCTCTATATCCATCACATGGCTCCATGTATGAGGTCACCATCAATCATCCGCTGGGCACTACCACAGACCATATTCCAAAAATCTCACCTCTGAAGAACCCTAGATGTTCATTGATGAGCTTTCAAGTAGAGCTGGCAAAAGGCAACCCAACCGTCAATCCGACCCGCATATGACCCACATAACATGGCCCGCATAATATATGTGTCGTTCGCGGGTCAACCTTGCCTGACCCAGATTTAGGGTCAACCCGCATGACCCACATAACCCATTTTTCTTTTTCTTGCAACTAAGACTTATACTCTATACTTAATTCTATGTAGTGTATCTTTTTATTTTTTATATGATGTTTTTTTTATTTTTTATGAAAATTTTATTTTATTTCAATTCTATTTCTATAGTTTCTATTTAAAAAATATGTCCTATACTCATGGTATAAATAATTCCTTCTCTTTCTTTTTTTTTCTCAAGTAGGCCATTTGTTAGCTCACTTTAGAATATTTTTGTGTGCTCTTCTTTCTTAGGAGGATTGTAGATATGAAGAAAACACAATGGATATGACATAAAGCAATCAAGTAATGGTTGAGTTCATGCTAGTTTCCACACAATTTTCTCCTTAAGTTGGCTAGAGAGAAGTGTGAATTATGTCATCGTAATCTAGGCCTGGGCCTAAATTTTCAACTGAATATTGGTTGATCCTAGGTTTGTTTTAAGATCCTATGAGAAGAAGCAAATTAACGATAGGCTTATCATAACCCAAACAAAGCTTGTTCATAAGTTAATGATTGTTCATTTAGATCTTATCTCCTTTGTACGAATAAACTTATTGGTTTGGGTCTAACTTAACCTTTAGGTATGTTTAGAGCATTAGAGGACTCTTGTCAATAAATTTAGGTTTGGATGCAGTTTATGTGGGTCAACCCAACCTGCAATGGTTATGTTGGTTCATGTGGGTCGGGTCGGGTTGACCCGCAGTGAGTGCAAGTTAGGAGTTTCTGACTTATTTAATAAGCGGGTCTGATGCGGGCTAGGAATTAAACAGGTCTGACCCATTTAGCCCGGCCTAACCTGTTTGCCACCTCTACTTTCAAGGATTTAAAAATCGATTATGAGAAAAGAAGTCCAGCTAACAACCAAAATCAGTAGATGGTAGTCCGATAGGCGGTTTCAATTATCCTACAAATTTGAGTTTTCTGGTACATCCTGTTCATGGAAGGGCCTCCATTTGAGTCGTGGGTATCTCATACATGCAGCATGCCATGTAATAATGTAATATATATATCAAGACATCTATGATATAAACATAGCTTCACCCTAGATTTACTATAAACAAAAAGATGAAATACATTTCCTTGAAGTCTTTTTTAAGTTTTTGTTGCAATTTATGCACTAGGTAGAAGGTTCACATCAATCTTCTTTCTTTCAAAATTTTGATAGAGTTTTCTTGTAATTTTTATGGAATTAAGATGCACAGCTTGTAAATGTGTAATTGCTCAGGTTTCTCTTTATACACATGGAATGTTGTTTTACTTAATACAAAACCATTGATATTTTAGAGATTTGAATTTTTAGAAAACAACTTGATAATAACTAACTCAAGCGTTGAGTTTTGAGATACATGTATTGCATATTTAAACAAATCACATGGTCACTTAGTTACATATAGATAGGATTGAGAGAGAGAGAGAGAGAGAGAGAGAGAGAGAGAGAGAGAGAGAGAGAGAGAGAGAGAGAGAGAGAGAGGAACCAAAGAAATACAAGGATGGTTTCAACTTATTACATGTAAGATTTGTTGACCAAGTCTAAAGAAGAGAGCTATTTGATTATTGCAGTGCATGTGGATTGGTGCCATGTGGCTTGCCATGACTTTTTTCTTCAACATATATGATGAGCCCCTCCCAAAAATACCATCCAATGGGATTGTCTCAATTGATCCTTTTTCAGTCATCTTGACTGTGGACCAAATTACTTTCCTTACCTATTTCTGGCCAGAAACTGAATGATTAGGATACACCCATCTAGGAATTTTAAGGGTGTTGACTGATCATTTTGGATATCTCATTGGTTGGTCCCAGTGAAAAAAACTGGAACTTTGAGCAAACGTTTTACTGGTTCTTTTGTGCTGTGGAATTGAATCTTTTCCTTCCAATTTTCTTTTACACCTGCACCTGGATATACAATACATAAATAAAGGAAGTGTTTTGAAATATTTTACTTAAACATACAGTTTGCTGAATGCTTCCTGCAATTAACTAAAATTCTATAGGCACTGAAGGAAGCAAAATTGAAAAGAAAGAGCTGCAAGTCAGAGTCTCCGAAGTCTAGTGGCAAACAACTCAGCATTACTGAATTCTACCGATCTTCAAAAGTGATGGTTCAGGCAAAGCATGGAGAAGATCAAGTGAAAAATTCTGAGGACTGCATGGAATCATTTGTGAAGAAGAGCAAGACGACCTCAAGCCCTTTGACTTCAGGCCCAGGGACTGCCAGTGCCAAGCCAGTTCGACAGCGTCCAGTTCGACGGCGTCTTCAGTTTGAGTAGTCACCCTACTTTGGCTGTTCAATACTCATGTTTTCTTTCATGTAATTATGGAGGTTAATGATGTATATATACTAACAGAATCTCTCAAATTAATGTTTAGCTAGTTCTTGTTTATAGCCAAATGATATCCTTGGTGCGGACTGAGCAAAAGGATGGAAGCCTATTCCCAATGTAAAGGCATTGGTAAAATTGTCAGGATTGTAGAATTCATGATTATCCAAGCTTTGACATTGTTTCCTACATTTGGCAAGTTCTAGTACTTCTTCAGAATCATGGAAAATTCTATTTCTTTTGGTTTAATTTTAGAGGGGAAATATATCTCTGGTGGGCCTTCTTGTAGGCATACGAATAAACTTTCATATCCATGTTTTTCCAGGGTCAACCACGACTGTGGCCCAATCTTGACAGCATGAAAGGAAGCCCAGGTGTTACTCAGTGCATTCTTTAGTTCTCTTATTATGGTTACTAAAGCTAAAGCCAAATAAACAATGGGCCGAAGATAAGCATTGGGCTGGAGCCCATAAAACTGTGGACCAAAAGCTCCACAGAGCATGCCCTATGCTGCGTCCCTAGTCGTTACAAGATTCTCTGGCGGATAAAGATCTTCGATAGGCCAAACCCAGTGGTGCCAGGCTTGATAGACCATTTTTTTCTTCTTCTAAGAATTCGGATTCAAGCCTAACATCCGATGTTAAAAATCATGTTCCATGTCCAAGACCTTAACTAAAAGACCGTGTTTCATGACAAATTGGGAATAGGCCCAATACGATTCTGGCTTTAAGACCCAACATGCCATTATGACCTGTGAGATCTTTGGTGCCTAACTCATGTTATGTCTAATGAGAGGAATCCATGATAGATCAGAAAAAAAACTGCTCCATCTTCTGCACCGGTCACTTTTTCCATCATATCATGCAATACTTTCCTGTGCTCTTAAAGCCGATTGGGTAGTCCATGGCCACCCAATATTTTTCCCTCCTTTTTATTTGATGGATGGTGGTTCTCTCGAATAAAAGATCAGCATTTTTAGTGGCTGTAGTTTAGTAGGAAAGGTTTTGTATCTGTCTAGTTTTATAATTAAACATACCTACGTCCACCAAAGAAGTGGCTGTAGTTTAGTGGTAAGAATTCCACGTTGTGGCCGTGGAGACCTGGGCTCGAATCCCAGCAGCCACATGTTTTTAGCTTTTTACCAGGTCTTTGGGGCTTTTAACTTTCTTGTTTTTTCCTCTTTTCTCTTGGGTAAGATGGGCTTTTAACTTATAAGGATGCCTTTTGTCTTTCGGGACTGATGGTCAATGAAGACCGGATAGATATCAGTCCGGATAGTGTAAGTGCTGCAGTAGGATTTAATAAATGAATCGGGATCATCTAAGGGTTTTGACCTACTGTGATCATAAGTGGACTAATCATGATCTACCTACCACCTGCCCATGCATAAGGCAGCAGTCCCATGTGCGTGGCAGATTGCCCGTGGTGACACGGTATATGGTGACCTGGTGTACCATGGTGGGTCCACTCAAGGCCACCATGGGTTAAAAGCCTCATAGGATTCCAACTCTTTATAAATGCTGAAGGGGCTACATTTGAATTACAGGGAAAGATAGTGGACATTTCAAAAGGCACTTTTGGATTAAGTATATTACACACACAAAGAGAGAGAAAGAAGTAAGGATAAAATCAACCACTTAATAGTGGTGGTGGCTCTCTCAGATCAACAATGATACATTTAAAATATAAAGATTTCTCATATTTCATACCCTTAGATAGGATAATTGAAAACACTCAATAATTAGAAATTAGAACCCTGCATGTGGCAATCCCTTTGGCCAATATACCCTGCTTTATCTTGAAAAGATGAAGATGGCTTCCTGCTTTTCAAGCTCCAGAAGAGATTCCGTACTATCTCCCCTTCTCTCTCTACGCTATGTACCTTTTACTTGTAACTTGACATCCGTCCATGTCAAATTGTCAATGTAGCACGACCAACAACTACCACTGGGCCTTCTAAGAAACTTCTCTCTTTCCATTTTGTCTTCTTGTATAGAGCAAGTAGGAAGCTCGGAGCAAGCTTCTCTCTTTTGTCTCTTTTATAGACCACAAAACGTAGTATTACTATATACTGCTACTCCCCACTACCCCAGTACCTCAACACAAGCATCTTGCTTTCCCGGAAGAATCTCACTTCCAAACCACAACTTTATACAACTACACAAACCGACAAACCTACAGCAAGAGGGAAACTCCAGCAATATATATACACTGGATGACAGATTCTGTGGGGCCCATTCAAATAGAGTAACTCCACAGAGACACGTCAGCATCGCTCTCCATCTCATCCCAGCTGGACCCACTCATATGTGGAGGTGAGAGCAGCATTCCCTCTGCCATGTTGGCAAGCAAGGCTGGCATCCCCAATTCCGCCTCTTCGTCCATGTAAAATGGAAGCTCATCAGAACACTTCATCTCCGACGTCGGCGTCGGACGGAATGCTTCGGCAGCCTCCGCGGCGGCCCTCTGAATCTCCTTCGCGTCGGTGGAGGACGGCACGGCCAAAAGAGACGCCGAATCGGCGAAGTTGAGGCAGGCCGATCGCCCTCTCAGCGCCATTGCGGCGACGTCGTGGGCTCGGGCTGCCATTTCCGGGGTTGGGAACGTTCCGAGCCATATCCTGGACTTCTTGTTGGGCTCGCGCACCTCGCAGACCCATTTTTCCCCGTTCCTCCTCCTCACCCCCTTGTACACCGGGTGACGGGTCTCCCGGAATTTCCTTCGTCCCGCTCGCCGTTTGGGACTGCTCGTCGCCACCGTGGCGTATGTCTCCCCTTCGGAGATCGCCCGGCCGGTGAAATTGTTCGACGGAGACGACGGTGACCAGTTGTTGTCTGGAAGCTCTCCGGCCACATAATCATCAGACTCACAGTAGAAGCTCTTGCTTTCCATAAAAAAACAGAGAGTAACGAAGACTAGTATTAGTATTAGTGAATGGTGAGAGGAGTCGAAGAGTTTGAATTGAATTGAGCGGTTTGGAGTTAATTTGGACTTTTTTTTAGAAGTGGAAGTTGGAAATGGCAGGGGCTACTTATAACGGTTATTGAGGCACGTGATACGATTAACACGCGCAAATGGCAAGTGAGAGCATGCCAGGCTGGGCGCCTTGTGGGAGAGAGGGTGATGATTTGTTGCCAGCTGTGTCCTGGGTTTTGGTATCTGGGACTGGAAGGCAACTAACGCTATATACTCAAAACGTGGTAATTTGATGCTGATGTGTATTGATTTGTATCGATTGTGATTTGTCATTTTTTTTGTTTGCTTCTCCTGGTTAAGGTTTAGCCGAATCCATCTCCCATCGTCTCGTCTCGTCTCCAAAATAAAAAAAGATGACAGGGACCTTGATGGGTTAGCCGGTTAGTTCGTTGCAGGGGCCGTTGATTAGTCATTTGTCCTTGAATTGTGGGGTATTGGGCTTCAATTTTATAAGAGCCGTGCTACAGAGCCTGGATTTTATCCAGGGCTTTGTCACAGCTCCCATGCGAGCCGTTTCAGAGCCCGGGACAAAAATCTCAGGCTCTGTAGACTTTTAATTTTCTAAAGCACAGAAAAGGGCCTCTTTGACTTTGTTCCTATGAAATACATAACAACTCATTATCAGGGAGGGATGGGTGAAAGTTGTGATTCACTAGAGTGGTGCATTAAGTATTCATTTCCTATATTTATTTAATTTAATGTCTTTTAGATATGAGATTATTTAATGGTTTTCTTGGATATTCGGTTTTATTCTTAGTTTGGCTTTTAATTTCAGTAAACAAATATGTTAAAGGCATGTTTGTGGGACCTGTGATTGTTCAATAGGCATACCAAAATCACGTGGATTTATAAATCAGTCTCATCTAAAGGCATACCAAAAGGGAGTTTATATTAAATGATTCATTCAATGACCTTAAAGTATATAATTTTGCAAGTAGTTAATCAATTAACCCCTCGTAATTTTTGTGGGGGCGGTGAACTGGGTAGCCAAAGGAGTTGAAAATGACTCACAACAACGGCTAAAATTGATAAATATCCATATCTAAATCCATCACAACAACAAAAAAAAAAAAAAAAAAAGGCTAAAAAGACTCCATTCTAATCAAAAGTTAAAGCCAAAACTAAATCTCTAATATATTTAAAACCTCGCATTTTTGTAGAAAATTCAATGCAGTTTTTACAAATGCTTCATAGTGGCCATCCCAAGGAAAATTTCTTGGGTCTACGTACCCTTGTCCAAGGGCGGACCCAGTAAATTTAACTTTTTTTTTTGGGGTGGGGGTGGGGGTGGGGGTGGGGTTTATTATGATTTGGGGGTGGGGGTTGGTTTATTATGGTTTTGGGGTGGGAAATTAAAAAAAAAAAAAAAACACATTTAATTATCAAAAGTTATGGGTATGGCCTGGGGAAATGTAAAAAAAAAAAAACACATTAATTATCAAAATTTATGAGGGGTTCTTTGAAAATTTTCAGGTAGGATGAGGCCTTCATCTTCCAAAGCCTTATACATGGGTCCACCAGTGCCTTGTCCAAATGAGAAGGCTCACCAGACACCAGTGCAATGGGCACAATCACACGAGTTCTTTCACATTGCAACCCCAGCATATCTAAATTTTATCCTAGATTTCTTGTGTTGGAAGGATCATTAGAATGGAAAGCAGGGCATTTTTTTTTATTAGTAAAATGGCCTAGATGCCTTATTACTATTGAATTCTTTGGAATTCATAGGAAAGGTAACAAACCGAAGTAGAGTGAACAGTAAAGAGCGGAGATCGAGAGCAAACCAATTAAGAGAAAATCCAATGAGTAGCATCGAGAGGATTACAATAGAACTTTGATACTTTGCCATCCTGTACAAATCAAATGCTTTTAATTCGAATGTCATCCAATGCACCTGTAGATCCGTATGGAAAATTCTGGCTTCAATAATTTTAGATTATGTCAAATCTAGACATCTACCAACCAAATAGATCTGGTGGTTGTGATCTCCACTCATTGGTAGGTAGTGACGCTGAAAATGACTGCACTCAGTGAGGATATTGAAGTACAAGTCGTTCTTACATCGTAATTAGTCACGATTATCAGTTTCTTCGTACTAAAGACTAAGTAAAATTGAAATAAGAACATTATTTTATTCAAAGGGCAGCACAATTGGCTAAGACCAGGGTAAGAGGTTGTGGCTTTAAACTTGTCCGCTCTCCCAATGGGCCACTTGTTGCCTAGACAGAAGCTTAAGTTACTTGGTCTAGAGGGAGGTAGGGACTTTAGAACCTAGGGAAATGGTTGGTTTTGAAAGAGGCAGTACACCCTCATAAAAAGAAGTTAACGTTTAAAGAAGAGGGCATCCCTATTAAGGGCAATGTTCTCCTACAAAGATATTGCATATAAGCAATATGTAGGCTTGTGGGGTCCATTATATATGCCTTCAACTGTTATAAGATATGGATCTTGGGTGGATGCCCACTTAAGATGAGTTAGGGTTAGATTTAGGGTTTCTATCTTATGATACCACTTTGCCTATAAATAAGCCTCTCTATCTTTGTATTTGATAATAATAAAAGAGATAATAGAAAACTCTCTCTCTTCTCCCTCTAATCATCTTTCTCTTAGTCTCTCTTTTTCTAACACGTTATCAGTACGAAACGTGAGCATTGGTCACGCACTTGCCATGCACCAAAGGAAGTGGCGGATCAATACAAAGTACACAAGGCCTCTGTTCATTCAGTAGAGACAAATGTTATAGAAGGCTGGAATTGGGATATAATGACATCAGAGAGGCCTCCAATTGACATTACAAACTTGGAACCTCGTGACTTCTTCGAGGATGAAGATCACCAACATTTGAAAAATGAGGCATTTAATATTTTTTTGGAGGCCCTCCCCTGCATGGTCTAGAAGACCAATGATTCTTTGAACATCACCAACTTAAATGTCTTTAAGTTCATTTGAAATGCATTTTCTTGAACTTTTCCTTTATGATGGGGATCTTTATTTTTCATTAATGTCTTAATTTATGGTGAATGATTTAATTATTTCAGTTTTATCATGTGATTGTATAGTTATATTGATTCATTATTTAAGGTGTGAATCATGGAACTGAGGACAATCTATGTTTGGTAGATAGTGCCATAACACACACCATTATGAAAAATCAGAAATTTTTCTAAGAATTGTTATTCCAAGAAAGGTATCCACCATAGTTGGACCTGTGCAAATATTTGATTGCTCCGGAAGAGCCCATACGATGAGACAATATTCCCGCCGTTAGGAGGAGATAAGATAGTTCCTAAAGAACGTATTGCTCCCATAGAATAACCTGTACCTGAAGAATGGCGAGAACTAACATGAAATATTTTCAGTCTATCTCATCTAGATCCACATACTTCACAATGTGAAAATAAAGTACCTAAGAAGCATGACAGCCCTATAGGTTTAAAGGATTCAGCTCTATGGAAAAGGAGAAATGACCAATCATCATCATGTTCTCCCGAAGAGACACGTAACCCTCCTGAAGAGGCCCCTCCCGAAGAGGCACGAAATGCTCCTAAAGAGGTTCTTCCCGAAGAGGCAAGTAACACTCTTGAAGAGGTTCCTTCTAAAGAGGCACATAACGTTCCTAAAGAGGTTATGGTAAAATCCGTTCTTTCTAGAATAATAGAAGTCCCTGATGAGACTTTGGAAGCCCCTGAAGAGGCACCGGTACCGGATAATAAAGAGATCTCTATACTTTACAATTATTCAAGAGAGAGATGGAATATAAATAATGATGATGATTGGGACACGGAACCACGTTCTATAAATCCCAGAAGAATTTTCTTTACTTGAAGTAAAGCTAATGAGTATTTACTAAATCCAATTGAGGCACTGCAACTAATTTAGGTATATTTTATTCTTATGATTGTAGATATTTCAGTTTTGTAAGATATGTAGATTCAAGTTCTCTCTCTGATCCTCATAGGGGTCTATCACAGATAGGTTATGTGTTTCTTAATGATAATGCTGTCATTTCTTGGTGTTCTACTAAACAGACTTTGATAGCTACTTCCTCTAACAATACTGAGATTTTGGCTCTTTATGAAGCCAGTAAGGAATATGTATGGCTAAAATATTTGATTCAGCATGTTCGTAGTTTTTGTCAATTACCTTATATTGCAGATATCTCGAATATTATCAATGAAGATAATGAAGCGTGCATAAGACAAATTCGAGAAGGCTTCATTAAAGGAGACAAGACTAAGTATATAGCACCAAAGTTCTTCTTCACTCCTGAACTTCAGAAGAACAATGAAATTGAAGTCAAGCAAGTTCGTTCGAGTACCAATCTGGCTGACCTGTTTACCAAATTTTTACCAAAAATCAGTATTCTAGAAGTTTGTATATAAGATTGGCACGCCTAAAGTTCATCATCAAACTATGTGAATGATTGCTATAATCAGGGGGAGTGGTTTATTAGGGAGCATCCTGAAGTATACTACCCATGGACATTTGTGCGCTGTACTCTTTTTTCTTCTCTAGGTTTTGTCCCACTGGGTTTTCCTAGTTAAGGTTTTAACGAGGCAGCATTATGCACGTCCAACACCAGTTCAATGATCTTGAAGAATGTTGTACTCTTTTTTCCTTCGCTTTGGTTTTTCCCACTGGGTTTTTCCTTAGCAAGGTTTTTAATGAGGCAACTGTCATTAAATGGTGGTCATCCAAGGGGGAGTGTTATAAGATATGGATCTTGGGTGGATGCCTACTTAAGATGAGTTAGGATTAAATTTAGAGTTTCTATCTTATGAGACCACTTTGCCTATAAATAGGCATCTCTATCTTTGTATTTGATAATAATAAAAGAGATAATAGAAAACTCTCTCTCTTCTCCCTGTAATCATCTTTCTCTTACTCTCTTTTTCTAACAGTTCCAAGGAGAAAATTTCTCTCCTTTCAATAAGTTCACCCTTTAATTGTCTCCAACGTGAATGGAAAGGTTTTTCTAAAATTGCTTCAAATACATAAAAATAATGTTTAGAAATTGATTGGTAGGGTGAAAACAAGGAGAAAAAAACCAGTTTCTCTCTCTCATTCAAGTACGTACAACATGCACACACATAAAAAAGGAGATTGGTTTTTCAGCTGATTGATGTGATTTCATTTTAATTGGAAAAGAAGACGACATAGGAACCTACTTACTAGCTCATTGAATTGATATTTACCATCAATATACTGAAAACAATGTGGCAATTACGGAACGCGTTGGCTCCTATTTAGAATTGTGGCTTCACCTGTTGTAGGTGCACAATTTAGTTGTAATGAAAATTTTAGTTGGACTTGCAATGGATAAGGAAATTGCGCCATTCGGGTGATGATCATCGGAGGAAGAAGCCCTAGGTACTCCAGATTGTTCTATAATATTTTAGTGATCAGTAAATCATGGCCGTTTATCTTTCTGAAATGGGATTGCTGATGGTGGGATGAGGAGATGGGAAACTGATCTTCTGTTTCAATGCAACATTTTGAATAAAAGTTGGAGACTGTAGTTGATTTTTAGGGCCCCTCAACGTTTTAACAAAAAGATTGAATCGTCTCTCTGGCAGGGTCACCGTGGCAAGCTCCACATAGGCCCACATATATACCATCAAAAAACAAGGGAGATCAGCCACACAATCATGGCTCTTTAAGTTGGGGAGAGCTGTTAGGGCTATAGTTGACCAGCCTAAGCCTCCCAACTCAACTAATTGGTTTGGTCATTCTTAAAAAATTAAATGGGCCTAATTGGGGGAGGTGAGGGGATCAGAGGATTTGAATGTGACTTACATGTGAGCAAAGTTTTAAGTCAATCAGGTCCTTCCAACCCCTTGATTCATGGCCATAATGCATCGGTTTTGTATAATCTCAATCCAATTGTTGACAACATGGGGTTGCTTAATTGGAAACTCAGGACGTCACCTTATGATTCCTAGGTATGACATTCTTCCTACATGTGTGAACTCCTCTTCCCATTTATGTGGATTATCTTGGATCTCAAACCGCTTATTAGGTGGGGTATGATCAAAAAAAAAAAAAAAAAAAAAGGAGGAGCCCTCCAATGACTCAAATCGCATCTCACATCGATGAAAAATGCCTGAATCTGGCATCGTTTTGTACAGAGTTGGATGGATGGTCTAGGGGCCCACAAATGCATCAATCGATGCGATTTAAGCATTGTGGGTGACATGCATGGACTCAATCCTCAATCTAATCTATCAATTAATCAGGTTAAAAAAATCATCCCAAAACCAATGTTGAAACTAAAAAAGTTTCAATCTAAACTCTCAAGTCCCTAGTTGGGCTGTTGGGTCATAGCAACAATTTTAAATGGATTGAATTCCAATTGAGTGGGTCAATCAAATAGCTAAATAGACTCAACCCCCAAATATTTAACCCATTTATTAAAATCTCAACTTATGCTCAACCCAAAAGTAAAAGTAAATAAGGTGAACCCCAATCCACAGAGCTACCAGATAAATAAAGTATCGGATTGAGTTAGCTTCGCTGGTCCCTTCCACTATTTGTCCTCGTGGCTAAACGAGTCACTTCACGCCACAGAACAGAAGCAACACTGCTGGCATCAATCAATCCCCTAAATCCAAATTGAAAGTCTCCAGTGGACGCGGATTATGTACGTTGGTCAGCGGAAACGCGTGCGGCAGAGAAGATGAGATGGGATGAGATGAGAATGAGATACATCTGTACTTTGCTTTCTGGAGATGAATTTGGATTTTGATAATTGAATCCGAAGTGACTGAGAGTGACTGAGATATTAAGATGATCAGATCATACCATCTCCAGAATAAAAAGTGGCAGTTGGGTTGTCTTCTTCCTGTAGTTTCTTCTTTACTATGTACACTCCGTGTTGAGGCTAATATCACCAGCTGGCTCGAAGTTGAAGGCCATAGCCCTAGCCTCACTCACTGACGACCCATTGGGCCCCACCAACCATGTTCTCCATGTTAATAGAGACCTTTTAAAACTTAAACTAGCAAGCACCTCATGCTTATTTGGTACCTTGCACCAATGATAATAAGGTTAAGGATCCATTTAGAGATTCTAATCTAATTAATAAGAGCTAATTAGATTAAAGTCTAATATAAATTTTTTTTTTATAATTAATAATTAGTTTTTTGATAAAATTATATAAAAAAGTTGTTATTAATTACTTGAGGTAATTTGGGCCCAGCTTTAAAAATTGTAGTATTGAGCCCACTTTATAAAAATTACAATGGAGAACCATTGTCTGCGTCATTTTAAAAATTTATTTTAAGGCCTACCACTTTCATCTAAAACATTTATAAATTTTGGATTGTACACCTAGAGCCGTTTTAACTAGAAGATCTCCAGAGAGAACCCTCCCAGCTTTTTTTTTTTTTTTTTTTTTCCCAAGAGGTAAATATTTTAATTTATAGATAAACTGTAAAAAATGAAAAATATAATTAGAAGTTTATCAAATGCTTTTACATATAAATAAGTTTTAAATCATAATATAAAAGTTTATTTTAAGAGTTACCAATTGTTTTGTTTCCTACCAAATTTTTTTTTTTTTTTTCTGTATAGTTAGGACTTTAGGCTTCAATTGTAACTTTTTACCTTATTATCTCAGTAGTTGTTGCTGAGAATGGGTCAATAGTCCTGTCATATTACCTGACATTGACAGTCTAATACATCAAAGAATTGAAAGTAACATTTCGAAGAATTCCGTCAGAAGTGGTCTGTGTATGGCAGCCGCGGTTTAATGAGAAGAGGATAAGTGGGCCAGCAGATGGAAACGCCAAGCAACTCTTCAGAGTGCAGACCCAAGTGGCCTCAATGGGAACCGGATCCCTGTTTCGTCCAAAGAGGGACGAAACAGGGGATCACGACTCGCCTCAATGCGCTGTTGGTCAATAGTCAAAATACTCATCCAAGCTTCCTTCCTGGTAAGGTCCAGACTTCAGAGTCCAAACTGAGGGAGTACGAAGTGGGGATTTGGCCGACCATTGGTTTTATCTTACTTTTCTGAAAATTCTTTGTTTGGTAGCTTCCTGCTTTTGAAATAATTATCCACGATCGGATTCTGGTGGTACGTAAAATTCGCAGCTGCTGTATATATTGACATGATTGAAAAAGATCCTTGGCAAGGGGTTATTAGTTACTAAGTGAGTGCAGAAACGTTAAATTTTAAAATAATTATTTATCTTGAGTATTTTTAATCGCCTATAGAACATAATATTTATAGGTTTATAGACAATTAAGTAATAGGGACAAATACATCTTATCCATACATTCAAGTATAAAAAAAATGGAGAAAAAAATTAACTTTATAATTTGATCACATAAAAATAGATAATAATTAGTAAGTCAAAAGAAATTTATCTATTTAAAAGATAAATGTCAAGCTTACAGAAATAGAAAATGCACATAAAATAGAAATTCTACACGGTTCGTTTTATATTCGGTTGATCTGTGCTCCAAGCCTCTTTAAACCGCGCTCCGATGATGGATCCGTGGGACCGGGGTGAGAGGTTCCGGTACTAAGGTTAGTTTGCCATTAAATGATTCGTAAGCTTATCCACAGGGGCAGACCCACGTATCTTCAAGAACCCCTTTCAGGGCTATGGACAGTATGGTTCATGCCCCAGGTAAAAAGGCCATCCCGTCCTCACCTATTTAAGCCCATGACTCAACTGCACCCACGTCCAGCCCCAATGATTGAAATTCTTCTCCGTTCAAAAATCCCAAAATCTCTGACCCTCGTTTCTCTCCAACCATTGTACCTCCCATGTTACTTTGTATTCTAATTAACATGGGGTTTTTAAAAATCAATAAGAAAAAAAAAAAAACCTTCTCTTAGGCTCACTGTATGAAGATTGCATTGTAAGTTTTTAAATACCATTTTGTCCCTTGAAAGTTTAGAATAGTAAATTATACCAACTATCAAGGACCTGAAGATTAACAACTAATTAAATTGAGATCTTTGTAAAAAGCTAATTTTTTGAAGCATCAAATTTAGTACAGTAAACCCATGTAGTGAATTTCTTTTGGTGACTGATGACTGATGACTGATTTGAAAACCATAAAATGGTCAGGTTGCTCACGCACAATTGATTCGGCCAGCATCGACGGAAATAAATATTGTCCCTTTCAGCAAGTTATCCAAGTATTCATTGAGCTTCCTTGATTTTGCTCGCCAATTCAAGTTTGACAAGAGTTATAAATATAATTTAATTAATGGACCATAAACCATAGCCCAGGCAAGAGGAGCCATCGGCCATGATGTTGTGTTACAAAGGATGAGTCAATTTGTGCATGCTGTCTCATTTTGAGATTGTACAGTTCCCTCCTTTGTGGCTTTTTTTTTTTTTTTGGTGGTTTGCGCATGTTGTGTTTTATTAATATGCATTTGCCTTTCAGCACCCAAAAATACATGACATGCCTTACTGATTTATGCTATGTTATCAGCGGCAATCTAAAAAAAAATCACTGATCGGATAGGGTTTCGTGGAGAACATTTTACATGCAACAAGCCAAAGAAAGAGGAATGCGCACTTAGGAATCTCTCTTAAGTCTCCGTTATTTTAAAAAAAAAAAAAAAAAAAATCTCAAGTCTCAACTTAGTATGAACTAATAGTAAAAAAAATCAATGCCTTAACCTCCATCATTGCAGCGTGTCAGCTACAGAAATCCCAGAACTAAATTCTGAAGGTGAAAACTAGATCCATTAGGACTCAATCCCTTGATAGCCAAACAGATTGGATCCCCAATATCATTTTTATCAATTCAAAGAAATCACAACTGAATACTAACATGTAGGGTTCATGCTGACTACTTCAAATAAAAGAAATCAAGAAACCAATGAAGTAGCAGGAAGTTAAAACATTCAGAAGCATTCAGGAATCAGTAATGTACCAAAATAATGCCAAGATAAGACTTTGCATATAAACAATAATACAATGGTGCAATTGAACTATATTTGCTTTCCGCCCGAACAGGTATTCGTGTTTAATTTCTCCCGCTTTCTTGACGATTTTATGTTCAGCAAAACATCACTCAATACCCAGGGAAAGCTCAAGAAATGAGTACCTGAAGAGTGATCTGGATGGTACGTCACATGATACCAAGCAGATGCCATTCTTGAACGCTCGTGAATTTCACACCCACTCTTGAACCATGCTTTGGCCTCCTCCTGCAAACTCCTGGCTGCAGCCAAAATCCTGTCTTTCATCTCACCATATTTCCTATTATCTCTCTGTAAATATGTTGACCGCTTCCTTAAATTACCTGTCAATATCTCATCTTCGCACTCTGCTCCATAAAAGTTCATCAATGCACCCAACTTCTCAGCATATAGATTCTTGTAATTTTCTGCAGCAACTATAAATGCCTCAAAATTGGAGACTACAAGATCTTCATCATATGCGGCTCGTGCAACCGTTTCCGACCAGATCAACTCAGTCTTTTGCTCCTCGCGATGGTTGATGGTCGCACGGTAGAGCTTACCTAATATTCCAGGTGACGTGTACATAGGTCGGTCTGTCCTCTCCAAGAAATCTGGATATTCTCTTGGTTTCAGTATCCTCGGCATTTCTGCTGGTGCTCCCGTCTTTGCAAAGTCAACGGCCATTGAGTGAAGCTTTGCCAATTGGAGGCACTTGAAGCTTCGGCCTTTGGTTGGTTCCCGGTCCGCAAGCACCAAATGAGCAGTTGAGATGGTACCAAGCGTGTCACTGATCATATAATCGACAAAGAATCTTTGAATTTCCTGCAGTTTTATGCACATCAATAAGCAAACAGAGACATTATCACCCATGGTGTCAAAATACGAATATGGATGCATTAGCACTGATTCGGGGATCATAGATGTGACTCCTCACTTTTGAAAATCTAGGGCACATATATGGATGTGAGTGTCTTAATTTTTTCTTTAAATCACTTTTGAATCAATGAAATTATCATTGTTTACGTCCCTTTCTAGCATTTGTATGGTGAAATGCAAGAAAATTAAAATAACTATTTGAAATAAAGGACTTGGTAAGTAGGATATGTTAAATTTGTTCCCTAAAATTTTTTGCGCTTTTCTACTCATAGAATCCCTGAACCAGGATGTTTTTCACGCTAATATTTCTAGGACAATGAATGAGGAGAAAAATTCCTTGGCTCCAAATTTGCAAGGAGCCAATCACACCTACAGCTGGGGAGATGAATAAGAGTGTAACTTAGACTGGCAAATTTTCTTTTTCATTGGAAAAAATATTCTTTTGATAGGTAATACAACTCGAACACACATCATTGTGGCTGCTATGATGAGCAACTTCCAGCTCTTGTCAGACAGCAGCAGATTTTAAGGAAAAGGACACGTTAGGAACTACAATTCTTCTATCTCAAATTGTAAGACACTTTACATCCACCATGTTGGGCCATTGTTCTAACAGAAACCAGTCATCTGGTGGCCCCTAGGCCACTGAGAAGCATTACTCCAAATGGATTATTCCACTCAACAAATCATGGTCACTCAGAAGGGCAGATAAAACACATGGCTCCAGTGCTCCTGACATCCATCCACAGGTCAGTATCATACAGTTAGGATACTCTGATCAGAATATGATAATCAGGACAGTGGCTGCCCAAGTTGGGAATCCATCTAATGCATGGTTTGATTATAACATGCAGGCCATATGGTCAAAACTAAAAAATAACACAAATAACTTGGTAGGCATCCTACCTATGCCCTTACAAAAACTAGTGAAAAAAAAAAAAAAAAAAAAAAAAAAAGAGGATCAAAAGAACCACAATCTCAGTTTCCTTGATAGAAACCAAAGGATTCACATCCTCCAGTAACATAAATCAAAAGTCAAATGAAGAAGCGAGAAAACAGGCAGCTTTTGCTCGGCCTAAGGGATTGAAGTTCAATTGGACACTGTCAGATGTGGAGGAAAGCATTTTTCCCCAAGGAGTTTTTCTTTGCCTTTACTTGCTTCTACTTTTGTTGGGAAAAAGGATGAGATCTCTTGGAGTTTTCTCTACTTAATGGGGAAAAAAACCTATCAAGGGGTAGGGAAAGCACAATAGCCCATAACTTTCTTCAAGGAACACACAAGAAAAAGTACCCCCTAGCCCTCTTACTGCAATCCATAGGTTTGTGCACCCTGGCATTTCCTAACTGCTGTGTCACAATTCTCATTCCCTACATCCAAGCACTACTTTAGTGAAACTTATTTTTCACGACTTATACAGATCCCATTCCAATTTTCTATATTAGAAAAAGTCTAGACTATAACAACTGATCAAATAACAACAGTACTGAGTTTAACATACCTCCAGTGTAACTTCATGATCCATAAGACGTGGTTTGCGTGCAATATAGTCCATTGGTGTATCAGTCTTTGATGGGATGAGATTTTCGTCCCAACAAACAAAATAAAGATCACCATCTAGGTCACCACCAGAGCATTCATTTGGATGAGGCCTGTATAAACATGCATTGAAATCAAGGCAGTCAAATTGTCTGAAATAGTATGGAAGCAACTTCAACAAGAAAAAGCCAGTCCCTACTGTAAGAATCCTAAATAATCTGCCTAATTCATAAAAAGGCAGTGAAAACTAAATATCACTGATCGTTATTTCACCAGAAATAACATAAAACAAGACTATTATATTCACATAACTTGGAAACAAAGTCTAGGAATTTGAAATAGAATACAACCATTGAGTCATGAATCGTTCACCGTCAAAATTCTTAAATTCTCGTACAAATCTAATCATTAGACAATTAAATAAACCAAGAGTTTGTATGGTCTTATTTCCTTCATTAAAACAACTAATGGGGAAAAAAGTTAATCAAGAAAGAATATTTGGGTTTACAATTTAACATGCCTAGAAATACAGAGACAGCACATAAAGAGAAGAGACGAGTAAAACTCTGTGTCATCTCTCAAACCATCACTCATAAAGTTAAGAAAACTCCCCAGGCAAATCCCAAAACAACAGTTAGAATTCAAATTTTACTCTAGTGGGTTATGCAACAAGAGGATTCTATGCTCCCTGAATTTCCATTTCTGCAGGAGATGAATCCTTCATTCCTACCTCTGACACACAATATCAAAATCCACTGTATTGAGAAAAATCAATTTATCTTTTTACCATTTCTGCAAGGAGAAAGTGTAGCACCAAATGACGGAAGCGTGGGCTGCATGAAAATGAGAACAATGTCCCACTCTATAGTGGAATTCTCTTGTTTCACAAAAGCACCATTATGAAGCAGAGTAGGGGAATCGTCTAAATAAGCAAGAACTCAAGAACTTACATGTAATTTGGGAAACTCCAAGTTTTTTTTTTTTTTGTAATTATGAAAATATAATAAAATTATATATATGGTTGTAGTTGTCCAACCCTAGCAACCACAACCATATGCTTCTTTCTCCTCCAATTCCTTCTCTTCCCCGTTTCCTCCTTTCTTTCTCTTTAGGGCTTCTCATACATTTTTGAGGACGAACCTAGATCTCATTAAAGTTACTCATTCAACTTAGTATTAGAACATACCTGGGGATGGAAAATCTGCCAGCCGGAAATCCTGAATGGTTCGGGTTGAGGAAAAGATGGAAGAATGCTAAGCCCTAACATCAACCAAACCTGGTCAGGGTCATCCACTATGATACCCAGATACTTGTACAAGTCCAATCTATCTGTGTCATCCTGATATGACACTCATAGCGATACCCGATACTGCACCAATACTTCTAGGGTACAAGTTTAGCATATCCTACTCGTCAAGTCCATTATTTCATATAGTTTTAATTTTCTAACTTTGTCACCATAAAAAAAGTTAGAGAGAAACATAAACAATGATAATTTTATTAATTCAAAAGTCATCTAAAGAAAACATTAGGAAACCCATATCCGTATCCTATATCCTCAATTTTATTAATTTAAAAGGCGCCAAGTGATATCCTCAATCACCTTATCTGCGTCAATTCCTATATCCATATCTGGGCATTAAAAGTCATCCGCTCCTATGTTTCGTTAGGCATATAGCAAATCTCATTCGATTTGAAGGATTTGCTGCATTCAGCAACCTTTTTCAAAGAATAAAGATATTTCCAAGTAATCTGTAAGCCATGACTTAATTCGGGTTGAATCTTGGGGGTTAGGGCTGATGTCAGCATTACAAATGCTGACGTCAGTACCTGCATGGTCATAAGCTATGATACCCGGATAATGCAAATTACTTGTGGTATCCGTACCGACACGGTCCGATACGGATACCGGTACGGGATACGGCAAGATACGGCTGGGATATGGGGGGCCAATTTTAGGATACGGCTTGCATTATTTTTCACCCAATATTTCAACAGATTTTTCATTTTGGCCAATTTCTCTTTTTCTATGCTGAGATATTGTATTGTGAGGCCCACCTCATTGAAAATTTGAAACAAACAGTGGGCCTTGTAATATTTGAGCTCTAAATTGAGATAAAATAAGCATTCCACCTAAAATAAATCCATAACCAAATATTTATATTTATATATTTCTAGGAATGCCGTACCCGTATCCGTATCCTAAAATTTTGAAGTTGACGTATCGGATGCTCGTTCCCATGTCCCGTATCCGTACCCGTGTCCGTATCCGGGCATCATAGGTCATAAGTTTGACCTTGAAGTTGGGTTCTTTCATGGAGTGAATCAGTGCTATCTCTTTTAGGGCCATTAGTGGATGCATAAAACCAAGTTTTCTGTGTTTTAGGGCAGCCCGCTTTCTCATTTGGGTTATGTTATGCAAATCCCTAGTTGTGTCGAATCTGAATTGAGAATAAGAACTTACTTAGATTAAACCTAGTAGCGTTATTTTAATTGTTTGGTAGTGATTTAGAGGGATGTTCTACAATAAGAAACATAATTCATGTAGTTGACCCCACATAGTTGGAGCACGGCTTTGATGATGACCATGGTCCAAGGAAACAATAAACTTGGACTCGGGACCCAACTCGGTCAGGGCCAAGTCCGACTTGACTCGGTCGAGTCGCATAGGACTAAGCCGATTTAGGCCGTAGAAAATATAAAAAAAATAAAAATAGTTGGCCGAGTCCCATAATTCGAGTCCGAGTCACTTAGCCCCAATTTTTCTACAATAAGTACTTAAAATAGGGTTTTTTTTTTATATTTTTATTTAATAGAGTCCAAACAGGGGGAGAAATTACTGTCTTCTTAGAAACAGACCAACAGTTACCTAGTGTTGTGAATCCAAACGCCAGGATTACACAAAATCTGTTGGATGCCAGCAAGGCAGAAACTATAAAGATTGGGCCTATTCAGCAAGCATGGCTATGGAAGGGGCCAAAAGACTTGGATATATTGATGGGAGTATTGAAGATCCACTGAATAAGGATCCAAAATAACTAAAAATTTTGTTTCTGAAAATATATTGATTATGAACTGGATTTGAAATTCAATGGAAGAAAGCATTGTTGAAAATTTACTTCGACACAGCCAAACAACTTTGGGACACCAGTGAGATAGACTATGCTCAAAAGAGAAACAATGCTAGGACATTCGAGTTGGAAGAGAAATTGTGAGGTTTAAACAAGGGGAGTAGTCTATTGGCTGCACAAAGGGGACATTTTTGTGTAACTTGTCAATTTGCAAAGAAACACAGGAATACTTATCCAGTTAGCATTAATAAGAAGAGCAGTACAGTACTTCCTTTGAATTAATTTCATAATGATGTCTAGTATACTCCTCTTATTTCCATATATGGCCATCATTATTTTGCATCCTTCAATGATAACCTCCTATTTCCATATATGGCCATCATTATTTTGCATCCTTCAATGATAATACCACTAGATGTACGTAGTGCTAAGTTTAAGAAACAAATCCATTGCATAAAATCATTGTAACATTATTAAGAGTATGCCCCAATTTATATAAGAAGATAATGAATCATACCACTAGATTTACGAAGTGTTAAGTTTAAGAAACAAATCCATTGCATAAAATCATTGTAACATTATTAAGAGTATGCCCCAATTTATATAAGAAGATAATGAATTCCTTACCGGCACCGTTGTCGGCGGTGTTGGACATGCCCAAATCAATTCAAATGGATTTCTCTAATTTTATCCCCTATTTATGCTACCCCTAAATGCTCTCGAAAGCACTCATTTCTAATTTTATTCTTTCTAGTTTTACCATACATCCACCTCAACATTCTCATCTCCGCTACATCCATTTTGTGCATATGTTGCTTCTTTATTGGTCAAACATTCTGCTTCATTGGTCATGGCTGGTCTAATCATTAAACTGTAAAATTTCCCTTTAATATTTTTTGCGTTCGTCGGTCACAAATCACTCAAGAAGCAAGTCTCCACTTCAACCATCCCGCTTTTATCATTTGTTTGCCATCTTCATCAATCTCCTCATGCTTACTAATTATCGAGCCAAGGTAATGGAAACAATCTCTTCATGGTATCTCATGGTCTTCAATTCTCACGTCTCCTATATAGTCTTGATTTAAAAGTTTGCTAAAATATTCCCTCCACCTTTCTTTGACATCATTGGCCTTCACTAGAACCTTTTGGTCATTGCTCTTAATACATTTGATATGGTCTAAGTCCCTACTTTTCCTTTCTCTTAGTTTTGCAAGCTTAAAAATATCCTTCTCTCCTTCTCTTGTTCCCAACCTATCATATAGGTCATCATATGCTTTGAGCTCTGCATCACTTTCACTTACTATTTTCTTAACTCCTTTCTTTATCTTCTTATACATCTCATAGCTTTCCATATTCCTAGTCCCCAGCCAAACTTTGTAATGTCTGATGCAGGACAGACCCATGGACCCCATGGGTCAACCTGTCGATGGGCCCAACCCATCCGCCTCGACCAATTCTTTGGGCCTAGCCCACCTATTTTAGCATATTCAGAGTTTGATTTACTTATTTATGTCTTAAGTTGTATTTAGGTGGATGTTTTAATCCTGACCATCATTGCATTTGAATGGTCCGGATTAGTTTTAGGGTTAGTCTTTTATCTATTTAAGCATTGTAATGCTTCATTTGGCATTAATTATTGATTAATGAAATTTCTCACGAGTGATTTTGAGTCTTCCCAAGTTGTCTCTTCTTCCTCGCCCGCGATAGGGGGTTTGGCGTGAGGCTAATTTTCAGGTGAAAGCTTGACATATCCCTTCCACCCTCCAGCTCTCGTCTCTCCGCCTCTACCTGCCCCGCACTTGGTACCCCGCTCCGCATCAATGTCTCCTCTCGAACAACTTCCCGAACCTCTATACTTCACCACCGGGTTTCTTTATTATAATGTCTTTTCCCTTTCGACTCTCCAAGCACCTCTTTTGCAACCTTCCTAATACAATTAGTCATTTGTTTCCACACAGCTGTTGATTCTCCTTCAAAATTCCAATCTCCCTCCTCAAATCATTTACCCTTAAATTATTGTTGCTCTTTCTCCTTTCAAATCCCTCCACCTTGTTTTAGGGAATATTTTATTTACTACTCTTTTTCTACTTCTAATGCAAGTATCTAAAACTACTGACCTATGTTGTGTGCTCAAACTCTCTTCGGGAATAACCTTATAGTCTTTACTATTCAATTGGTCATGTTTTCTAACTAGAAAAGAGTCTATCTAGCTCCTACTAGTTTCACTTTTATAAGTAATTAAATGCCCATCTCTTTTTTAAAGTAGGAGTTTGCTAGTTACAAGGTCAAATGCTAATGCAAAATTCCAAGATAGTCTCCTGAACTCATTCTTTTCTCCAAATCCTTGGCCTCGATGCATACTCTCACATCTTGTATTATCCTTTCCTACATGCCCATTTAAGTCCCCTCCTAGGAAAATATTTTCACTAGTTGGAATTTATCGTAGCAAACCATCCATCTCCTTCCCAAATTGGCCGTCGACACTTTCATCTAATCCTGCTTGGGGAGCATATGCACTAATGATATGAGTTATGTCTTTCCTACATAAAAAAGTTTATAGCCATCAGTAAGCTCCTTAGCTTTATCCCATTTCCACTTTGTCCCCCCATAGACAGGCTACACTAACTCTTATTCTTTTCATTACCTCAACTAACTCAATGCTCTTGCCGATCAAGGTTCATATATTCCAAGTAGTAAGTCGAATCTTTCTCTTCTTTTGCCGCTGAACCAACTTCTTTAGCCGCACTCGTCCAGAATGGTGTGGTTGCCCTTGCCAACTTTCCACTGCAACCGGCCGGCGTTGCAATGTGTTGCTTAAAGTAGGAAACGCCCTAGCATGATCTCGAAATATTGTTATCTCAGAATTCATGTTACTATGACAAAATTCTACGTTAGTTGTCAACCTACTTAACACAACCCTCCTCCACCCAGGCTTGGGACCGGCAATAAAATCTGGCACAATCTCTATCTTAATATCTTAACACGTAGGTATATCTCAAGAAGGACGATTTTCTCATACACACCTGCGCACTATGGATTAATGTCATTCGTCACATGAGATGCCTTTCGTGACAGTCTGGATACACGCTCCTACAAGAAGATTTTCCATGTCATGAAATCAAAGGATCAAGTCCTATTTGTGTTTAAAAAAATATTAAAAGAAAACTAAAGTGTTGCGGTCTGATAGTGGTGGAGAATGTATTACCATCATCATCAAAGCCTTGTCCCAACTATGTTGGGTCAACTACATAAATTTTATTCCTCCATTCCAACCTATCCCGAGCCAAATCCTCTGATATGTAGCATTTCTTCAAATCTATTGTTAGTTTGTTACTACTATCCACATCCTCTTCGGTCTACCTCTTCGCCTTGGTGAGCCATCAACGTGCATAGAAGAACTTTTCTTTACTAGGGCCATTGCTGGCCTACGTTGGACATGTCCAAACCATCTCAAATGGGTTTCTCTTATTTTATGACCAACTGATGCCACCTCTGAACACTATCGAAAGTGCTCTTTTCTAATTCTATCTATCCTAATTTTATCACTCATCCACCTCAATATTCTCATCTCTAATACATTCATCTATAAAGAATTTCAGAAAGTGAATCATCTTCTAAAAAGCTACTTGCCTAGAGATTTACCAACTTCCAACAGCAAGCAAGGAGAAAACTTCTGTCTCACTAGGATCCCCATCATGCTGTGGCATAGAATAGTTACAAACCACAGGACCCTCAAAATGTATTATAATCCCCCCTTGTTCCATGTCTTCCAACGTTAATCACATTACCATCAAAATTAGGTTGAACTTTCAATGATGACCAATCAACTGCAATACTGCTAAAAATAAAGGGAAAATGGAAGATCTCCAAACATCGCCATAAGTGCGAGGTAGAGACGCCTTCTAATTTCTTAATGATTTGGTTGTGCAATGAGAGGGTTTTGCACTTAGCGGATTTCTAATTCTATGGGAGAGGAATCCTACATTCCTACCCCTCCCGTAGTAAGATCAAAATCCTTTTTTAGTTGAAGAAAATCAATTCACTTTTTTCCCTTTTCTTAAAAAACGATTCCACCAAACAACCAAATAGCAAGTTGCAGAAAAAAATCAAAGCTTTCCTCTCTATCACATGAAGCTAGAGGATTCCGCTCTTCATGGATTTATGTTTTTACAGTAGAGATGAATCATGCATTCCTACCCTCCACATAAGAAATCATAATCCTTCTATCAGGGAAAATCAATTCATCGTTTTCCTTTTCTGCAAGGAAAATTTGGTGCACCAAACAATGAAATAGTGGGTTGCATGGAAAATGAAAACAATTTTCCACTCCATCGCAAAATCCTCATCACACAAACACACTATGGACTTATTTTTGCAACCAGAGGATTCCATGCTCCTCGAGTTTCTATTTCTATGCGAGAGGAATCCTACATTTCTAACCCTCCCATAGGAAATCCAAAACCTTTATCGAGGAAAATCAGCTCATTATTTTTCCCGTTCTGCAAGGAAAATGTGTTGCACCAAACAACAAAAGAGTGGATTGCATGGAAAATCAGCACAATTTTTCCCTCTACCACAGAACCCTCTCATTACACAAGGTTCTGCTTGTTCAAGATTTACATGAATTCCTAGAATGGAATTGTCCTATGTGGCAAATGTAGATTTTTTCCATTTTATAATTTTGTTTTTGGTTGACATAATAGAATCTTCAATCATGATTGTGGATTCCAAAGAGTGCCCTTTTTTCAGAAGGTATCAAAATTTATTAAAAGAAGCTAAACAGTACAAGAGAAAAGTATTGAAAGCTATATAAAGGTGCACAATCAAAGTTCCAACATCTAAGGGGCCCCTACAGAACCAACGAAAAGATAGAGATTACAACAGATTAGATAAGACTACGGCAGATCTATCCAAAGACTTATCTTGGAAACACCATCTTCAGCCAAACAATAGCCTCAGAGTCGGCTTTTCTATGAAAAAGAAGAAAGTGCTCAAGTCAGCCCCTAGGTCGATGACCTCCTCCGCCACATCAACCATGAACCAAGAGCCCTTAGCCCATTTAATCCAACAAAGGGAGTCCCCTTAGCGCATTTAATTGCATAGAGGGAGTCCCCCTTCAACCTGGATATTTGTGAGTTGAGGATGAGTAGCTTAGCTAAGGTCCACCGCAAAGCTTCCATTTCCGCCTGATTCACCAAACAAAACCCTTACAGACCAGCGAATAAGAGCATAGCCACCCCCTCAGTCTCTAATAATTCCTCCAATGCCCGCACCACCTGGGATACCAATCGAACTCCAATCAAAGTCTAGTTTGCAAAATCAGGTGGAGAGGGATCTATCTAAGACACAAAGAAACCTAGGGACCGAAGAAAAAGTTACCTCATGCCAATATCTCATTAATTGGTACATAAGCCATTGTTAATTGGTGATTAATGCCATTCCGTTTATAGTATTCATAGAACTCGTTCAACAGATACTCTCCTCTATCAATTCACAACAGTTTAATTGTTCTTCCTAATTGATTTTCCACTTCTCTTCTATATTCATCAAAGACTGCCATGGCTTCATTCTTGTGAGCAATCAGATATACATATCCATATGTTGAATAATGATCTACAAACGTTATTAAATTTTCTTTTCCTCCGTGAGTCTTTACTTCCTGAAGTCCACAAATATCTGAATGTACAACGTCCAATAATTTCATTGCCCTTTTACCTTTAAGGAAGGGTTTCTTAGTCATCTTTCCTGACAGACAGTGCTCATATATATCAAACTCTACTTTGTCCAATTTTGGGATCAACCCTAAATTCATTAGCTTCTTAATTTTGTATTTTCCTATATGTTCTAATCTTAAGTGCCATGTACAAGCATCAATGTGTAGACAATAATTCATAAGGGAAGACTCGATATAAGCAGAAGAGGAAGAAGCTATCTCATTATCACGATGGCTTACATTTTACATTAAAAAAATGTTCTTATCCTCTACCAAATAAGATAAAAGCATCAGTAAAATACGCACACCATAGAAGGATGGATGATAAAAAGTTTGGAATTACTTCAAAAGATGGGAGTATTGAACACGTTTGAATGAATATATCCAATATTTAAATACATGCCTATCAAAATTTGTGATTGGAATTTGTTTGGATGGTCATCTTTCTTTAAAAATAATCATACCCATTCTTGCAACAGGTTTTAAATAAATCATCAACCATCAATAGCTTTTAGCATAAACCGAGCAAACGATTTGGTTTTTTCATATGAAAATTAAGCAAACTATGGAATATTGACATTGACAGTGAAGGCCCACTTTCTAGATTTTATTTATTTATTTATTTTTAGAGAGAAAGAGACTTTCTGGATGTTCTGATTGCTGAAACATACTCCATCAACTGATCATGACTGACGACCAGTGACCATTACCTTCTTCAAAGTTAAAGAAAACTAAAAAGGAAAAAAAAAGGAACTAGGAAACTTTTTTTATCAATAAACAAAGTCAATGCACCTAAATGATTTAATGAAGATAGAATTTTATCTTTTTTAATCTTTAAAAACAAACTCAGTTATAGGGTGGAAGTGACTTCATTGTAACCAAAACCAAATTGACTCCTCAATACCAAGTTGCATCAGCCCAGTCTGACCAATTCTTGCAACTTCCTATAATTAACTCTAAAAACTGTAAAGAAAAAATCATATTTTTTGAAGAAAATTGAAGATAATACATGTTCTAAACTTAATTAGTGAGTTCATGTACTCCCAGTTGAAAAATACTTGAACAATATTGAAAATATATACCTTGCTCCTTTCTGAGGGAAGATGACACAGTCTATCAATCCTGTATCTTCTAATTCTGGATTGTAAACAGCTTGGAGCACTCTTATATCACCTGGATGGAGGCAAGGGTTTTTGGTAACTATAACTTTTCCTACTACTACAGATGTTTTTGCACTGGTTCTTTGGAAATAAGATTGACCCATGTCTTCTAGCTCTGACCTCGTCAAAGTCACATGGATACATACTTGACCATAATCTAATATTCCTTTTTCATCCAAGCATCCCATCAAGACTCTGCCTTTTGGTACAAATACACGGCACTTACTCCGTATTTCAGATAGCTGATACTCACGATGCGCTTTAAGCATCATCGAGAGATAAGGCTCTTCATTTGGCCCATAACCCTGCAACAACATCTGTGCTAAATCTGTTTTTGTACTGCCTCCAGTCATGCCCTCCAAAACATTCAAAGCCATCTCTCTATTTGTTAGCATCCCATCTAAAAGACGCATTTGTTCGCCCTGTATCATTTCAAAATTTTCATCTGCTATTCCCAATGTGGACAAGAGACAAACAATTTCCCGATTCAAATAACTGGGCATAGACTCGCTCCATTTAGTGATACAGAGCATTGTATTCTTTGAGTCGAACTTTAGCATACTCCGACGCAATGACAGTTTCCAAAAGGAGGTATGGTCAATGGCTACAACTCCTTTGTAGCCCCCATATCTTATTTGGAAAGCTGAAGGAATTTTGTCCAGTCCACACTTCTGAGCAACTTGTCTGGCAAATGATAAAGAAATTTTACCAATCCCATCTGAAAAGCAATACTTGATACCATCAGTTACCATTTCAATATCAGGAATGATCTGAACATCGTGTTTCGGGACATTAAATGTTTGCAAGGAAGAGCTGAATAGCTGTCCCATTCTCGCTGCGCATTTTGACACACTGCGGATTTTGCTAAAACAACCCATCCATTGTCGAATACTTTCCGCACATACTGCATCATTTGAAGCAAACATCCAAACAGAACTTGAACGAAGCTGACTCGCTGAGAAGGCAAGGAATTCAAATTTCTTGTCCCCAATGACAATCCCATCTCTGAGAATAGATAGTATCCGATCATATATTCTAGTTCTGTGGGGGTCTGAAAATACACCATGCTCAATTCTCATTGAAATGGAATCAGGAGGAAGCTTAGTCCAATCCTCTTCTACAAACGAAACTCGAATGAAGTCAGAAGCATATGCAGCATAATGCTTTACTACATAATTGGAGGTTTCAAGCTCGGGACCCAAAAAGAAAACTTTTGACGGAGTAACCAGTACTCGATGACAGCTCATTAGGTTCTTTTCCAATAACAATTTTTGGCATGACAGAGGCAGGCGCACTGGACTTTTCATGCTGTTTAGGTAATTTTGAATAAACTTTATGGGTTCGCAGCAAGTAGACTTCATCTTCTGCAGCTTCAGAAGGATAGTATTAGCAGTTTCTATGGTTAATCCCCTTAGCAGGTCAAGCAATTTGTCATTTACTGCAGCTGCACCAATCTTTTGGGCATGAACCAGGGAATTCAGTCGGAAAAGGATCTCATATTCCAACTTAGGATAAGATGGAGGATTTATTATGGGAACTAGTTCTGATGCCGGACAAATGAGTTTCCCTTGTCTTGTAGTTAGGTTCTCCAATTCTTCATAAAGTGGGAAACCAGTGAGGATCTCTGAACATGTCAACTCATCAGCAATTTCCCAACAAAAACAAGATGACTGCCCAATGGACTTCTGCCCTGAGAAATCTGTGGTGCGAACCCACAGGAACTCAAAATCCTCCCTGCAGACATGGTAACGGTCACTACTAAACTTTGTAGCCAGTGTAGGTCCTGAAATTTTATAGTAGATTCTAGGCGCGTACTTGACCTGAAAAATTACAGTTTGGCATCAGACGATTTGCTGGATATATAGTTTATAACTACAGTTGCAACAGGACCTGACCCACTTAGAGCAGGATTTGTGCGTGTGCATTCAATGCAGACCTCATATCATGCCTGATAAAGACATGGCCCAGACCTGGATAAGCCTCAGGAACATAGCAGTTATTGCCTTGTACGTAATTAATACAAGCTAGGATGCTAATGTTGCATGAAAAGCAAGTGCCTGACGATTTTGCACTTACAATAAAGAACTTACACAAGACCAAAACTTCAAGATGCAAAAACTTTTCCAATTAGAATCCATTCAGAAGAATTGCATCTGTTAAGTAATTAGTTCCATATTTATAAAATTGCAACAAACACAGATGGATAACACATCATGAATATCACCGATAATATTGTGGTATTATCGCAAAGTTTTTTAGAAACATTACAAATTAAAAAAATCAAAGATTTAAGAAACATTATGGGCCGTTTGGATACATACTATTAACAAATTTATATTTTGACAGATTTTGTATCAGTGGAACATAAACATTAACTTACTGTATAACATTGTGTGATTTGTGCTGTTTGGTAATTGTTGTCGATTCCTACAAGTTCTACTGATGCATTTTGTTTTTTAAAATTTTAACAATCATGTATACTCATACTTTGAGAGAGAGAGAGAGAGAGATGCATACAAAAATGACTCCGTTATATCAATGTAGATATAAGGGATATTTTTCGTTAATAGAAACACTCATAAGAAGCACCAAGATCAAGTTTTGATGGCAACAATGAATTATTGGAATGAGAGAAGGAATCACGGGGTAGATACGGTAGGGACACACGACAGACATGGCAAGGACACGGATTTTACAAATAAAAAGTGAAGTATCGGATACGATACGACACCACATGCATCATAGTTCTCCACATGCCAACTCATTGAACATCATCATTAAATATAAAGACTAGAGTTCTGCGCCCCTGACTTGAACTACTCCCACCCTCCTTCCCATCTACTAGAATAGCATTCATGAGGTGGCAGAAAATCTTAGCCATTTGCATTAGTGAATTCCAGGCTACTAATGATAGCTGGTTCAGATTTGATGACAAGAAAGTATGCACGATACAGTGACCCTCAAAATGGAAACATCCATAGAGTATTAAAAGAGGTAGAGGGGGATGAAGTAGGGGTGGCAATGGGCAGGTCCGGTTCGGGTTTAGATAGACCCGAACCCGACACGGTAGGTGTTTCTATTGTACCATATCCACCCCGACCCGTGACAGGTTCGTTGGTTGTCATACCAAACCCACCCCATGGCATCTCGGGTCAGGTCGGACTTGTTAGTGGTTTATTTGAAATTTTTGAAAAGTATGAAAAAAAAATGTGTTAGGAGATTTAAAACCATAAGTCATAACCTCTAGGAAAATCTCGGCCCTCATCGCCATTGCGCTATTGAGCTCTCAGATGAAATGAAATGCACTAAGTAACATATGAAGTAAAGATATGTGGAGCAGGGCAGGTTGATGCACCCAAAAACCCAAACCCGCCCCTAACCCGACTCGTGTTAATGCATGAAAAACCATACACGACCCAAACCCTACCAACACACTACCAAACCCGCCCCTAATAGGAGCAGGTCGGGGTGGCCCCCACTTCAACCCAACCCATTGTCATCCCTAGGATGGAGGTTGTGGCTTTGGGATTGTCCAGAGAGAGGGAAAGAGTAGTGACGTGCATCATCTCTCCCACAGAATGCGCAAGCAATTTTTTGTTGCTCAAAATGTCCAAATGCTCCAGTATGTGATGAAAGAGAAGAAGGAAAGAGATGCCCTCTTTTTTTTTTTTCTGTTAACTAAGGAAAGAGATGCCGTTGAAACAGGAGTTTTAAACTCACGATATTGTGATTTTTTTATTCACAATATCAGGAGTTAGGGATATTTCCTTCAAAAAAAATAAAAAATAAAAAAATTATGCTCTGATCTAGGCACTCTGCTGTAAATATTCAAAATTGTCATTTGTTCATAGAAACATGTATAAGAGGTGATTTTTTCTTCAAAAAACCTAAAAAGTAATACAATAAAAATGAAATATCATGATAAGATGGTTTCAAGAAAATGTTGCGATGGATTCAAAATTGCAATGGATTAAAAAAATCAGCGATATTTGCAAGATGGATTTCTTCACTATGACAAATTTTAATCCAGTTAGAGTCATTTCCACCATTAAATGGATCACATGTTTTCAAATAGGAAACTAAGTTCCTAATTTTTAGCATGTTAAAAAATTAGGAAGAGAAATTATTAGAGAGCTAATTTACTCCATCAGATAGATCAATATTTTAAAGGAATTCTAATAGGAAACAAAGTTCCGATTTTGATTTTGCATTGTATTTAACATTTAGAAAGAGACGTATTATTAGAGAGCTTATTAAGTCCATTTAGAGATATAAAGGGCCTACTTATATTGAAAGTACCACAACAAAACATAGGACGAAAATTGGCCCCTTCCGCTTTTTAAGGAATAAAGATACTCAAATGTGGTACCTCTCGCGGTTACTTAATAGAGGTAACAATCTAAGTACCTCGTCACCTATCATGAGTCCAACCACCTCACACTCACAAACACCCATGAATTGGCACTCACCCTAATCTGAATTATACTCACCTCTAGATTCAAAGTCAGAAAAAGTGTCACTTGAGAAGTCGTTAAATTTAAGGCCCCTAACTCCTAAGTCAATGGTTGCGACAATCTTAAAAAGATTTGCATCCAAGCCTGTCGCAAAAGGGGCTTAGATTGGTACCTTTCAGGCAAGCCATGAAAGACCATCTCACCAAATGAAAACTGTGTGTGAAAAGATTGATAGATAGCATTACTTGAACCCCATGGTTGTAACTTGCAAAAATGGACATCTTCCAACTGGTACTACTGGCTTTGGTCTAGAGACAATAATTTTCCAATAGCAATACTTTGTGAAACTGATTCTAATCATCAATCCAACACTAAATAACTAAAGAGAAGCACCAACCGAGCTAAACATAACAAACTTCTTGGGGAAAAGATAGTATATCTAACAAACAGAAGGGAGAAGAAAAAACAGAAGGCATGATTAATCATGGAAAAAAGAAATCACCTTGAGAAGAAGTGCATTTGACTTCCCACCTCCCAAACCACACCCAAACACCCCAACCAAATCCCCAAACTGAATCTCTAGTCTGTAACACTCCCCATTTCCCTCTCCAACACCCACCCAAAACTCCACCCTCTTCCTCTCCGGCATCAGCTCCGCCTTCACCACACTCCAAGACTCCAACACACTCATGCAGTCCTCCCCGCTCATAAAACCCGCATGCAGCACTCCACCAAGAACCCGCCTCCGGGCGTCCACCGGGCGAAAGATGACGTCTTCGAACGACGGCGAGAGGGCAAGGTGGGCGCGCTGGAATTCAAGCTTTCCTTGGATCGAGAGGAGATGGGCTTTGTTGGCAGCATCAGTGGTCTCGAACTGGACGCGGCCGAAGCCCCGGGACTTCCAGTTCTTGCGCTCTGTGAAGATTTCACAGGCGAAGACGGAGCCGGGGCCTATGGTGGATTCAAAGAAGGAGAAGAGTTCTTGGGCGATTGCTGTTAAGGGTATGTTGGAGACCCGAACCGTGCATCTTTCACCGCCCATGACACTGTAAAAGGGAGAGAACCCAAAGTTTTCTTTTGTGGGTTTTGAGTGTTTAGAGAGAAGATATGCAATGACAGAGTTCTGAGATTTTGGGGTTGCAGAGACGAACACAATTGAGATTTTTAGGCATGCAGGGGGAGAAACAGATAGAGGGAATTGACATTTTATTTTTTTAGATTCTCACTCACACGCCATTGTACCTTGACAGATGATCTACAGCTTGGGGTGGGGACAGAGCATTGAGATTTTGGGATTGCAGAGAAAGAGTTACAGAAGGATTTGAGGTTTTGGAGCATGTAGACTGTAGAGAGAGAAGAGATTCTGGGATCGCACAGAGATGGTGGGCGAGGAGATTCTGGAATTGCATAGGGATTTTTTTTTTCTTGGTAAAATTGCATAGGGTTTTTGAGACCTGCTAATGCCACGTACCAAGCTTCTCATTCTCCTTCTCCTTACTCCTTCTCCTTCAGTAAAAACTCCAAGGGTGTGTAGAAATATTTGCTTTCCAAGCACCCACCTTATAATATAATATAAATACCTAAAACAATCAGGTGTTTGGATAATTAGAAAGTATCCTTTAATATTTCAATTTTCTATAAAAACCCTTTATATTATAATATTTAATATATGCCTTATAAAACATTCTTTCATAAATAAATAAAACTAACCAAAAGAATGGTCAAGAGTATTTACAAACAAGAGCAGAGATGTATGAGAAACTCCTACCTTGGTGGCCCGCTAAATCTTTTCAATATTAATGGTTCCTATAGGAATCCTACTATGACTCTCGATCTTATTAGATGACCCTTTAGCATTAATAAATTTCATGTGGCTATCGAAGCCCCATTATAATTATTTAGTTTTTGATTACTAATATTAGGTGAGACCTACAGATATCACATTAGGTAATTTCTACCATAATTACCAATATTAATGGCCCCTGGTGATTATTATAATTAGTTTGGTTAATATGACTCTTAACATCAAATGGGTTCCGTGTTGATTTTTCATAAATGGATTCTTCAATGATGTTTAACACGTGATAGGGCTCTCTGCTATAATCACCATTGGATGTATTACATTATGGTTATTAAAATTTGATAAACCCACGTTAATTAAAAAATATTGCTCGTTGTTTTTAACATTCAGTCTAATGATTTTTCTAATTAGATGGGCTCTACCATGGTTACCAATATTAAATCACTCTGATATGACTACTAGTTAGTGGGTTCCTATTGGGTCAATCATTCCAATTTCTCTATTCGTTTCTTATTTTGATGCATTATCTAGTGAGAATTTTATAAATTGTCAAACACTTCAAAGTATATTGAAATTCATAGAAATTGTCAAACATCGTAAGTGACACAACATTATAATATAATACCATTTTATTATGTAATAATATGAAATCTTAATATATTTAAATTTGGTGCTATTATGTTTTTATTTTATCCAAACACCCTTAAACATATTGCCACATTTGTTTGGAAACACCAGTTTTGCCTAAGTAATTAAATGATATATGACAAAAAATGAAAGAGCAAAACATGATCTATATCAATTTTTATTTAAAATCAGTGGGCTTTAGAATCCATAACCTTAAATATTTTTCTAAAGAAGATGTAGTAACACAATGAACAACTTAGATCATGAATCAGGGGCTTAAAAAAGTGCAAAAAATCAGAAAGTGAGATCAAGTCCTCTATTTATTGCATATTTCTAACAAATTCTTAAGAATCTAACATACGAAACTTCATGCAATGGGGTTTATCGTATCTATGAAAATATTGAACAGTTTGCAATATGAATTGGGGCTTGTAAAAGTGCAAATACTTTGATAGTTGGATTACGATTACTCTTTTTTTTCGTTTTTCATGTGTTTTTCAAAATATGTGGGGATTTAATACATGAAACTTCACTTATTGAGATTTACCATTTATATGAGAATATTCTGGATAATAAATTGGGAGCCCACGAAACTATGCAAAACATAATCTATTGGTTTTGGTTGGTTGGTTTGTTTGTTTATTTATTTTTATGGGAACCAATTTGAAGGATTAAACTATTTCTCATAATTTATAAAGATTTAATATATGAAACTAAAGGCCTGTTTGTTTGCATCAAATATATAGCAACTCCTGCCATAAGTTGAAAATAAAGATTCAAGATACATATGCAAAAATGACAATCAATCAACCTTTCTTTTAAGGGAGAGTAACTCAAGGGAAGATAGAAAATGAATACCAATACATCACCCTAGGACTAGGAGTTCATACACTAGAAAAGTTAAGGTCAATCTACATTGCTAACTTATATCCTTCACTCCTCACTTCATATCATTCACACTTCATCTCTTTAATTAACCTTTTGTGGAGTTTATTAGAGGATGAATTCCTATGTATTCAATATATATATATATATATATATATTTTAATACAAACAAAGATGCCCTAACCATCTTGGGCTTTATTAGTTCATTAAAAAAATTCGAATGGTTTAGAGTATAAATTTGGGGCACAACAAGATTGCAAAAGTAAAAAAAAAAAAAAAAAAAAAGAAAGCCCACATTTGTTGGTACTAATGTATATAATATATGCATAATAAGTTATGAAAACTTAGGGCACTTTCTATATAATAATATATGCATACCAAGGGGTGCTCATGGATCAGGCCTGACCAAGCCGGACTCGGGCCCAGCCCAGCTTGGGCCGGGCTTGAGCCTAAGCTTTAGTACTTGGGATGGGCTTGGATTAAACTCTGGGCCTGTTTAATATACAAGCCGGGCTTGAATTAAGTGACAGAAAGCCTAAAGTCCGGCCAGCCTGAATGAAAGGCACTGTTTAAGCAAAAAATAATGATGTTTTTAATGGAAGGGAGGAGTTGAAGTGTTGAACACGCCTTTTCTCACAAATAAAGTTCTTAACTAGGTGAGCTACAAGTTGTCTTAATAAACATTTCCTCTTTCATCTGTAACATATGGTAGATCCGGGCTCGGGCTTAACCTATTCTAGGTGGGTTGGACTCGGGCCAGGTACTTCTGGCCTAAGTCAGGCTTGGCCCGAGATCGGTTCCTGGCCAGGCTTGGATATTCCTCAGCCCGGCCCGGCCCAGCCCATCCCATGAACATCCCTACCTGCAATGAGTCGGGTTTGAGGGGTGTGGGGAATGGGATAAATTTCCATAAGATCAACTCAACGTAATGCAATGTAGGTAAATAGTTTAGTTGCTCAATGTTTAGTCAAAAGCCGAAAATACAAATTACAGAGTAGAGTACAATGCTAAGGGCTCATTGGCCCGAACATGAATCCTAACAGCCAATTGGATTGGAATAGCTCCACAAGGACATGTCGACGCAGTCCTCCACATCATCCCAGTGGAACCCACTTGAAGAGTGAGGTGGTGAGAGTAGCAATCCCTCTGCCATACTGGCGAGCAGCCCTGGCATGTCCATTCCAAAATTCACTTCCTCATCCATGTATAACAACAACAGATCGTCTGTCGAAACTGTCCGATTCTCTGCGCCCACATCTTCATCTTGGCTGGAAACCGATTCAGATTCTGATTCTGAAGGCCGAAAGGCCTCAGCGGCCTCAGCCGCAGCCTTTTGAATGTCCTTGGCGCTGGCAGAGGCCGGAATTGGCAAGAGCCACGCCGAGTCGGCAAAATTGAGACAAGCGGACAGGCCTCTCAGCGCCATGGCAGCTACATCGTGGGCGCGCGCGGCCATCTCTGGGGTGGGGAAAGTGCCGAGCCATATCCTTGACTTCTTGCCTGGTTCGCGAACCTCGCAGACCCATCTGTCCCCATTCCTCCTCCTCACTCCCCTGTAGACTGGGTGTCTTGTCTCGCGGAACTTCTTCCGTCCCGCACGCCTCTTGGGTGGACTTGTGGTGACTGTGGCGAAGAATTGATCCTCATCTAAGAAATTTGAGTGAGAGTGGGTGCTTTCATATGATTGAGAGGAGGACGTCGTATCGACACATAAGTGGCAATTTGAATCAGAGCTGCTGATGCTATCCATGTTGGAAGAAGGTAGCTAGATAAAGAGGGTGAGAGATGTGGAATGGAGTGTAGTGAAAGTGTGTTTGTTTTGAAACTTTGTGGAGAAGAGGGGCTTTATTTATATATGATGAAATGAAAGATGGGTGGGTGGGGGTGGCTTATCCGGTTCGAACGCGCACGCATACACGGTATTTCCCAGCTGGGGAACGAGGGATGAGAAAGTGAGTGTCGCTATAAAGAACCAGCTGTCTGTCTGTCTGGCTATTTGTCTTCAAGGGGCAAAAGGTTGGGGTTCTAAGCACGTGGCCTAATTTTGGTTAGCTGGGAAGTAGTAAGAACCTTCCTAGTCCAATAGAAGTAACTGTCTGACCTACTTTGGATTTTCATGAGTGGGATATCGTTGCTTGGCCAGCAGTTAGGATAATTGCCTTTATCCAACACACTTACAACACAAGCCCTCTGTTGATTTGTGAATTTGAATTCTTAAGAACAGTTGATCAATGAATGTAAAATCCAGCTCTATGCTCTCACTTGGGCTCTCACCTTTGAAGTGAAAAACTCATTTCATACTCTGTACTTCTCAGTGTTATGGAACCAAGCCCCATTTTATGTTGATCAGACTTTTCTTTGTAGTTGGATTAAACAAAAAAAAAAAAGAAGTTAAAAGATCATTAAAATTAAAGGACGTTAAATCAAGAGCTATGATTATGTGATAGGACTATTTTTCACTTGATTATAGGCGGTGGCGGAACTAGGGGGAGTTGGCAGGGGCCGTGGCCCCTCAAAATTGTAAAAAATCACTTGGGGTTTTAAAGAATTTTGTGATTTTCTTTACATCCTTCCAAAGTTTTCTAAAAAAACCTTAAAATGTTTTAATAATTATATGCAATTTTTCATACGTGGCCTTCTCAAGATTTTATTTCAACATAGTGGCCCCGCCAAGAAAGAATTCCAGGATCCGCCCCTGAGTAGAGGCATGTGGGTGTGTGAAAGAATTGAGTCAATCAATAGTGATGAGCCCAAATTAATTCGAATGGAGTAATTGGGAGACATCTCTCGCTCAATATATGGTGATGTTAGACAAAACTTGGTGGATCAACCGGCACTTTGATTTTGCCTCCAAGAAGTATAGTATAATAACGGTCATACCAGCAGACTCGGTGGGCGAAGGGGACTAACTCGGGCTGGTGGGATTGAGGACTAGGTTGGTTCCAATCTGATATGAACCCAAATTCAACCTAGTCTTACCAGATATCTTAACTAGAGAATCATCGTGGTTATATAGATTTATAAATCTCCGCCTGAGCATAGATCGGGTTACCTGTGATACTCATCAGAAGAATTGGTCATTGATATGGGCCGATCATGGAATGAAGCCCTAAATTTATTAGGAAATACGAAAACGATGATAAAGAAGATCATATAAATTCTCATTTCAGAGCACAATGTTCATTTTTTTTCCCAAGAAAATTTTAAAAGAAAAGGAAAAAGAAAGGAGAGAAACAAATATGAAATCTGAAGATATCACGGGGAGTAGTCCTATCGGGTAAAAATACCACAAGACAGTTCTATCGGGTAAACTACCACGAGGATTCCGACGTTTTAAAACAACCCATTGAAGATAGAGAGTGACTCAAGAGGAATAAGCTATATAAATCAATATTTAGGCCGTTTAGCAAAATTCCTAATAGAAATTTGTGATGCTGGGAATTTTTGGATAATGATGTGATTGATGGTTGTTCCGTGCACTTTCAGACTCAATGTTTCTTTGCTAGAATTATAAATTCCAACCATTTGTTAAGTCGTTTTTTTCCTTTGAAATTCCCAACCCCAGCCCTAAAACAATATTAATGGACGTGTTAGCTAAGAGGAGGATATAAGAATTCCATCTGCGAGACAGCTTTTGGAGAATTCAAAATTTCTCTAGACGTGAATTTTTTGAAAGAAACAAACCCTTTGGTGGAATTTGCAAATTCTCCAAGATCCAAAATGCTAATGTCATTATGTAGTTTTCAATGCACCAGTTTTTGTATGAGTATTTTAGGGTTTGGTTTCCCTTCTTCACATGTGATAGGGAAATGGGTTTTACATATGTAACACTTGCATGTTACATATGTGAAACATATTACTATGTTGGTGAAAATCATCAATTTCACGTAAGCAAATGAGTAAATCCAACAGTTTTAAGATTCATTTGAGGTTTTTGGCTGTTAGTTTAAAAAACTTTTCAAAATCCATGAAATTTGAGACCGAATGTCTTGATCTTTACTTTTAACACATGAGTATTTAAACGGTTTAGATCATACACTAGGGATCCAAAAGATTACAAGAATTTAAATATATAGATTCAGACTTTTTCACAAATTACTCAAAATTATGAAGATTTAACGTAATCAGCTTTAAATTCTTAGGATTTATTAGTTTAATAAACAACCTGAATGGCTAGGAGATTACAAATATTGGGCCCATAGAAATAACAAAAATAGCAATATGTCATTGATAAGCCCCCAGAAAGGACCATGTGGGGATTGTACCATCACCTTTTGCAAAGAGAAGTGTGTAAATGAATTTACCACCTATTCCGGCGAGTAAATCCCAAACCACTTCATTTACATAGCATATTTACATATGTGAATTACAGCGAGCAACCAAACATGCACCCGTGTAATATTAAAATTTACATTCAAACTACCCCCAAGCTAAATCCTAACTGCCAATCGGAATCTAGTAGCTCCACAAAGAGATGTCAACAGAGTCCTCCACATCATCCCATTGGAACCCACTTGATGAGTGAGGTGGTGAGAGTAGCAATCCCTCGGCCATACTGGCGAGCAACCCTGGCATGTCCATCCCAAAATTCACTTCCTCATCCGTGTATAACAACAACAGATCGTCAGTCGAAACTGTCCGATTCTCTGCGCCCACATCTTCATCTTGGCTGGAAACCGATTCAGATTCTGATTCTGAAGGCCGAAAGGCCTCAGCGGCCTCAGCCGCAGCCTTTTGAATGTCCTTGGCGCTGGCAGAGGCCGGAATTGGCAAGAGCCACGCCGAGTCGGCAAAATTGAGACAAGCGGACCGGCCTCTCAGCGCCATGGCAGCTACATCGTGGGCGCGCGCGGCCATCTCTGGGGTGGGGAAAGTGCCGAGCCATATCCTTGACTTCTTGCCTGGTTCGCGAACCTCGCAGACCCATCTGTCCCCATTCCTCCTCCTCACTCCCCTGTAGACTGGGTGTCTTGTCTCGCGGAATTTCTTCCGCCCGGCGCGCCTCTTGGGTGGACTTGTGGTGACTGTGGTGAAGAATTGCTCCTCATCTAAGAACCTGCAGTGAGAGTGGGTGCTTTCGTATGACGGAGAAGAGGAGGATATCATCTCAAGCACCTCGTCACATGAGTGGAGATTTGAATTAGAGCTGCTGCTGCTGTCCATGTTGGAATGGAAGATAGATATTGGATAATGTGAGATGAGAGATGTTTTGGGACTTGGGAGTAAAGCTGTGTGTGTGTTTGCTTTGGGATTCTAGGAATGGGGGGCGGTTTTATATGGAAAAGGCGGGCGAGCGGTTTATGCGGTTCGAACGCGCTTGCAATCGCACACACGGCATACCCCAGCTGGGGGACGAGGGGAAAGAAGTGTGATGTTTATAACCAGCTGTGGTCAGTCTGTCTGTCTCTGTCTCCCACGTGTGACAAATTTTGTTTTGGTTAGCTTGGACCTAAACTTGACTCTGTACATTGTATTGGATTAATCAACTGAAACCGGATCCCTGTTTCCCCTGTTTGGACGAACCAGAGGTCACCACATGCGGGGCCGGAGGAAAGAGCTACCTTGTCTCTAGAGGCTACCAGTGCGTTGACCATGTCTAGAGACTTCCAGTGCATCGATATACGTTAGTAAGTCTCTAGAGACGTGCGTGCGTAAATAGATTGGATTAATCAAAAGGGAGCACTACTTAATTCAAATGGAAGTAGTCAAAATTAGTATTTTTGATCCAACCGTCAATTTTAGCTTAGTGCTACAATGAACCGACCAGGAGACCGAGTGGGCTAGTAAATCCCGAAAAGCTAATCTCACCAATTCTCATTGCAGAGCAGAGAAAACAAAATCAATCAATGAAAAAAGAAAGTGAAAAAAAAAAAAAACACAAATAGGAAAAATCACTAACCAAGCTTTAATTCTTCTTGTATTTCAGCTAATCCATCAGTATAAATTTTCCAGCTGCAAACTCCATAAATCTTAAATAAGAAAAATATGAGAAAAACAAAATGTTAAACTCGATTTAAAATCAATTGCCAGTAAATAAGAAAATCATAGGGAAAGGATGAATCAAATGAATCTAGCAGTCCCGTTGAAAGCCATGAATGCAAATTTCCTGTATAAAGGAAAGGATTCTCTATTTCAACGGTCCATTTGATGGTCTTTGATTGAATGCCTGTGAACTCCCATTAAATTTGATTTTTTTTTTCATGAGAAGCTACTTGACAAATTCATTTTTTTTTAATCTAGTGTGGCTTTTTAAGCCACGAAAATACTAATCGTGCCTTATCAAATAAATTTATATGAAGCTATGTAGAGAGAGGTGCTCATGGATCAGGCCAGTCTATACTAAATAATATTTGTTATTGCCCATATGCTGATTTTTGTACCTTTATTAAAGCTAGTTTTGACTCTGGTTTATCAATTTCGACAAAGCTTGATCTTTTTTTTATGTTTTTTGTACGATCGAGACACCGGCTTTCCGGTAAAAATAGAAAAAAACTACAATACTCTTAAATTCCATTTTCAAAGCAAGAACAAACTGATGGTTGCCATTCAAGTTGCCTTAGATGCAGGCCCATTTGGATGCATGCTAGTGTCAATGCAGAGATGGGGTTTGCAGTCTAACATGGATATAGACGGCATGCAGCGGGTGGTGGGAGCACTCGCATGCAAGGAGGAAAGAGCTTTTCCTGATCATCCAGGTGAGATGCGGGGTTCCAACCAAGTTAAATATTTACACTTTCTCAAGTACATATATAAAAGTTTTGTGTGAAGGTTTTGTCTAGCCCATTTATGTGAGCTTAGCAGGTGCCACTAGCAGATTAGTAGTGCTGGATCAAAGACTTCTCTGATGCTGATGCCACAGAAGAAAAAGAAGAAGAAGCCACTACGTTTTCAACGCGCATAAGGAAAGGCTGGTTGAGATGTACAGGATTTTGGAGTCTAATACCCAGCTGTCTATGCACAGTACCTTTTTTTTCAACATGTGCGAGAGCTTTCCTTGTCTTACTTTTAAATCTGTTGCCCCCAGGCCCAGATTAAATGAATCTGGCCTAGCAAATGGTATGCTGATTGCTGACTTTCCTTCTAAAATGGTTTCCTCTGTTTATTATTTGCTTCTTCTCGTATGTTTGTACTACTGTAGTGGTCAATTACACGGCTATTACTCGTATGATGCACGTATTTGAGGCAGCACCACCGCCAATTCATTAGTGGGGTCACTTGTGAAATCCGAGCCGCTCAGAGGTATGAAAGTGAAACTAACTGTTTTACTTGTGAAATCCGAGCCGCTCAGAGGTATGAAAGTGAAACTAACTGTTTTACTTTCCCATATTGTAAAAATTGGGTTGTTTACAATCCAAGTGGCCAGTGGCGTTTGCATCAGTAACATTAGGCCCACATGAAATCACATGTGGTTGGACGACCTTGAGCAAAGATTTGTGTCCCCCGCACCTTAAGGAAATTGTTTTGGTCATTAGATTTTGATGGGTCAGACCCAAATGACTCAGTCCACAACGACGGGTCAGGCCCAAACCATGATGACGGGTCAAGTCCAAGAGATTCAGTTCACGATGTTGGGTCAGGTTTGAATGACCTGAGTCCGTGTCGAGCCCAGGTCCAGATCCATTCGTCATGGGTAGGTCCGGGTCCGAATCCACGAAGTACGAAGTCAGAGCGTCGTTACCTCTAACCTGCTTTTACCAAGTCTTGCGGAGGATATCTTATCTGCCTCGTCACTTGAGGGCGGTTCGGAGACTCCGCCAAAAGGTAGCGTCCGCTGCTGAAGAGTCTCCCCATCTGTTAGGGGACGACTATAAAACACAGAACCCCTCTAGCACTGAGGGGCAAGCAAGCTATTGGCAACCAACCTTTATCATCATCTTCCTGTATTCTCTGCAATCGCTACACATTTGAGAAATAAAATCTTCACCTTAAAGTGGACGTAGGTCACACTGACCGAACCACTATAAACCCTCTTTCTCTTTTTCTCTCTATATTAATATTAATTATTCTATACTTGACCGGTGGTGCCCGAAATCCATTTTTTGGCATCATCAGATTTTTCATTTGAATTAAATCATATTGATCTCTCATGAATGATTCTCTCAAAACATGAGTTCTAAGCAAATCTCTCTCATTCAAAGAGGAAACACAATTTATATCATGAAGGAGAATGAATGATCGTTCCTTTTTAATATATAAAAAAAAAAAAAAAAAACCGACCGGCCATCTGATAAAGAGATAGGAAAGAGATGAGATAAGAACGCCAAGAAAATCATTCTCCTTAGCTCGATCCAAACCATAATCTTCTAATTATTTAGTTAAAGCGCCCTTTATCATGAGGAGTGCAGTAGTGGACGTTGATCTCTAGGAGGTGATCTCTAATCTCCACATAATTTACTTGATCCGACCTGGTATATATGTTGTTCATCTTAATTTGTGTTTGAACTGGTTGAATCATCTTCGATCAAAGTTTCCACAGTGCTAAAGTCTAGCATCAAGATCCTATATGAAATGAATGGGGCACATATAAAAAACTTCTTGAGTCCATCCTTGTACTTCATTGGTAGGCCAAACTCCAGAACCCAAACAGCTCACAACTACTTTCCCATCTTGTACTTGACCTGGGCAAAATCTCACTCCGGCCAAGTAATGGTAACTGAGTAAAAAACACGTCTTATACCTACCTTATTAATATAATGGTGAAAATGACTTTTCAAACCCTTTTCGTCACCCATGTTTGTCATGCTTACAGGTAAATCCAACATGAAATGAACTCTATGAGGCTCATTTGATCATTGCACCCCATTGATGCTTATATTGTTTTGGCATGACACCAATTTAACACCTATTTTACTTTTAATTTCCATTGTATTATTAATTCTTAAGATATATAGACACATAACTAAATTATTGTTAGGATAATCCATGGGGTTAATTTTTGTCTAACCATCTATGATAAGAATTCTCCATCTTCCTCTCTTCATGGATAGGCATATATCTAAGCGGGCACTATAAACTGAATGGTATATGTAAAGTCAAAATTTTTGTGTGGGCTGAAGATGGGTAGGTCGGCTCGACCTACTGATGATGGGAGTCTTGGGTTGATATCAATCTTCATTCTTCTCTCTAGCAAGATTCTCTAGATGGGTCCCTTGTTTTAAAATTAAATAAAGTGAAAGCTCGATCGGATGGTCCGACCGAGGTCCCTCCGATACTTAAGTCAGCAATGGAGATCAAAAAAATTTATGAGTAAGGATTGGGTGAGAATTCCAGCTATACCTTTTCATCCCGTTTTTCCCTTATTTATGCGATCCTCACCTAGGTTTTAGGTGGTCGTTAGCACACGTTCTAAACCTCCAAATCATGGTATGTGGGTTGATCGTCGTTCATTATCGTGGGATGTGTTCCCTTTAGTTTCAGTCTTCCCTCTCCTTCTTTTGCAAGTTGTCCCCACTTTCTTCGACTCAGTTCCTTTTTTCGGGTTGAACTGGTTTCGCAGGTTGGTCTGGTTTCGATCCAAACCGAGCCCAATCCATTTTGAAAACCCCACCCCCCCACCCCATAGTATATACGTGATGTAAAGTCTGCGACAACATATAGTGTTCCAGTTCCTTTCTTTTATACAGCATTGGATCAAATATTTTCTCTTATTTATTTTAATACTACTTGTGGGAATTCTTAACATCACCAAGAATTGATCTATCTTATGCTTAAATTATCCTAAGAGTAATTTAATCGTTTTACTTGAGAAGCAGTTGAATGAGTATCAATTAATCAAAATGTGAGAGAGAATCTCGATGAGAATGGAAACCAAATCTTGCGCGTCCAATGCATTTAAAGGGCAAAAATTCTACTCGGACAAACTTATTTAATATATCATAAGGTTTGTCCAAGATTCTAACAAAAAAATTTACCCAATATAGCACTATTCTTCAAAGAGTGAGAGCGTGAAGTCAAATACTCGGCGATTATTTGGCGAAATCAAACCGGCAGCAATGTACAGTGTAAAAGCTGAGAAGGGGCTCTTCGACTGTCTCATAATTGCAGATGGATACTCAGAGGAAGCGCCAAGAAAAACCTTTTTGAAGTGACGTCATGTGTGGTTTCATCCCATCCAAAACTTGTGGTCTTGAGTCCTCCCCTTCTCTCTCTTATCTCAATGTTGGGATTGGAAAGAAATAGGAACTAACGCAGAGACCAAAATCAAGCATAAAGCCAAAACCAAAGGCCAAGCTCGACCTCACATTGGAACTTTTGACTTTGGCGATTGAAACCTTCAAGAGCCATTTTGGTCGAACCGGACCTGACTTAGCTCTTCTATCTTTGACGTTTGGATTCAACCCACACAGTCGTTTCCTTTTGGGCCATCACTCTCTTGGCCATATTTCAACAATATATCCGTTGAAGACATTTGATGATAAGAAGACTTATGTACCTGGAAGTCGGTCCTTAACTTTCCTTTTTCTGTCTCAATTTGTGAAGAAGCCTCATGATGGGACTGTGCAATGAATCTACCATCCTGAACTGTTCAAATCAAATTTATGCTCGTGCGTATTACAATGAGTCAATGACCCACTTGTCATTCAGGTCAAGACACTCTTCGCCTTATACGTGCAGAGAGTCTTCACCCATTCGAAATGGGTACTGAACTTATCCGAAACTTTTGCCTACTGTCGTGGTACAATTGCATTACAGTGGTCAAAGGTTCCAACCATTGCCGACAGAAAGGCGCCCCTACCAAAGATGCATTCATCCCCGACAAGCTATGCCTGATAAGGGGTGACGAGAGTCAAGTTGGGAGAACAAACTTCAACATTCTTCAGGTTCTTCATTACAGTCATCCGATCAGTATAGAAGATGGGTGATTTAGGGCTTCCAAGGTGAAACAAGCCTATACAACGGTCTACCCAAATCAAAGGAAGGCCCAATTATTCCCGTGAAATTGAATATTTTATAGGACCACTGTGAAAGGAATGATAGTGAGTGAGATTTCTGGTCTGTTTTACAACATTCAATCATAGTCTTATGCAGGTTCGTGTATGTCGATCAAGATAGGACTGGTGGGTGAAATTGCGAAGTCAAATAACACAGTGAACTGCTCTGATATTCATGTTTCTTAAAATCCTCGGGATCTAAAGCATGAAACTTCATGTACTAGGGTCTCTCATACTTTGGAGAATATTGAACATTTATTTGCGCTCATCTGCAGATTATTTGTATATAAGGTTTGAAAATAATATATAAATGTGGTCAATATTTGATAGCCAAAAGTTTTCGTACCTCTCATTTCAAATTACATTGGTACACCTCGCACTTCATTTTACATGTAATAATGAGTGGCAGGATCAAATCCCGTAAAAGCAACACCACTGGAAAAACGTGTCCACTTACATGTTTAGTTCTCAACTCACTCTAATGTAGGTGAGTAATGTTTAATCAAAAGCCGAATATACAAATTACAGAGTACAAATCTATAGAGCCACATTAAACTTAACTATGGACCCCAACCTGAATCCTAATAGCCAATTGGATTGGAGTAGCTCCACAAGGACATGTCCACACAGTCCTCCACCACATCATCCCAGTGGAACCCACTAAGAGATTGAGGTGGGGGTGGTGATAGCAGCAGTCCCTCTGCCATGCTAGCAAGTAGCCCTGGCATGTCCATTCCAAAATTCACTTCCTCATTCATGTATAGCAGCTCCACATCCTCTGTTGAAACCGTCCGACTCTCTGCGCTCGCATCTTGACTGGAAACTGATTCAGACTCCGATTCTGAAGGCCGAAAGGCCTCAGCGGCCTCTGCTGCTGCCTTTTGAATGTCCTTGGCGCTAGCAGACGCTGGAATTGGCAAGAGCCACGCCGAGTCGGCGAAATTGAGACAGGCGGACCGGCCTCTCAGCGCCATGGCAGCGACGTCGTGGGCACGTGCCGCCATTTCAGGGGTGGGGAAAGTGCCAAGCCAGATCCTGGACTTCTTGCTGGGTTCCCGGACTTCGCAGACCCATTTGTCCCCGTTTCTTCTCCTCACGCCCCTGTAGACAGGGTGTCTCGTCTCGTGGAATTTCTTCCGGCCTGCTTGCCTCTTGGGTGGACTTGTGGCGACTGTGGCGAAGGAGGTCTCCTCATCTAAGAAGCTGGAGTGAGAGTGGGTGCTTTTGTCTGATGGAGAGGAGGATGTCGTCTCAGGTGCCTCGTCACATGAGTGGAAATTTGAATTAGAGCTGTTGCTGATGCTATCCATGTTGGAAGAAGGTAGAAATATGAGAGAGAAGTGTAGATTGTAGAGTGTTTTTGTCTTGGGACGGGAGGAAGGGGCGACTTTATATGAAGGGAGGGAGGGCGGGTGGGTTAAGCGGTAAGAACGCGCAAACACACGGCATGCCCCAGCTGCGAGACGAGGGGAAATGAAAGAAGTGAGTTGGGTTGTGGTTGTGGATAAATAGAGTAACATAACCAGCTGTCTGTCTGTCCGTCCGTCCGTCTTTGCGAGGGCAAGTTTTTTGGTTCGCATGTGGGCCTAATCTTGGTCAGCTATTTAGTAGCTTTTTCTCTCGCATGAGGAGCCTATTTCCTACACGAATGAGGAACCTTCCAAGGATGGGGGAAACGATCCCTTGCCCGTCCGAGAGTGCAGAGAATCTCTGTTTGATAAAACTCTTTTGTCTCAAATGCCTTTTATTGTATGGTGAATTTGAATTGCCAACAGTTGATTACTTCACTTAAAAGCAAAACTTTTTGAGTGGTAGTAAGTAATCACTAGAGGCATGTGAGCGTGTGAATGGATTGGATCAGTCAAAAGTGAATCCTACTTAATTCAAATGAAAGTCTCCATGGAAGACGTTGGGGGTTTGGAATCTTCTGTAGAATCTTGTTGCACCAAACAACCAAATAGAATCCCACGGATATAACACTTGGGTCTTTCTATGCTTAATCGGAACAAGTCACCTGTTTAACCCGTTCCATTGACATCTTGGTCTTTATATGCTTAAAAGGCCTGGATTTGCCCAACAATTTTTGACACGATGGGTATTGGGCATTTTGCAAATGGTCTGGGTCTGCGCCTGGATCTGATTTTCATACTTGTGTGTTGAATCTAGGCCTAAATATTCGGCCTTTAAACTACACGGGCAATGCTTGGACACGGATTGGCTTGGCTCGAGCTGGCTCATGTCGGCTTTCCTTTTCAGGACCATTTGGCCCAAACTATTCGACCAGTCTCTCTAGAAAAGAAAAAGAAAAAGACAAAGACCAGCCAGCTTAAGCCATAGTTTAATGGGAGGGAAAAAAATTGAAAATATTATGAAACACATTTAGTAATATTTATGGCCGTCCTTATGGCGATCTTCTAACTAGTTTAGCTTGTTTTGACTGTACTTTATCAATTTTGACAAAGTTCGACCTCATTGATGCGTACTGAATGTCGAACCCACAATGATTTTATAATCCTCTCCAATTAATCCATTTTCAAACCAAGAACAAAATAACAGTTGCTACTCAGTTACCTTAGAAACTGGGCCCACTTGGATACATGCGAGTTATGAATGAGGAAACCGGGATGGGAAGGTCCCACGTACATATATATTAGGATATGGAGCGCCCATGTGTGATGATAAGATAATTGTAATCATCTAACAAAACGATCCAAAGTTTAATTTTTTTGTTAAGTACATAAATATATATATATATATATAACTATATTAAACTTTAAAGTCCTTGATCAGATGATTATGATCATCAAATCTTATATATTTCCTGCTGATCTACCATACATCATGATAAAGGGGGACATTCATGTGCATCCATCCCTCATTATAGGGTGATGGACACTTATATGGTTTTCCTTCTTTGCACATGAATATTTTTTTCTACATATGAGCATATATGACTTTTCCTCTTTTGCATATGAATATTTTCAATTATGTAAGTGGCTCGCATTCCATGTTGAGGGATGGATGTATATGAATATTTTCCCACGATGAAATTATATATCCCATCTCCATTTTGCTGTGATTTGCAAACATCAGCTTGTTGCGCCATTGATATATATACATTAGACGAAAGTAAATATTGATACAAATTAACAATATGGACCTCTGCCCATTGGGGGCATCTCAACCAAAGCACAAGCAGACTACCAAGTTAAAAATATCTAAAAGCTGTTAACCCTACGTCGGAAGAAAGAAACAGTATTATTCCCTTCCGAAATCAGAATCAAATGGAGTAGCTCCAGAGCTCCACATCAGCATCTCCCTCCATCTCATCCCACTGGAACCCACCTCCCAGACGTGGAGGTGGTGAAAATAGGACTCCCTCTGCCAGTCTTGTAAGAAATCCCGGCAAGCCGGTGCCGGAATCTTCCTGCTCATCCATGTATAAGTCCTTCGATGGTGGAAGCGTCAGGTTTTCCGGCCTCGGTCTAACGTCATTGCCGGATTTCAATCTTGAGCTTGACGGTCGGAACGCTTCAGCAGCCTCAGCGGCCGTCTTCTGAACATCCTTGGCATTGGCAGAAGCTGGAAGGGGCAAAAGCCATGCGGAGTCGGCAAAATTGAGACAGGCGGAGCGGCCTCTGAGGGCCATGGCAGCGACGTCGTGAGCACGCGCTGCCATCTCAGGGGTAGGGAAAGTCCCAAGCCATATTCTTGACTTCTTGTTGGGTTCGCGGACCTCGCACACCCACTTGCCTCCGTTCCTCCGTCTCACCCCTTTGTAAACTGGGTGCCTCGTCTCGTGGAATTTCCTCCTCCCCGCCCGCCGCTTGGGCGGACTAGTTGCCACGGTGGCAAAGACCTCCTCCTCCGGCGCCGACTCATTGCTGATTCTCACCATGGAAAGAAATGGAAGTCACAAATTGGGATGACTAGATCTCTCTCTCGCTCTCTCTCTCTCACAGTTGTGAGTGTTGTTGTCGTTGGCATGCGGGAGAGTGCCTTTTTATATAGTTAGAACTTAGAAGAACGGGGAAGGGCGGTGTAATAATGCGGTTTCAACACGCACAAGGAATGGAATGGATAGATGAGATTTGAAGGTTTGTCTGAGAGAGTCTAATACCCAGCTGTCACTGCAGAGGTCTTCGTTTTTTTCTTTTTTCTTTTTTGAACATGTGTGTGTTTGTTTGGCTTTTCTTACGTGTGCCTCACGAGTGACGTTCCTCCTAAAAGGTGTCTTTCTGTTTAATTTTATCTTCTCCTTTTCAAGGGTTCCTACGACTAAATTGGTCAATTTCATGTCTATTGAGTCACAGAGAGTTGCTCCCACAGGCCCGGCCAAGGGGGAGGTTTCCACTTTCCTCTCTTGGAAAAAATAATAAAAGCCTAGTGCTCGTATCACATACGTTGATATCTATTTCAGGCTTCCCCCTTGAGGGTGTGTCTCGCATGGAGCTTCGTGCCACTCACTTGGGCCCGCCAATCATTCGGGATACGGGGGATTGAATGATTTGGGTGCGACCAGCGACCAACCTGCATGTGTGCAAATTTCCAAGTCTACTCTTGATCAATGACCTTATATTTTTCTTTAAATAATTGTGGGGAGAATATATGGGACCTATTTTTGTTCTTTTTTTTTTTTTTTTTTCAACGTTGAATACTATTTGTGAACATTTTAAATTGTATAAAGATTTGTGAATCTGTTGGTATATCAGTGGTGAGGCATCTTTCCATCTATAAATATAGAGTGCTGCTTGCTACCTACATACTACAAAAAGCTTTCCACACACTGTATTTTTTTTTAAAATTAAAAATTAAAAATTTCTAAACTACCCCTATCCCTCTCCTTCATTGTCTCTCCATCTCCCTACTCCGGCTACCTCCGCCCACCTCGGCGTCCCTCTCACTCTCCTTCCTCTCCCTATTTCTCTCCCCGGCCACCGGCAACCCCCACCCGACGCCGATTCTTCTCGCTCTCCTTCTTCCTCTCCCTATCTCTCTCCCCTGCCATTGGTAGCCCCCGCCTGCCCTCTCCTTCTCCCTTTCCCCATCTCTCCCATTAGGTGGTTCATTGTTTTCAAATATTCTAACCCCTGTCCAACTGATTTTCCATATCCACATACACACAAAACAACTTTAGGAACAAGCACATCCATTGCAACAACTGTTTTCAAGTCATCATTGAGCCTCATATAAAATACTTTAATTTGCTTCGGATAATTATAGACAATGACAGGTTTTTTTAAATATCACCTATTCCACAACTAATATAACCAGACCCACCTTAAACTTCTCACTCTAATATTTTCTCACCAGAAACCTCATATAACATAATGAAATTTCTCACACTAGTACACATGCATAATGAGTTTAATCGTTCAGCTCTGCAATGCTAAGTTAGGAAATCATGAATTGACAATCACTGCTTCACAGAATGAAGCCCCATTCGAACAAGCAGAAGCTAACACATAAATCAAAGGAGACAAATAGAAATAACTAAAATGTAAAATGCATTTGCGCATGAAGCAGATAAGTTCTAATCTCACTCAACAGACAAGCTTTTGAAGAAATCATCATCTCATAGATTCCACTAAAAACAGAGAAGCCCAAAACTTCAAATGACAAAGTGCATTGAGAAAGATTCTTTCTTCAAACAATACAATACAAACCAAACCCATCTGAGAAATACTAACCAGATAAAGAATTGCTGCGATGGGGAAGGAGGTGCTGCGATGAGAGAGGGAGGCGCTGCTATGAGGCGAGAGAGAGATGAGCGATGTGGAAGTGAAACCATAGGGAGGGAGGTGCTGCGATGGGGAGAGAGAAAGAGAGAGATGAGCAATGGCTAGGGGGAGGCGTCGCGATGGAGAGGCGGCCGCGAGAGAGAGAGAGAGAGAGAGAGAGAAAGAGATGAGCAATTGAGAGATTTAGGGCATTTGCAAGGTTTCGTTTCCCTTTCTGGAGGAGAGATGAGCGATTCAAGCCAGTTTCAGCGCTGCTATGAGGGAGGGAGGGAGGGATTCAGAGCGATGGTAAGAGGGAGAGAGAGAGGGGTGCTGCTGCGTGGCGTCTCTTGTCGAGCAAGTAGTGCTGCAATCTATCGCGGAGAGAGAGAGAGAGAGAGACTGCTGATACTAGAGAGAGATGCGCGCTTTGCTCGAGCGAGAGAGAGAGAGAGAGAGAGAGAGATGAGATCCAGGGAGGCGATGTGGAGGGAGGACCGTTTGGGAAGGGAGAAGAATCAGCAAACCGGACGTTTAGGGCGTTTCTGGGTAGAGACTGATTTCCCTTCTTTTGTTTTTCATTCTGGCGCCCATTTGAAAAAGTTGAATACATTGTGCTGCCCACGTCAGCGCTATATGGACCTCCACGTGGGATCGGTCCCAAAATCGGTCCTTTGAGTCGGTCCATATAGACTTATTGTTAAATCTAGTATAAGCTACTGCATATTACAATGACTCTATGACCGGCTTCTCATGCAGATCAAGACATTCTCAACCTTTAACGGGCACAGAGTCTTTGCCCATTAGAAATGGGTGTTGAACTTATGCATGCCAAACCTTTGCCTAATGTCATGGACCAATTGCTTTTACACACTCAATGGTTTCTACCATTGTCAACAAGGGCGGACCCAAGAATTCTTCCTTTGGTGGGGGGCGGCGGCTAGCAATAAGATTTTGGGAGGGCCACGTACAAAAATATGTATATAATTTTTAAAATATGTAATGGCCTTTTTGAAAAATTTTGGGGGCCATAAATATAAAATTATAAAATTCTTTAAAACCACAAGGGATTTTCTAAAATTTCCCCCTCTAGTTCTACCACTAATTGTCAACATTGGTTCTTGGGCAGGGATGCATTCATCCCCAACAAGCTAGTCCTGTTATAAGGGGTGATGATAGTGATTTTTAGTAGAACAAACTTTACCATTCTTCAGGTTATTCTCATTACACACAGTCATCTGTGGGTAAATTAAATCCCCACATCCCACATTGTCTAAGTAATGCATTTCACCAGGCTTCATATATCTATTTGGGCTTTTCACTTATCAACTTAAGTTTTTTGAATTGGTACATAATTTCTTACATGGTATCTAGAGTATGAAAAAAGACTTGGCTACAATATAGGCCAACCCCCAGTCCATTTATATGACCTAGGTAGGTTGCCATTCTTATTCTTTCTGAATACAAGGGAGCCTAAGAAGAGGATGAATCTTATTTATTCGGCTGGGACTCCATATAGGGACCCTGAGTTCATAAAAGTTGGGCGTCTAGTAAATAAACATGTCTAAGATCTATGAAAGTGCTTTCTCCATTACTTGAACAATCTTGAGACATTGTTCATATTCTCTAATTCGCCCGTAAAACTCATGAGACTTTTCAGATTCTTTTTTCATATAAAATCAAGGGTCCATTTGCATGCATTGTATCCTCTATGAATTGATTTAGTAAAGTGGTGCATGAGTAATCATTTTCTGTCAAGAGTTGGCTCAATTGATGGCGATCTTCTTTAATCCTTCACTTTTATTTCCTTGGATGGAAGCACTCAATTTTAATTAACAAACGGCTCTAACAGAAAAGCTTCTAATTTTCGTCCTGCATTCCGAATACTATGTATGTGATGACTCGTCTGCAGTAGAAATAGCTGGTAAGCTGCCGGTCCATTTTATGTGATCTAAATTTTGGTGTTCATTGTGTATGGAGTATAAGGGGAGTTAAAATGCAAGACTGGGCTGGGGTGGAACATCTCAATGTTAGGCAGATGCCCAGTCCCAGATTAGCCTCAGCTCATTTGCAAAGGATATAGTCGTTTTGCCAGAATATGTTGGAACGAGCTAGGCTTTTAATCAGATACGGGCCATGGACTGGACTTGTAAGTCTATGATTTGTCTGTAACAAAGCCAGTGATTGTGTACACCAACAACCGCACGCTGATCCACAAAATTGTGATCAGCAATTGTGAATTGATAATTTCATACACCATGTAAAGACGAGTGACCACAGCCGGTGGACCCATGGTCCTGCCGGTAAAGAGGATAAAAGGTTTGATCCCAGCTCAGGTTGCCAAGCTATATCTAAACTAGTTTGCTGCTTTAGAAGAAGGGAAAAAAAAAAAAAGAAATCTAAAATAGAAAACTCAACTGATAGGGTCTGGGTTGGGTTAGGTCCATACTTCCACTTGAACTGCAAACCCAATCCGAACCTACTACAATCTGACCGACTGTATTTTGACTTCCTAATCCAAGGGAAACATGACCTAACAATTCAGGATCGAGATCGACTCAATTTAACTTTGGGATTGGTTTGGGTTTTGAGTTTGGACATTATTTAAACGGGTTGGTTCAAGCTAGGCACATACATGTTACCCACAAACTGACCCCCACCCAAGACCCGAGCAGTGATCAATTTACCGCTTACTGTAGAGTTTTTTTGTTTTTTATATTTTGTGTGCCCACCAAAGGCAGCTGAGACCCTAGCTATCCAGAATAAGGTTTGCTCCCACACAGGAAGAGAAGCTATGGGAAAAAGAAGCGAATAAGGTTTCTTCCACATAAAGATAAGCTATCGGAAAAGGAGCGAATAAGGTTGCTCCCACAAGGAGAGAAGCTATAGAAAAAGAGGCCTGCTCCTACAGAAAGAGGAATTCATGTATGACACATTGTGCAGTGAAGGCTATTTCAAGAACAAGCTTTGTTGTGAGAGAGAGAACTATATTATTAGCCTGCCCCTGTCCCCACTCCAGAATCATTGCCGTCACTCCAGAATAATTTTATTTTTCTATCTGACTCCTTTTCTGCCTTATGATGAAATTCTAAAAATGGAAAACAAGGCAATCAACTTGGGATTATGATACTCTCAGCAATCGCTTTCCCAAAAAGGAAGGTGTTGTCTTCCTTGTACATGGCCTTATTTTATATTAATGGTGATATTTAAATGCAGTGCAGCGTCCCCTCTCTTGTTGTTTAATTAATTTTTATTTCAGTACTCGAAGGGAAATGTCTCTCTCGTGTCATGATAGCATCCCACAATCTCAAGGGTCGCTCGTATCTTTTGCATTATTTAGAACTCCCACTCTGAGCTCAACAGGAAAGATGCTGCCGGGTCAACTATAATTCTATAATTTCCAAGTAGTGATCTTTCAAAAGAGGATCCTCCCATCATTGTTGTTTTCTAATAACGGTCTACTCATGATGAGACCCGTTCCCTTGTGATCATAACCCTCCGCCAACCCTGCCATCTTTATAAAAAAAATACAGGAAGAAAACATAAAAAAGAACATAGTAGTTCTCACATTTTCATTGTGTCATTGCCTCTGATTGGAGGTCTCTGGAGCATACATACCACTGTTTGTGGTGTTTACATGCAGATGCTAAATATTGGGAAGGCATGCACATAGTACCCTGATCAATAAAAAGTAGTCTCTAGCTAGCATTTAGGTCTCTTCTGTTCACTTCAACTTTTGAATCTTGGAAATTCTAAAAAAGTGTATCCCCACCACTGAGCGGATCTACGAATTGTCTTCAATTGATCTCCTTTGATCTTATGCTAAATATAAGAAAACTTGTAGAAAAAGTTCATCTGTTTTAATTGGCTTTTCAACCAAATAATAATATATTCTTGAAATGAAAGATGGCAAAAGTGAGTAGTTTTGTGTTGTTGTAATTGGAGACTATTCTAGATGCATAAAATCATAGAAATATTACAAAGATCAAGTTGATAAATTACTAACTTAAAAAACTCTCTCTATCATTTGCTACTTGTCATTGGGCTTACTATAATGGGTTATTAAAAAAGCAACCATCTGACGATCGAGCAACTAAACAAATGAAATATCTACTTTGGCATCCGAGTGTAATAATGGTTATTTGCTCAAAACCTCTTTCGGTGCAATAAAAAATGTATAGTTTATTTAATTTATATTTTGAAAGAAATAAAGAATTTGATATCAAACTTGAGTTTGCCAATCAATAGATTAAATTAGACATGATACAGAACGGTTGTGAGTAGGGGCAGATTAAGATTTAGCCTAACGAGGGAAAGTGCCAAAAACTTCTTCCAAGTGGGGGCAAAAAGCATCATGACAATTATTGCAACAAATTAGAACTGATATGCCTGAGGTTCAAACCAATGTAAAAAAAAATAAATTGATATAATGTTGTGGCGTACATTGATATGTATCGGTAGAAACGCATTCTCAATTTGGGCCACCACTTGAAAATAGACTTATTTATATATCCTGCAAACTTTTTTTCTATCATGAAAACTCATGTTTGAAAATTTTATGTCTCTATGGATTTGAACCAACGAAAATCCTCACTTTTAGGACTTTCAAATATGTCACGACCCAGGCCCGAGATCCGGTAACCCCGAGCCGTGATCATCATACTTACTCCCGTAAACCCCGAATTAACCGAAGTTAAAACGGAATCCACAAGGGATAACATTCTCAAAATACCTGTCAAATACAAAACTTTTGCGGAAACAATTATATTTGACAATATCAATTTACGATTTACATGTATACAAAATAAAGTTCTTACACATGTATCATTTCCAATATTCATTTGTCAAACACTGTATTTTCAAAACATTATGCAGATGACAATTAATTACATTTCAAAATGTATCTATAAACAGTTCCTCAAAAATATTTCTCAAAATGTTCCAATTCCCATTTCGCATTCGGATACTCACTTTAGATGGTATCCAGTCTATTCCATTCAATCAGTCTTCCTGGAGGAACCGAAGCGGTCTCCTCCGCCGCTGCCGGGGGCGCTGCTGAACCGACAATGGTAATCGGGCCTGTAATGCCATCAATAACACTAATGAACACGATGGTTAAATAATATATAAACAATTCTTGTAATAGCATATTAACACATTCATATTGAGTTCATCTGATTTGTATAATAACAATTCCAATTCTATAGAAATCTAGACAATTTCTACAATGACAATAGGAAGACACAAAGTCAATCAATAAACACGTACAAAATGGCAACTACCATAGCATTCATTGTATTGTATTTCATTTCATTACCATCTTCCCTCAAAGGAAGGATTCATTTTATTTACCATCTCCCCTCAAAGGAAGGATTCATCTTCCAATGGAATGCATCAATCAATATCCGAAGATACGATCGGAATTTGGTGGGACTTACTAGTGTCCGGACCAGGGACAACTAGCATCACCATGGAGCTCCGGAACACCCCAATATCTATCTGTTGTAGCATGATTAGTCATTCATTAATTCATTGAACTCATTTAGAACTCTAATACAATAGCTAGGTAGTGTCAGACTCAATGGTCAATAACCTTCAGTAAGAAACCCTTTTATGGATTCAATTCAATTCAATGATTCCTTTCATGACAAAGGAAGGGGATAACAATAATACCAATCTCATTAGATTGTATTACAACAACATAATGAGAAAACCATTGACCACCTACGGTTCTACTCAATCTTAACTCAATCCTAAACAACCATTCAGGTGTAACCATTGGTTTCCAAATGCACGTGTTATTCACGATGGACATCACATTTATACATTTAATATGTGGATTATTAGTTTCCGTAATTATAACCCATGGAGCCTAGGCAATTATCGATTATGGTTCGTTCAAGAAACCCTTCTTAAAACATCACTAGTTCCCAATAATTCAATTTAATCTAAATTAGTCTTAAAACTAATTGGGGAAGCATTTATACTCATGAGACGTACTCCAAATTCTCGTAAAAATCCAAAACCCAAAATCCATTTAACGGTTCGATCGATTGGCCCAAATTTTCACTAACTATTATCGTTGGCCCGGTATCAGGTTCGCTCGAACGAATTACTGTTCGCTCGAGCCGACCAATACAAAACGTTGTTCTCTTGAGTGGACCCACTGTTCGCTCGAGTGGACCAAAACAGAACTATGTTCGCTCGAGCGCACTTAATGTTCGCTCGAGCGAACTCTTTAGAACTTCTGTCAGTCCAAACAGAATCTCATTCGCTCTAGCGAACCCTTCAGAATTTCATCCGAATTTCTGATACTCTCTTCCTTCTTCTACTTTCTTTCTCCATCAAATTTCCACAACCTGCATAAGAGATTTGGAACCTCCTGTTCCCTCCTCATACAACATCCATTCACAAATCCATACTTCTAATCATTCATTAAACCATAAACAACTCCATAATCTAATGAAAAAGTATACACAATCCATGAAAATATCATGCATTTCTATAATGATTAACACTAATCACAAGCAATGTTTATACTTGCCTCTCTTGAAGCCAATGAACTCAAAGCCCTCTTTTACTTAGCTTGGCCTGAGACCTAACTTCCCCAATTTCAAACTCTAATCCATAAAACAAGCATATGCACTCCCATGAGCCATTTATGCTAGAAATCACTACAAAACCACTAATAGGACTTGAAAATCCTATGAAAACACTTAATCACTTACTTGTGGTCCAAGCAAAGAGATTTAGAACTCTCTTTCAAGCTCTATCACTTCAAAATGGAGGAATGGCTTGAGGAAGAAGATAAAGAAGCCTAACCTCACTCCAATCACTTGGGAATTCTTCCAATCTTCACACTAGATGGAGAGAAAATGGAAGAGAAAAGAGGAATTGAGAGTTGCCTAGGGTTTTTCTTGAAGTGAAATGGAGAATGGCTCTCCTACCTTCATTTCATTCTAATATAAACACTTTTCACACTAAAACCCCCTCTCATTTAATCTATTTACATTTTGAGTCAAATGAGGCTTCACTTGACCCATTTGGGGTCAAATGGAATCGCGTTTATTATGAAAGTTAACGTACTCATCAAAATACACACGTTGGTATAAAGAATTTTCGTATTTGACGAAATACGTGAAAATCTGTATTTATGAAAAAGTCCTTAGCCTACCTTGTTTGAGTCTAAACTCATTTTAACCAACTTAATTTCATTTCATTATACTTAATGCATCATTTAAGACTAGTTTGTCCCTCTTTGGTCATTAATCTTGATTAATCCAATTATCCATGCTTAATTAGCATTAATCTCAATTAATTAGTATTAATCATGATTAGTTTGGGTCGGGGTGTAACAAAATACGACCTCCCCTTATGGATTTAAGAATCCTCAAATAACACTGAAGCCAAGTTTTATGTGCTATATATACAACGATACGCACTGATATTAATGTGAAATCCTAAATATACAAATTGTCAACGAGGAGTCCTTGTTTCAAGGGCAATGGATTCCTTACCTACTATCAAACGTGATGTAAAGTGATGTTTATAATGACAAATGAAAGGTTTGACATGAGAAAGTCTTAGAAAAAAAAACACTTGTTAGATTTTAAAAATAAATATAGTAGTTTTAGTCTTCTAGAGCCGGGTATAAACATTAGATATATAGCCCTCTAATGAAGACATGCAAGACCATTTAGAGCCGGGTATAAACAAAGAATGAAGAAAGCCAGAATTAGTTAGAGCCGGGTATAAACAAAGAATGAATAAATGTAAGACCATTTTAACCATTTCGATCAACAAGATTCTTAGAACTGTCAATTACCATTCTTTGTTTTCTAACAACTGTCAGGCAACTTAATCTCCATTCCAAACTGTTCAAAACGAATCTACATCTTATCTCTCAAAATAATATTGGAGCTACATTAGATAGCCCTTTGGAGTCTGGACCTTTCAAAGCCGCCAACTCTACCCATAACATTTTTACAAAAAAAAAAAAACTCTACCCATAATATACATGTCTTGCTTTGGTGCACATGTTGATGGGCTGAGGCCGGGGAATCAAATGTATCTACCTATCTATATTACTAAGGGAATGTATCTTCCCTTCGTTTAACCACAGGGCTCCAAGTGTCAGTATCTCCTCTCCCAAAGGAGGACCCACGCGCAATCTAGTAGGAGTGGACCAGTGCGAGGTGGGCCCAACAACGTCTGATTAGAGAAGGGAGAGGACATGTTTTAGAAGACTTAGAAATCGAAACAGTATAGTGTTTCCCAAAATTTCATTTTCTTGCGTTGAGGCCAGGATCCAGGTAGGCTACCCGATGACCCATCTGATCCGTGGATCCGAAGGAGGACCCACGGGCGAACCAGTAGGTGGTGGACCCGTGCAAGGTGGGCACTGTTTGGCCCAACCGTCCACCGTTTGATCAGAGAGAGAGATGACATGTTTTTAGAAAGACGAAGTATTTTTAGCAAGATACAATATGCTAATAGAAAAACATTGCTTTCTCAGGTAAGATTGGTTACATCTAAGGCAAATATATAATTAAGAAAAAACTATTTGATTTAATTTTAATGAGGTGATCAGCATTACCCAGAGGAAACAAATGCAGAACTTGATGTGGAAATGTGTAAAGTATTTATTTTTTCATTATTCATGTGGAAATGTGTCTTTTAATGTGGTCTGGATTCCTAATTCCAAATGACCCATAATTATCTTATTCTTTGAATTAAAAAATAGTATTGATAATACATAGACCAACTAATTCCAAATGACCCAGACTTATCTTATTCCTTGAATTAAAAAATATTATTGATAATACATAGACCAACTGATTTTCCTGTTTACCACGTTGATTCTCCTGTGGTAATTATGATAATAACTGAACTTGATTCCTTGAATGTTGGATGTGATGATGTATTATTATGGGGGAAATCGAGAATCGACGAGATCATCACATTTTTTGAGATCATAATACCCATTGATGTATTATTAGGGGGAACCAGAAATAACTAAATATCGTGCATTCCTTGAATCCACATGGGCGTTGATAATACATATGATATATGATCTTATATAGACATACTGATTTTCCTACGTTGAGGCCGAGACCCAAGTGGGCCACCCGATGACCCATCTGATCGGCAGATCAGAAGGAGAACCCACGGGTGACCCAGTAGGTGGTGGACCCGTGCAAGGTGGGCCCAACAGCGTCTGATTAGTGAGGGGAGAAGACGTATTTTAGATGACTTAGAAATCCAAACAGTATAGTATTTTTCTAAACTTCATTTTCTTGCGTTGAGGGCGGGACTCAGGTGAGCCACCCGATGACCCATCTGATCTTGGATCCGAAGGAGGACCCATGTGCGACCCAGTGGGTAGTGGACCCGTGCGTGGTGGGCACTGTTTGGCCCACCATCCATCGTCTGATCAGAGAGAGGGAGAGGACGTGTTTTTGGAAAGATGAAGTGTTTTTAGCAAGATACAATATGCTAATAGAAAAGCATTGCTTTCCAGGTAAGATTGATTACATTTAAGGCAAATTATAGTATATTAAACTGAGGGCCTTAGATTCAATTTTGTACGGATTTCTTTTAATTTTGACTTTTTTAATTTATGCTTTGGTAAAAATCTAAAAATATATAGGTAATGAGATTTAAACTCACGACCTTTTTGCCTTGACTAACTTCTACCACACCACATAATATCAATATGTGATTGTTTAACAAAAAATATGTCAAAAGTAGTAAGATGGAGTGGGGACCCTAGCCATATGGGCCATGCCCGTGATTAGTACGGGGTATTGTGATATTTGTATCTATGTGAAAGCCAAAGGTGAGAGAAGTAGAGGGCAGCCATCTAGAAAGAAGCATGTGCTTGCTTTGTTGAAGCTTGAAACTTGAAAATATGCCACCATCAAATTTTGGGAATTGGGTGGGCGGGACCCACGAATTATATGGTCTGTAACCAATATTGACCATGCTGATCGAAACAATCATTTGCCATAGATTGTGCGAATTATTATATAATAGGGACACCGACAAAACGCATGTGCATTATCATTATCATGGTTAATGTATCTAAATGCCTGAATAAGGTATGAAAATAAGACCATTTAATCATCAAGATCTTTACACCTAATAAAGTTTGAAAATCATTTTACATATCTTGCAAAGTGGTGCTTGGACAGTCTCTCACAAGATTGCATTCTTGACAATTACACATGTAAAACCAAATTTTCTATTGCATGATTGAGGCTTGAAATAAGGCTACTCCCCTACCTTTCAAACTTTCTCTCTATTGCATGATTTTCTATTGCGTGATTGAGGCTTTAAATAAGGCTACTCCCCTAGCTTTCAAACTTTCTCTCTATTTTGGGGTCTTTGCCCTTCTTTTCTTCTTTTTAATACAAAATTTACCAATTGGCAACAAGAAAAAAAAAAAAAAAAAAAGTCTCTAGGGTACATGTTGGTCCAAACTTAGAAAGGAGGTTTGTTGGTCGGTGGAGAGGCACATGTAACGTATGAAGTCATGCAGTGCAGCATATAATCCACAGTCTGGGCCCCCTCTCCGCAGGAATTTTGAGGACCTACTTTTCACGTGATAAATTTTATATTTTATTACAATGGTCCCCCAATAATTTGTGTTAGCCCCTCTCCACATAAATTTTAAGGACCTCCTTGCTGCACGATAGTTCTGATATTTTATCACAGTGGTCCCCTAATAATTTGAGTTTCAACATTGCCCCTCCCAACCACCCCTAAATTTCTTAGTTTGGTGGGTCCCCCCTCCCAGAAGGAAAATTTCTTGGTTGACAGTACACATGTCCCACTTTAACCCCCGGGCACAGGTCTAGCCATGGAGTCCGGCTCTCACTTGCACTTCCCACTAAATGGTGGGAGTGAAATTCCATGATGGCCTCATCTTTTAAAATCTCAATCGCTCAAAGTGAAAAGTTAAAAGCCACCCTGGCCCCCCTAGGAGTTGGTCTTACCGCAAAATCAAATATAAGATTAGTAGTTTTTTTTTTGTTTTTTTTTCGAATAACGGAGGGCGTCATAGCCCTTTGGGCTAGATGAATCCCATATGACCCCAATAAGAGAGCACAGTTTTGAACACTCAATCTTTGGAAGCAAACCGTGATCATAGGCCAATTGAACTATCCCTCAGAATTTATATATGATTATTAATTTGATTAAATGCCTAATTTTATAGTAATTAATCAATTTAAAATAATTTGATTAATTACTACAAAACAGAGCATATGAAAGTGATCATGTGAGATAGGTTCTGTAAGAGTGAAATTAGGGGACGTCTCACTGTGGCAAGTATGTCCATTTTAAACTGTGCAAATTTCAATAGGTAGGTGTCTTCATGGAGTTTTACTTCTTTCACTGATGAGAAGCATGGCAGAGACATTCGGAGGACCTAGACTTGGCTAGCTATGCTGATTCATGGGCCACTGTGGGTGTCAAAGTTAGAAGTATCACAAATAGGTTGGTTGCCCGGGGGCCTGGGACGCAAGAGACTGTGGATCACAAAAGATAATTAAGGGCCCGTTTGGCAATTTACTTTTAAAATAAAGTGGAGTGAAGTGAAATGAAAAGAATGAATAAAATATAAGTGAGTTATGATGATATTTTGTTTTTAGTTGTTTGGGATAGAATATTTTTGACTTTTTGTATGGGAAAATGGAGTTTTTTTGTTTTTTAGTGAGTAAATGTAGTTGTTTTTTGACTTTTTTTGGAAAAGATGGAGGGAATTTTTTGGAAAAGTGCTTTTGATGGGATGTTTAATTTGACTTTACTTCACTTGACTATACTAGTAAAATTACCAAACGGGCCCTAAGGTGGCCCACTGTCGGCCACGCTCTGTTTCTATCACGTGAACTTTCACCCGCCATTCAAACTGTGCATATGGCGGCTTCCATTTCCAATAAAACACCCGACAACCCGGAGGCTCTTTAATCAAGTGATGTCTAAAGAATCCAGGTCCTATCATGCTCTAACCAAGAGAAATCCTGCTTTAAGAAGTCCACAGCTTTAAGAAGTCCACAAAGGAGACTATATCTCCATTGTGATCGAAACCGATCAAAATAAACATCCATTAGTTATATGATGTATCTTAAATTTTTTATATATCGGTTTCTTTTTTAGAGTAAAAAAAAATGGTATTTGAAGAAAAATTGTATTAAGAAAGTTGAGAGGATGGTAATAATATCATTTTTCATCAAACAATCAATCCAGCAGTAAAACAAACTTATATTGATCTAATATGTTAGGATACAAGAGGTGATGAAAGGGTGTTTATTTTGAACTATCCGAATATCATTTAATGGGCTCCACTGTAAACTTCTACGCCTTCGACTCAGTAATTAAAGTTAAAATCTCATAGGATCCATACTCGCTCGTACCCTTTTCTTCCCACAAGGACTCTTTTTGACTTATAACTACCGTTTGAAGGCTTTTTCATGGCCGACTCCAAACTACTGTTCCTTTCTCCACTCATCCTTTTTAGAAAAAGGAAACATTGATTTGCCTCAACTTTTTTGAGTGTTTCATTTTTATCTACGTCCATTTTGCAGATGTAGCTTTGGAATTTAGATTTATTGCCGACATCCATGTCCAGATGCCATGAATTGGAGAAAATTCTTGTATTCAAACACAAAAGGACCATCATCGTTGCCCAGATATTTCTCAACGAGAGGAAACTTTCTTATGTTGAGATGGTCTGGATCGTTTGAACAGTGTGATTGATTTTTGGGAACTGGCACATAAAAAGTGGGTTGGATCAGCAAAAAGCAGTACAGATGTATGAATGGGCTTTGTATCTTATGTAGGCCTGTCAATGGGCCGGGCCGGGCCTAGGCATGGGTTGTTCAATCCCGTCCTGAATATTGGACAGGTCTACCGGGGATTGTCCAATCCTGGCCTTAAATTGAGTGGGCTTATATAAAATACCATCCCCGTGTGGGCTCAGGCTGCGCCCGGGTCAGGCTTGGGCGTCAGCATTTTCATCAATGGAGAGGTCTTTTTTCTTTGTGAAGCTCTGTTAATAAAGATGATGATAGCCAGACAAGCGGTGGACCAAATTTTAGCTTGATCACAATTCAAAAGGACTAGATACTAGATAGTAGATATTAACTCTTTAAATTCAAAGGTGATAAATCTATAAAAAAATCCAAACCTAAACTCAATAATGAATTCAATCCAAGTATCAAATTGAGTCCACTGCCAAAGTGTGTGTTTTTGGTGTGAAGTGGGAAGTGATTGAATTTGTGAGAAATTGTGGAAGGAAGAGACAATTTGGAGGGAGTTTTAGAGGGTTTTCATTGAAATATATAAAAATTAGTAAAATAACTTTGTGGGCGGGCCAGGCCGGGCCTGGATGGGCTAGGCATGCTTTGCCCATTTCTAGTCCCATTTTGGCAAGGCTTTCAAAAAATTATCAAAGCAGAGGCCCCTGGGCTCAACTTTTTTTAAAAGCCCTGTACATTCGGGCTTGGGACGGGTGGGGTACCCATTTCAATAGACTAAATTGACATGCCTAATCTTATGGTCCGACCAATGCACCTGACCATTGAGAGAGAGAGAGAGAGCGAGGGATCAGGTCAATATGCAACTAAGGTGTCTTCTTTTCAAGAATCCATAAGAAGAGACATCAGGTCAATATGCAGGTAAGCGTTTATGATTTATTTTAGATGAATAATATGGATTCTTGAAATATTCTTAGCATTAAGTAAAAGGTTCATTGGGTTTACAATTATTTCTCAGTACAAATATGTCATTAATGCGGATTGGCTCCAGCCTTGATCCTATTTTTCATGGAGTGATCATACTTTCCTTTGTCCATCTTACTAGCAACACCCCTTGCTATGCACGGTCGATCTTGATTTTCTTGAGTTGATACTGGGACCTAGGTGAGTCACCCGATGACCCATCTGATCCGTGGATCCGAATGAGGACCCATGGGCGACCTAGTAGGTGGTGGACCCCTGCGAGGTGGACCCTGTTTGGCCCACCATCTAGTGTCTGATCAGAGAGAGGGAAACCACGTATTTTAGGAAGCAGTTAAGAAGCATGATTTTTTTTTTTAAGTTTCAGTCATTGTTTGGTCTATTCAGTTTCTTACGTTGATACCGGGACACAGGTGGGTCACAGGATGATCCATCCGATCCGTGGATCCAAAGGAGGACCCATCGGTGACCCATTATGTGGTGGACCCGTGCAAGTTGGGCCTTGTTTGGTCCACCATCTAGTGTCTGAACAGAAAGAGGGAGAAGACTTATTTTAGGAAGCAATTGAGAAGTGAGAATTTGTTTTTTTTTTTTTTTTTAATTTAAGTTTCGGTCATTGTTTGGGGCATACAGCTGTTCCGCTTGATTTTCTTGCGTTGATACCGGGACCCAGGTGGGCAACCGGATGACCCATCCGATTCGTGGATCCAAAAGAGGACGCAACGGCGACCAATTAGGTGGTGGACCCGTGCGAGGTGGGCCTTGTTTGGCCCACTATTCATCGTCTGATCAGAGAGAAGGAGATAACGTATTTTAGGAAGCAGTTAAGAAGTGAGAATTTTTTTTTTTTTTTTTTTAAGTTTCACTCATTATTTGGGCCATTCGATTTCTTGTATTGATACTGGGACCCAGGTGGGCCACCCCATAACCCATCCGATCTGTGGATCCGAAGGAGGACCCACCAGAGGCCCATTATGTGGTGGACCCGTGCGATGTTGGCCCTATTTGGCCCACCGTCCTGCGTCTAATCAAAGAGAGAGAGAGTACGTATTTTAGGAAACAATTAAGAATTGAGATATTTTTTTTTTTTTTTAAGTTTCAGTCATTGTTTGGGCCATTCAGTTTCTTGCGTTGATACCGGAACCCAAGTGGGCCACTCGATGACTCATCTGATTCATGGATCCAAAGGAGGACCCATAGGCAATCCAGTAGGTGGTGGACCCGTGCAAGGTGGGCCCTATTTGGCCCACCATCAAACGTCTGATGAGAGAAAGGGAGGTATGTGTTTTAGAAAGCAGTTAAGAAACGGGATTTTTTTTTTAAAGTTTCAGTCATTATTTGGGTCATTCAGTTTCTTGCATTGATACCGGGACCCAAGTGGGCCACTTGATGGCCCATCCGATCCGTAGATCCGAAGGAGAACCCACCGGAGACCCATTATGTGGTGGACCCGTGCGATGTGGGCCCTGTTTGGCCCACCATCCTGATCAAAGAGAGGGAGAGTACCTGTTTTAGGTAACAGTTAAGAAGTAACATAGTGATTTTTTTTAGGAAGTTATGTGATGACCAATCTAATCCGTGGATCCAAAGGAGGACCCATGGGCGACCCAGTAGGTAGTGGACTCGTGCAAGGTGGCCCTGTTTGGCCCATCATCAAACGTTTGATGAGAGGAAGGGAGAGAGTATGTGTTTTAGAAAATAGTTAAGAATCGGGAATTTTTTTTTTTAAGTTTTAGTCATTGTTTGGGTCATTCAGTTTCTTGCATTGATACCGGGATCCAAGTGGGCCACCCGATGGCCCATCTGATCCGTAGATCCAAAGGAGAACCCACCAGAGACCCATTATGTGGTGGACTCGTGCGATGTGGGCCCTGTTTGGGCCACCATCCTGATCAAAGAGAGGGGGAGTACCTGTTTTAGGTAACAATTAAGAAGTTACATAGTGGTTTTTTTAGGAAGTTATGTGATAACCCATCTGATCCGTGGATCCAAAGGAGGACCCATGGGCGACCCAATAGGTGATGGACCCGTGCAAGGTGGGCCCTGTTTGGCCCACCATCAAACGTCTGATGAGAGAAAGGGAGAGTATGAGTTTTAGAAAGCAGTTAAGAAGTGGGTTTTTTTTTTTTTTAAATTTTCAGTCATTGTTTGGGCCATTCAGTTTCTTGCGTTGATACCAGGACCCAAGTGGGTCACCCGATGGCCCATCAGATCCGTAGAACCGAAGGAGAACCCACCGGAGACCCATTATGTGTTGGACTCGTGCGATGTGGGTCCTGTTGAACCCACCATCCTGATCAAAGAGAGGGAGAGTACCTGTTTTAGGTAACAGTTAAGAAGTTACATAGTGGTTTTTTTTAGGAGTTATGTGAGTCGGTTAGTGAGAGTGGAGAGAGAGGAGAGTGGAGAGGGAGAGGAGATACCGACACCTGAAATCCTGTGGTTAAATGAAGGGAACATACATTTCCTTAGTAATATAGATTGCATAATTTCTTTTAAATATATGAGAGAGTTGTGAGAAATTCTAAGGGTGTTTTGAAAATTTCCATCTCCATGTGTGTTTTTCTTTCTTTTTTTATTTTTCTTCAGGAAGGGGAGAGAATTTATAGAGCCGTATGGGCACTTTTTGTCTTTAATATGCTTGCAAGTTGCAAGACATGAGTAATCATTCTCCCTAATCACAGGGAGATTGCCATAAGTGAATAGAAGGTAGATTGTCCTTCAAGTTCCCCCATCTTTAGTAGCCAAACGTAAGTTTTCATAAAAGACTTTTCTTATTCCATCACATATTTAGAGAAATCTTTCTCTAGAATCGTTGCGGAATATGGATGTGCCTTGGCATCTTCACTTCTTTGAATGTCAAGCAGAGGATAGAACACAACACCAGTTGGATGATTTTGAGATAGAAGACGAGTTATTGACGTTACATATATGATATCATAGTGTAATTTATTTTTTAGAATGTATAATAGGTTTTTAAAATTGTAATTTATTTTTTAGAATGTATCATAAGTTTTTAAAGTTTTAATTTATTTTTTAGAATGTATCATAGGTTTTTAAAGTTGTAATTTATTTTTGACTGTATCATAAGTTTTTAAGGTTGTAATTTTTTTTCATTTATCATAAGGTTAAAATTTCATTATATATTGATCAAAGTTCAAGCCTATAATTTTTTTAAACTTTTGTAACTTAAATCTCAAGGAAATATAATTTATTTGATGTATTTTTTTAAAACATCATTAGTGTTATTCTACTTATTTATTTATCTCAATATGTTTATTTTAATGAAATTGGTCTAAGAGTCTAAGTCCAAGTACGTGTCTGTCTAAATCCAATTTAAAGAAAAAATAAAAAGAGGGGAGGGGAGCCGTGGGCCGCCCACAGCTCAGTACGGCACAACCGGGGTCATGCTGGGCTGACCCCAAAAGAGAGGGCACGGCACTGCACGGCGAGGCCCGTAAACTTTTCATGGGCCGTGCCGGCTCGGCTCGGGCATGACTAGGCCTAGTCATGAGTGGGCCGTGCCGTGCCGTGCCGATTTACATGCCTAGCCAAAATCAAGTCTAAGTTTCCGAATCCATGGATATCATGGAGCCATGAACAAAATCCAAATTTGTTTTCAATTGTCGTAAAGTAGTAGGTACGTATCAAGTTCTTTGTAGACAAAATCTTATGGTAATTAAGTTTGATTTTTTATATAATTTATAATTATAATTGAAGAGGGATGGAAGGATGAAAGATAGTGAGCAAAGGAGTATTGTGAAATTGAGAGATGGAGACCATCAATTTTTTACAAATATGGCGAAATTGATATTCGGATATGAAGGGATAACAAATTCGAGATATTTGGATTTTCTTTTCTCACAATTGATGCTCATTTGCACACTAGTTTTGTATTTCATCCATCTCCATCCTCTCTACTTTCGGTTTTTTTTTTTCTTATAACCTCTCTACTTCCATATCTAATGCTATGAAAATGCAAGATCTCCCTAGGCTTTGTTAGTTTCATGTGATTGAATTCATAGAAATTCTAAAACTTTTTTTTTCTAAGGGATTTATTTTTTGTGAGAGCTAATGTATATTGTAAAAACAGATATAAAAATTACATGGGCAAAGTGTCCCAAAAATGCCACCAAAGGCCAACTATTCAGCCACTGAAGCTCTAGGAAAGAGAGCCATAGAAAGAGAAAAGCAAAAATATAACCATGGAACTAAAAGAGGTTCCTGAAGAATACAACCACAAAACATTAAGATAGACTGCAGAGAAGGGTGCGACAATTGTGAATGAACACAGAGAGGCAGTGAACTGATCTTAGTAGTTTGAATTATAATATATAAAAATTCAATACACAGGCCTTTTTTTTTTCTAAGGGCCTTTTTTTTGTGAGAGCTAAAGTATATTGTAAAAACATAAACAAAAATTACATGGGCAAAGTGTCCCAAAAAGCCACCAAAGGCCAACTATACAGCCACAGAAGCTCAAGGAAAGAGAGCCGGAGAAAGAGAAAAGAAAAAATACAACCGTGGAACTAAAAGAGGTTCCTGAAGAATTTAACCACAAAAATTTAAGATAGACTATAGAGAAGGGTGCGACAATTGTGAATGAACACTGTGGAGAGAGGCAGTGAGCTGATCTTGTTAGTAGTTAAAAATGAAGATCAAATATGAGTTTCTAAAAATGATCATCAAATAACCTTTTTTGTTTAAGAAGATAAAATTAAAGGAAGATGGAAAATGAACACATATCCTTTGATCTTCATTTTTAATAATTTAAAAAATTTACACGAATTTTAATACAAACAAAAAGGCACAATGTTAGGCTACACTTTGGACAAGTCTTCTACTATAAATATATCTATTAATCAGGTCTCAAAGGAAGAGATGCATGCGTGAGATTATGTGAATTGGAGTCCTCCATGTAGAGATAAAAAGACAAAGAAATGTATGTGAATTGGACTCCTCCATGTAAGAAAAAAAAGGCCAAAGAAATATATCGACAGATTTTGAGTGAGAGAGAGAGTACATCTAATGATTGTCTCAAAGTAAATTTCAAATGTGGAACCCCTTTCTTGAGAAGCTTGATTCATGATGCTTAGATACCTGAAAAAATACTGCAAATGGTGATGTAAGTGGCTACTTCGTACAAAAGCATCCAATTTGACAGGTTTGTGTTTCTTGCAAAGAAATCCCACCTGGCAGCCTGCGACCTTAAATTTACCAAGTGGAGAGATTTTCTTGGGAATAAGTGGTATTCATAGATTTGCCAAAAGAGAGTAAATGAATGGTTGTTATTGCATTCATAAACGCATGAAATCATACAATCCTAGCATAATGTACTTGATATATCCATGTCACTTAAGTTGCCTGATTGACCCTTATATATAGTAATTTGAAGGAGACTGAGAAAAACTAAAAAGGAAGATAAGTAGCTAAAGAATCTATATACCAGCAATAAATATGAGCTCCATCCCTATTAATCAGAAAGAAAAAAAAAAAAAGTATGATAAGAAGGTGATGTCGGCATTGTTTGGAAAATTTCCATTTCTCTTTGATTCATTGCAGGGGATTTACTTCATCCCCCTATGTATTGGATACAGCTAGAATCAGTGATAATATGAACTAAAATCAGGAATTTACTTCATCTACAATAAGAGGCATATTTTGAAATATAAATGTCATTTGATAGGGTTGGAAAATGTCACGACCAGGGCCCGAGATCCGGTAACCCCGAGCCGTGATCGCATACTTACTCCCGTAAACCCCAAATTAACTGAAGTTAAAACGGAATCCACAAGGGATAATATTCTCAAAATACATGTCAAATACAAACTTTTTGCGGAAACAATTATATTTGACAATATCAATTTACATGTATACAAAATAAGGTTCTTATACATGTATCATTTCCAATATACATTGATCAATACTGCATATTCAAAACATTATGCAGATGACAAATTAATTACATCCCAAAATGAATTTATAAACAGTTCCTCAAAACATTTCCCAAAACGTTTCAATTTCATTTCGCACTCGGATACCCATTTCAGATGGAATCCTGCCTATTCCACTCAATCAGTCCTCCTGGAGGAATCGGAGCGGTCTCCTCCGCTGCTGTCGGGGGCGCTGCTGCACCGGCAAGGGCAATCGGGCCTGTAATGCCATCAATAACATTAATGAACACGACGGTTCAACAATGTATAAACAACTCTTGCAATAGTATATCAACACATTCATATTGCATTAATAACAATTTCAATTCTAGAGAAATCTAAACAATTTCTACAATGACAATAGGAGACACAATATCAATCAGTAAACATGTACAAAATGGCCACTACCATAGCATTCATTGCATTGTATTTCATTTCATTACATTTCCATCTTCCCTCAAAGGAATGATTCATTTTGTTTATCATCTCCCCTCAAAGGGAGGATTCATCTTTCAATGGAAGGCATCAATCAATACCCGAATATACCATCGGAATTTAGTGGGACTTACTAGTGTCCGAGTGAGGGACAACTAGCATCACCACGGAGCTCCAGAACATTCCAATATCCATTTGTTGCAGCAGGAATAGTCATTCATTAATTCATTGAACTCATTTAGAGCTCTAATACAATAGCTAGGTAGTGCCAGACTCAACGGTCAATAACCTTCAGTAAGAAATCATTTTATGGATTCAATTCAACTCAATGATTTCTTTTATAATAAAGGAAGGGGATAACAATAATACAATGAAAGCATTATTAACCACATATAGTTATACTCAATCTTATCTCAATCATAATCAATCATTCGGGTGTAACCGTTGGTTTCCAAATGCACGTGTTATTCTTAATAGACATCACATTTATACATTTAATATGTGCATTATTAGTCTCCGTAATTATCACCCATGGAGCTTAGGCCACTATCGGTTATGGTTTGTTCAAGGAACCTTTCTTAAAATATCACTAATTCTCAGTAACTTAATTTAATCCATGATTAGTCTTAAAACTAATCGGGAAAGCATTTACACTCACTAGAAGTTCTCCAATTTCTCGTAAAAATCCAAAACCCGGTTCGACCGATTGGCCCAAATTTTCACTAACTGTCATCGTTGGGCCAGTATCAGGTTCGCACAAGCGAATTACTGTTCGCTTGAGCGGACCAAGACAGAACGTTGTTCACTTGAGCGGACCAATACAGAACTATGTTCGTTCGAGCGCACATATTGTTCGCTCGAGCGAACTCTTCAGAACTTCTGTCAGTTCAAACAGAACCCCGTTTCCTCGAACAGACATACTGTTCACTCGAGTGGACCAATGCAGAACTATGTTCGCTCGAGCGCACTTAATGTTCGCTCGAGCGAACTTCTCGAAACCTCTGTCAGTCGAAACAGAACCTCGTTCGCTCGAGCGGACATATTGTTTGCTCGCGCGAACCCTTCGGAATTTCATCCAAAAATTCTGATACACTCTCTCTTCTTCTACTTCCTTTCTCCATTAATTTCCACAACCTGTATAAGAGATTTGGAACCTCCTGTGCCCCCCTCATACACCATCCATTTACATTCATTTACAATAACACTTCTAATCACTCCTTAATCATTTCACTAATCATCCTTGATAAATCCAAAACTCAATGTAAAACGTATAAAATCCATGGAAATACTATGAACAACTATAATGGTTAACATTAATCACAAGAGATGCTTATACTTGCCTCTCTTGAAGCCAATGAATTCAAAGCCCTCTTTTACTTAGCTTGGCTTGAGACCCAAATTCCCAATTTCAAACCTTAATCCATAAAACAAGCATATGCACTCTCATGAGCCATTTATTTTAGAAATCATTACAAAATCACTAATACAACTTGAAAATTCTAAAGGAAGACCCATTACTTACTTGTGGTTCCAAGCAAGAGATTTAGAACTCTCTTCCAAGCTCTAACACTTCAACAATGGAGGAATAACTTGGAGAAGATGATGAATGTGAAGATAGCTCCTTAAAAGCCCCATTGAATCTCTCATAATCTCACTATCAATTAAGAGGAATGGAAGAGAAAATGAGAAGTTGCCTAGGGTTTCTTGAGTTCTTGAGGTGGAAATGAAATAAGGGTTCATTTCATTTTAATATAAGAGACCTTCACTCCAAAAACCCTTCTTATTAAGCCTATTTACATTTTGAGTCAATTGATGCCTCACTTGGTTCATTTGAGATCAAATGGAATCGCGCTTATTATGAAAGTTAACATACTCTTCAAGATACACACGTTGGTATCAAGAATTTTTATATTTGACAAAATACGTAAAAATCCGTATTTACGAAAAAGTCCTTTACCTATCTTGTTTGAGTCTAAATTCATCTTAATCAATTCAATTTCATTCAAATCCATTCTATTATGCTTAATGCATCTTTTGAGACTAGTTTGTCCCTCTTTGATCATTAATCTTGATTTATCCGATTATTCATGCTTAATTAGCATTAATCTTACTTAATTAGTCTTAATAATGATTAGTTCGGGTCGGGGTGTAACAGAAAATCAACAAATTCCCAAATCCTCTAGAAGTTGTATTGTTATAGTGAATTAAGAACCCATCTATATTATCAAAATAGCTGTGAATGAAAACACTGCATTGGGCTATCTCAAAATACAAGCAGAACCAAAGTGTAAACCCTATGTTACAAAGGAGGAAGTCGCAAATGGACTTTACTTTGAACCTTTTCTAGACAAGTTCAGGTAGCAGCTGACAGGATGGAGATCCAACATCTAGTCATTTGCTGGGAGATTAATTTTAATCAAACATATCCTGATGGTTCTTCCTATGTCTGTTTCTGTAATTAGGATTAGGAATCTTGGATTTGCCATTTTCTTCATTCGGGGGAAAGGAGTTTGGTCGCCTGGAGAATCATGTGCCTTCCTAAAACTGAGGTGGATAGGGGACGAACTTAATGGTGCAAGCATTTTAAAATTGGGTTGGTCTATTTTTAACCTCTTCTTCCATTTTCTAGCCTAGGTTTTGAATCAGTTTTTCACGGTTTGTAATCTGGCTCTCGCCAGCTCTAGGCATAGCAATAGCTAACTTTTCTTTCCTCCTTGTTTGGTTTCCTATTATGCTCTGGTTGAGTGTAGCTTTGGGCTCTGCTCGTTGGCTGTATAGTTTCTGTGTGCTGTTTCTTTTCAGTCCATGTATCCTCTGCTTCTTCTTCTTAATGATATGTATTTGCCTTCCAGCAAAAAAAAAAAAAAATGTTACAAACGAAGAAAACAGAAACGGAAATGCATGTATCAGTGAATCAATTCATACCCTATAATCTACTGGCCACTATGTACAGAAGGTAACTAAATTTTATACTTGAAAGAAGAAGAAAAAGAAATTTGTAACTGATTAAAGAGGTCAAAATAGGCATACCGAGGACGAAGAAGATATGAAGGAAAACTAGGCTCTTCTCAGTGTTTGATGTGAGAGAGAGAGAGAGAGAGAGAGAGAGAGATGACTTTTCTCTTCCGCCCCAAGCCACCACTAAAACCACAAGTATCGACGAGCCTCAGAGAAGTACAAGCACTAGCCATTTACACACCACAATGAAAACGGGCCGGTCTTTGCATAGGATAATACAACTGCAGAGATCAAAGCGGAGAAACACTTTATCGTCCAAACCTGACCTGTGTGGATTGTTTTCTCCCCTTCCATTCTTTTTGCGCTTTCATTCCTCATCCAAACCAAACAGACCTTTTGTTTTACTGGTAAGAGTCCAAACATTAATCACCTTAAACGTTGGTGTTCCGAATGAGCAACCGTTGGGAAAATCTCTCCATAGTTTGCAGTGTTTCATACCTTTTTTTCTGAAAAGGAAGAAGGGAAGAAAAAAGAGTTTCATACTTGTTTACCATGTTTCTTCTTCTCTGCATTCTAAATGAGAAGGCATTTTTTTTTTTAACCGTAGCTCCAGAGAATTTCTCCATCTGAGTTATCCGGCTAGTCCTTGCATTCCGGCGAATTCAATCTCCGCGGGCTCATCGGTAGACTGGGTGTTTTCCGGCTATGTCGCTGCTGCCGGGGCAGGCAGTAGCGAGTCTTCAACTCGGCACACGTTAGCTTGTGGGGCCCTTGGTGGTTGGTCTCTCTGTCCCACGTGCGAGTCTTGTTTGTCGTCTTCCGTAAGCATGCTGGCCTTTGCAGGAAAAAAAATGCCGAACAAAAGGAGAGGGGAGGGGAACGAATGAATGAACTGGAATGGAAGGAAGAGAGGATGGCCAGGTAAGCCTGTGTAAAGGTATGGGGCCCACAGCCACAAGACAACCGTATTGGAAGCCAGCTAGCAGAATTGCCGGCGCGGTGCCCAGTCAACTGCTGCAGCTCCAGGGCACACTCCCTAGTTCTCATACCTGAGACCGTCAATGGGCACTCTCTTGCCTCTTTCATAATGAGGGCTTTTATCTGGACCATGGCCTTCATCAGCTACCTGTTTATTTCTTGTTATTATATATGTATATAGGAAGATATTTCTATAAGAGATGTTTTTAAATTACTATCAGAGATAATATTGAATAGTAAGGTGAAAGATGCTCTCATAAAATTATTTTTAGTATGTCGGTTTATTTGTGCATGATTATCATATAATTTTTTATTACTAGATTTCCTCCCCTAATCAATTCTATTAAAACCTTGAGGGGTTAGTAGCCATGACGTAAAAAACTTGGCCTGCGCACATTATATGATTCCTGAAAAGGACCTACATTAGATCCCAACAGGAGACATCCATCTAGCCCAAGCAAGAACCTGGCCTAGCAGCTGTCTCATTATTTATTATTATTATTATTATTATTATTATTATTAACTGGAAGCCAAACTTGGGCGAGACTCTTTCTCAACTCAAACACGATCTTAATCTGTATATCGATGGATTCAGCAAGTCCATGCTCTCTTGCGGTTCCCGGAGAGCTAGTCATATATCCTCGCCTTGTTTTGCGGATGCTAGATTGTATCTTGTTACGTCCATCTCTTTATTGATATATACATTGTTGGCTTCCGAGCCTATTTGATTGAATGGCTTCTCTTTGCTCATTCTACCCCACTTTTGATGTATTTAATTTTTTCCTTTGGTTTGGTGGTTTTTTTTTTTTTTTTTGTGTGTGTGTTGTTACTGTAATTTTTCTCCTTTTTAGGTGGCTGTATTCTTCTGGAGGTAATTTTACCCTTTATTAATACATACTTTTGCATTCCAAGAAACAATCACAACATAGGCATGAGGAACTTGGAATTCCTAGTCCATGCTCTCTCTCTCTCTCAGACTGGATACAACCCTTATTGTTTGGTTGCTGATTTCATTTCTGAAAACAACTAGAATTGGGCTGCATTAAGGGCTTTTAATAGGCCCAGATGAGATTGTTTGGGAACCTCATGATGTTAAAGGGACTTTTTCTCTAAAGTCTGCTATTAGTTGCTTACCTTCCCAATGGAGTGACTCTACTAAACTACACTACCATACTGCGACAGGGGAATTTACCCGGCTCCCTCTGGACCCTAAGGGCCTGTTTGGGGGCTTTATTAGTGGAGTTGAATAGAGTAAAAGTTATTTTGAGGAAATAATAAAATATAAGTGAGTTATGATGGTATTTTATTTTTATTTGTTTGTGATTGAATCTTTTTTATTTTTTCTTTATTGAAAAGTGGAGTTTTTTTGTCTTTTAGTGAAGAAATGATATTACTTTTTGACTTTTTTTGAAAAAATATGGTGGGAGATTTGAATTAAAGTGTTTTTATGGGAAGTTTTTTATAGAAATTGGGGCTTTACCTTACTTCACTCTACTAGTAAAGCCCCTAAGGGCCTGTTTGGATAGGCAAAAAATAGAGTAAAGTTAAGTTAAATGGGCCATAACAGTCTAAAATTTCAATTCTATCCCGTTTGGAGTCTGGCCCGATAGATGAAGTAATGTTGTGAGCCACATGTACTCCATTTCACTTCAACTCTAAATACTTCAATTTCCTTGAGTAAAAGTGGATATTACTCCAAACCTTAACTTCAAAATAAGCATCCAAATGGAGTGAACTGAAGTACTCTACTTTAACTTCAATCTACTTTTCTTTACTCCACTCTACATGTGAAACCAATTCATTTTACTCCACTCCTCATTTATCTAAACAGGCCATTGGATAGGCAAAAAATATAGTAGAGTGAAGTTAAATGGACCCTAATAGTCTAAAATTTTAACTCTACCCCGTTTGGATGAGTCTGGCCCGATAGATGAAGTAATGTTGTGAGCCACATGTACTCCATTTCACTTCAACTCCAAATACTTCCATTTGCTTTAATAAAAGTGGATTCTATTATAAACTTTAACTTCAAAATAAACATCCAAATGGAGTAAAGTAAAGTACTCTACTTTTACTCCAACCTATTTCTCTTCACTCCATTTCACATGTGAAATCCACTTCATTTCACTCCATTCCTCATTTATCCAAACAGGCCGTGGGAATTATTCTAACCCAAAGGTCTGGAACACCCTCCGTTATAAAAAATAAAAATAAAAATGGAGTAACTCTCCTGTGGTGCAATTGGATTTGGTTTAAGGGCTACATTTTGAAGCACTCATTTATTGTTTGGCTTTGTTTCTTTGCTTTGTGTGATTTGGGAACTATTGATCAGAAAATATATATTTTTGTAATTGTATTCTCTAAGATTATATGGCCGGAGTTCTTCTGAAGTTTCAACTGCCCGTGTTGAGTATCCATTTCCAAGACGTTGTCGGTCATCTTCTTTCAAGCACTGCATGATCAAGTGCGCACAAAATCTCTCACCTTTGTTTCCCAGCTGCCGTTTGGCATGTCTGACGTGAAAGGACCAAGCACATTTTCGGTTAAAAAGAAGACCTTATATATGACCCAATCTTGAGAGAGATCCTACGTGATGTTTGCTGCCAGTTCAAATTTATCCAGAGAGGTCCGATTAGCCATACTATATCTCTGCCTGAGCAGTAACAACTGGATTTAATATTCCATGTAACGTTCCAATTAATAAAGAAACTGAATCAAAGTTTTATGGAGATTTAAAGTGATACTATATCTCACATTCATGCCACCCAAAGTCAGTTAAAGAGTTTATAGCAAATAAAGTGTCCTAAAGAAGTTACTTGCATGAGATCAAATACCTAAGTTAATATCAAGAGAGTCATGCATGTAATCTCATTGTGCTGAAAGTAGAATAGTTATCAAAGCAAGAAAATTCAGTGAATAGTTCTGGTCTTTGAGTTGTGTGGTGTTTTCTGACATTCCATCCCCCTTAATGGTTCTTAATGCTGCTGGTCCAAGCCTTCTTTCTCTTTTTCAATCCAAAGCTTCATCTCCGAAAGTTGTCGTTCTTGGCCTGGTTTGCTTATCTGTGGGCTGGGTTTGGTGCTGGCCGCCCTCTGCTCTGGGCTGCTTTGGTATGTATTTCTCTTGGAGATTGCAACGGATTTGGTTTAAATTAACGGAGGCCCGCCCAGACCCAATCTTAATGGGGTGGGGTGGGGCGGGTTTGGTAGTGGTATTCTTGGCAAGGAGTGGGTTTGGGTTTTTTTCTTCTACCCCACCCCACCGTATATATAATAAATACTAATTTTTTACTAGAGGCATAAATAAAACTCATGTGGTATAATAAGCGATGTTGGACGTTAACTGCAGGGGAGTGGGTACAGAAGGTGGTGTAATTGGTCTCTCAAAGACTTTCAAAAACAGGATTTGCAAAACAAATTGAAAAGTCATTTCTAGGTTCCAACACAGATTTCTTTTTTTTTTTTTTTTTACAATTGTCAAGATCATGTCTACACAACAAAATGTAGACCCCACCCCCACCTTCTGTTGCCTATGAACTTTAAAACATGTCGATGAGATTGTTTTATCTCGTTATTGATTTACAAGACATGCAGCTAAATGTTCAATCTTAAAATAGAAGTGTCCCCACTTTGGATTCTCCATCATGTGTCACCCTAACAATCTTAATGGTGGCAGAAAAAATGGGTGGTCAAGATTGAAAAACAAAATCTATGTAAATAATCTACATCATTCATATACAATAGAATTACATTGTTTTATAATCTACATTGTTCATGTATTTATTATCCAAAATTTAACTCGAACAACCTGAATGTCCAAGATGTTAGATGCCCACACTTAAAAGCCCCAAAAAAATTTATACGTTTGGATGAAGGAAGATGAAAAAAAAAAAAAAAGGTTTGAAGAGGGGATGGTCGGATGAATGCAAAGAAGTCAGAATAAAGTTCGAGTATCTATTCCAAGGGCTTGTTTGGTATCTCTACTCTTTTTTTTTATAGATCCATCTAAAATAGATACATTAAAAAGAGAGCTATAATAAAAAAGAAGCTAGAATAAAAAAAGCGCGTTTGGTAACGCACGAATCTATTTTAAATACCCCGCCTCTATATTTGAAGACCCAAAATCTCTATTTCTCATATGCCCACTTTTAGAGCATTTGTTTTTAAATGTCTAAAGCGGAAATAATCTAAAATCTTGTGCCAAACGCTATAATTGTTCAAACCTTTGTCCGATTTAGACATACAGATATATAGAGGCTTGAAATAGAGATACCAAACATAGGCCAAATCTTTGAATATTGCAGTCTTTCAAAGAAAGCTTTCTCTAATATCTAGTGGAGAAGAAATGTGTGACAAAATTGTTCGAGAGAAAAGTGGGGATGGTTTGATAGAGGTTGGAAAGATAATGCACTTTCTATTCCTTTTTTTTCTTTTTTTTTTTTCTGAAAAAAAAATTATAACTAGGGAAATGATAACTTCCCTATTCAGACTCTGTGAAAGACAAAAAAGCCCATAAGACTTTTCAGATTCTGTGAAAGAAAATATAAACAAGGAGGAGGTGTACTCGGGCAGCACGGAGAAGGACTGACACAGTGTACTTAGGTGCGGAGCATACACAGCAGCGGGCAGTGCGTGGAGGACCGCATGGAGGACCCACTGCAAAAATAGACAGATAGCGGCAGACGAGATGGGCTTCACCAGAGGTTTTCTACCACTACTAAAGCCCAGTTTTTTTTGTGGTGGATATTTTTTCTTTTTTTTTTCTTTCCATATTGTTTTCGTATTGGCTTATACAGTCTATTACACTAACACGACAGTTTTTGCGATGGAAAAACTTTCCCCTGCAAAAGGTGGGATTTAGTGAGAGAAAGTTAAAGCCCCTCTAAAGTTCATGTCATTAGCTGGTATTTTTAATGGGAGGTGTTTGTGTGAGAGTATCTCTCACCTTATTATGATAAATAGGGGTTAGGCCATCACATTTAAGTTGTTGACATTGAATATAGATTTGAAGGTCTCACCTTATCTCTCATAATAAAATAAGAGCATATCTCATATGAGTATCTTCCGTTTTCAATATATATATATATATATATATTTTTAGTGATCCATATTTTAGTGCTCCTGATCGATACATTAGGCTAGTTTAGATATGGAATACTTATATCTAGAGATAAGAAAAGCCTCCCAAAAAGAATACAAATGGCCATCCAAAAGAAAGACAAGACGGGCTATTCAGAAAGGAGAAGAAAAAAAAAACACTACATACAGGTCACATGATTGAGATTGGACAGAAGGCTACAGAAGCTTTTACTAAAAGGATGTTTAGAAATCTTCTTTGCTGCAGCTAAGAGATCTTCATGAATGAGGCAAGACAAAGATTGCAAAGGCGGCTTGCATGGCTCTGTGGATCCAGTTATTCCCGAAATGCCAGTTAGAGTGGAGAGGAGAAAGCATGGAGGCTCCAAGAAATAAGCAATCTATCTTACTACCATCGAAGGGAAGCATAACGCAAATTAAGGCTTCCAACAGTCAAAGAAATAAGGTATGAGATGTTGGCAAGGTTGAAAAGCCAAGCCTATCTTAATAAGCTAATGTGCAGTGATTAAAAAAAAAAAGGGTGAAGTTTAGCTTCTCCATACGACATGCAGAGTGGGGCATTTAGTGGCCAGAGAAATACAAAGTTCTTCACCTAATCGGAAAATTTTCATTTGGATTTTGAAAGCATGTCCAGGTCTAGGGAGGTGACGGCCCCCAAATCAATGAATGTAGGGGCCACCACTTGTTTGAATTCTGCCGTGCCAGAATTGCTATGCAAACCATGCGGAGAGGGCAAGAGCAACCACGGGTTTTGTTTAGAATCAGAAGAGTAGCACTTCCTATTAATTCTATTGGTTGGGCGGTTTGATGCCTTTAATTAGTTTCCCATTGAAATCCAATAGGGTAAGTACTGTTGGTAATTGATATGAATCGCATTTAATTCATCCCATTGAAGTGTAAAAGTCATCCATGGATATACTTTTTTACGCTATAAAAACTAGCAAAAGGTGACTATATATATATATTTTATAGTGATTTTGGATGTGTTAATGAATCGATATATTGACTTGTACAATCGTTCCACTCAGAAGCTTGATTTCCTTATGCATGTGTGGATCATTTACTCCTCTCGATTATGCTGACAATTGCTGAGGATGTATTATTATGATTATTATTATTATTGCACACGCAATAGCCTGAGTTGCTTTTTTGTTTTTGTTTTTTTTCTGACTGGTTGGCTTGGCTTTATTAGTGCTCTTGTTTGAGAGAGAGAGGGAGAGCTTTGTGACAACCAACATTGTTTTTTAGTCTTTTTTTTCTTTATTGAGTCTACTTTTTCCTCTCAAGTCTTGTCGTTTGTGTAAGGCAGTTTCTTTGTGGTTGTGCAAGGACTGACAAGCACAAGATGTGACAGATTCCGCTGTCTTGCAACCATTGGCTAAGTACCATGCCACGCTGGCCAAAATGCTGGTGCGTGTCCACACCCCATACGTCTCTAGTATCCAATTGGTTTGTGACGTGACGGAAGCACATGTCCGTCCGAATCGTCAGTGTCACACCGGGAAACGTATGACACTGCCCCGCAACTTCATCTCATCGTGGGGCTCAGATGAGTTTCATCTCTTTATGAGTCAATATATTCTCAAACTTAAGTTCAATATGTGTACTTCTCGCTGTAAGATTGAAGACATATGATTGACAATGGCTAATGTGGCATTCTAACTCTTGATCATGTGCTCGATTGGACTGTGGGATCCACTCATATGAAATTGAAATTTGAGGTTCATATTGACCGGTCCAGATTATGTTTAGCTAGGCCCCGTGCAGGATTTTTGGAGACCTGTTATAGAGTTCTGTACGATAGCTGTGATTATGGATCCTCATGATCGTGACATGTCTGACTCCGCCCCCACATTCTGATATCCTAATCTTATCCATTTTTGTCATAATTCCTATGGGCCCCCTCTGTTGAGCATCGGTGCTCAACTTGCGTTGTGTTTGTGCACCGATCCTTGTATGGCGACCTGAAGCCCCACTCCAATTACCTGTGCATGTTGATGGAGGCTTCAATCATCATCCCAGCAACTTGATGGATCTCCAATAAGTTTTTACCATCCTAAATAAATATCCAATTGTTCCAACAGGTCCATTCAGATGGGAGTCAAATACGGGATCTGCAACTATCAGGAAGTCCCTATATGTCATAAGGTGGACCTAACTACGTATTTAGTTACGTGGTCCTCACATTATTGTGGGTACGGGTGCTAGATGGAGGTTTTTCCTCGCTGGTCTCTCTCTCTTTCTCTCTTTATATTCCTATACATCCTTCTTTCACCATAATACGAGGGACAAACTTAATGGGGCCCACCCAGAGATCCATTGATCATAGAACTTGTGGGGGATGTGAAAAGACACTTTGGATGAGACCATATATCAAATTTGGGGTCAATCACATGCATTTAACCCCTTCATCCGTTACCCACAAATTTAATGATTTTATATTAAAAAAAAAAATGGCATTCAATCCAACGGTCCAATCCATTTGGATATGTGAAAATTCAGTACGTCTAGTGTACTTAAGGGGGTTCCATGCGTGTAGATTGTTCGGATGTGTTGTGAAGTCAACCCTACTATATTGTCCATCACCATAACTTGGTGAGGGATGGATGCACATAAATATTTCCCATATAAATATATATATTTGAGAAATTCTCAAAAAAACTTCCTTATCTCAAAAGGGGAGTTTCTGCCACAATCTAATAGCCAATGATTCGTTAGTATTTTAAAAGATCCACCTTTTATAGGAAAATGTTTAGGAGAGAGAATTGGATATGTGTATCACTGATGACACGTATCATACTTTTATTAGTTAAAAGAAGAGCTTTTTTTTTTTTTTTTTTAAACGTCCAGGGATATATATATATAAAAGCTCAAGAAGCTCCAAGGGCCATTTCATTAGGAGATTTGGGCAACATACATGAGTTAGGTTGAAGCTGGGCTTATACACGTTTCCCACAAGCCCCACCTGAAATCCAATCAATGGGTCACCACCCCTAGCGCAAATCTTGATGGGTAGAATGCCGTGGTTCATGTGTCAATTAGTTTAAAATTGTCGTGATAACAAATTAGAGACTTTCCCTTCTGAAATCAATTTAGAAGTAAAATGTTACAAAAGCAATTGCTAAGGTAGCATTTAGTATTTCAAGAACCCTAGATCGGGCCACGCAAACAACATGGTGTTACAAAAGCAATTGCTAAAGTAGCATTTAGTATTTCAAGAACCCTAGATCGGTCCACGCAAACAGCAAGGTCCGGGCAGGTCACCCCTATGACCTGAACATTTTCATCCCTGTATTATTAACCTTCCCCTGATTCCTCAATCATTTATCATTTATATTTTACTGTTTTCCTCCCTTTTGACGAATTCTAAATATGGAAAAGAATGCAATCAACTCGGGATTATGTTACTCTCAAAATCACTTTCCCAAAAAGGAAGGTGTTGTGTGTACCTTCCAAATGCCTTTTATTTTTTTAGAGCTTTTTGTGCATACCCCCCGAGTTTTGTAGAATTTGTAAATAGGTATCTAAGGTTTTAGTATTTGTAAATAGGTTTCATGTCTCCAAAATCAATATTCCAAACAAGAATGGGTAGGCACCATGAGATTTGTGTTTGATTTTTTTTATATAAATGACAGTTTTGCCCTTACATCTATTAAACAAAAATTAGTATATTAATATTTAAAAAAATACCATAATTTTATCTCAAGTTCCAATGATTTCTCTTAATAATTCTCTCGTGCACATGACCAGGAGTAGACCCAAGTACAAGGGCCTGGGGACTGAAGCCTCCACCCCATATCTGAAACAGTTTAAACTCTTTAAATCATTCCCCCCCCCCCTCAAGCAAATTCTAAAAATTAATATATATATTTTTCCATTTTCCCCTTCCCTCGATATTTCTTTTACACAGAGCCAAATACCACTCCCCTTGCAAATTCTAAAATTTCTTTGTTTTTTTTTTTTTTTTTTACATTTCTCATTCCCCCAATATTTCTTCTACAACCACCTACACCTAAAGCATAATCATGTATTTTAAAACTTTCATCAATACAATAGTGGGTCATGTATGGATTTGATAAATTATAATCGATTATAAGTACAGGTGTTGATTGTCGCTAAGATCAATTTGGATTTAATGAAATGAGCCGTGTGTTGATAAAAAAAGAATTTATGTTGGGTTATTCTCTCCCACTAGGTGCAATTGTTATTGTTATATGCTATATAAAAAAAATTGAGTCCTAGCTTTTGAAATTATGCATATAATGATAAAAGATATGGACAAAAGTATCATTTCGCTCTAAAAACCTATGGTCATTGGAAGACTATTGATTTTGGGAACACAAAAGTTATTAAAATAAAAATACAGGGGCCAATTTGCAAATACTAAAACCTCAGGGGCCTATTTACAAATCTTACAAACCTTAGGGGGTATATACAAAAAGCTCTATTTTTTATCGTGATTTTTAAATGCAATGCAGTGTCCCTTCCTTTTTCGTTCGACTGCTTATGTGAGGACTCAAGGGATCTGTATCTCCCAAGTGCCATTCTAGCATTCGACATTCACAAGGGCGCTTGTATCTTTTGAATCTCTAACACACCACTGATGGAGAGTCATAGGTAGAAAATACTCTTCCCTTGTCTCTCTTTTTTAGGAATTACTTAAGATTCTTAAGTGATTGTTTTGGGATAGATAAGGAACATTTTATATTTTTCATGACAAATATCTTAGCATTTGTACGACAGATTTTGGTGTATTTATGGGTATACTTCGATATCATATTTCTCCACCCACTCTTTATTAATCTCAGTTAGATCTTAGATGTTATAAGCAAACAAGCCCTAAAGAAGAATGGGAGGAATAAGAAATATGCTCTACTCTATGCCCATTATGATTAGTTCTTTAATAGAGAAGAATCTTCCCTAGGGCATGCTTGTTTGCATTTGAATACATAAGAGTTGAATATATAGGGTAGTTAAGAATGTAGATTTAATGTGAATTCCCAAAAATGAACATCAAATAACATTTTCTTTTAGAAAATTAGAATCAAAAGAAGATGTTATTTGATGCTCATTTTTTGAAAGTCATTCCTATGTATTTTAATGCAAACAAATAGGGCCCTAAAAGTTTATTTAGATTTATTGTTAAGACAGTCTTTGGAAGGTCGTGATACAATGAAGAGATTAGAAATCTTAAGTCTCTCTCTCTCTCTCTCTCTCTCTCTCTCTCTCTCTCTCTCTGTGAGCTCAGTAAGAACGATGTTGCCAAGACAATTGGGGCATGTTTGACAACGATCCTTGTTGGGTAGATCTTAAGACTTCATAATTGGGTCATAAAAGTTATCATTTTATACACAATTGTGGACTTAATTAGAGCCAATTGCATTATAATTTCAGGATTTCATGCAAATGAGCATAAATCTGGAATCTCAGTCAAAATCAGTAAAAAATCATTAATCTTACATGAATTTGTGAAACTGATAGTCTGCATCACCCCGTGGTCCCACCAATTAGACTTTTTTTTTTTTTTTTTTTGCCTCTTAACACTTTGACACCATTGCATAAAGTCATTAGTTACAAAATTGCATTGAGTATGTCGCATGCATAGCATGCATGCATTTCATTTAATTTTATGGTGAGTAATTTTAAATTGTTCCATCTTTGTAGGGAATTCTCATAGTAAAGGGGCCCCACACTGTGAGAAAAAGAGGAAAAAAGAAGAAAACAATAAAAATGAAAGAATTAAAATGGGGAAACCACACCCACACTGGGCGTGGATCCCCATGCACGCCTTGTGATGGGTGGGGCCCATAGTTGAGACAATCCTCTCTCTCAAATTTTCAGGAATTAGAAACTTCCTTCCTCTCTTACTAAGATTCAACTTTCAAACTAAGGAATGAGATTTCTAGACGAAATCTGAAATAGAGATTTAGTTGGAAAGCTCTCCTAGAGAGATTTGACTCAGCCATAAAGATAAAGTCCATGGCAAATAAAAACTCAAAAGTCAGTCCCGTTTTTCTCATGACAGTATATCGTAAAATGACCATAACTTTCAACTTGACTGTCGAATTAGTGAAATTTATTTACTATTGGAAAGCTTATTCAGAGTAGATGTCCGTGGAGCCCAAGATTATGTAAGTTGGAGCTAAATCAACAAAGTTAAAGGCACGAATTTTTTTTTTTGATTTGTACATTTTTAAGCGGGATTGCAAATAAATCCACACCATTGATGACTCATCTTTGCACTGCATGAGAAGATCTTTGAGAGGACCCACTATTGAGAGTTGTTGCACAACAAAGAGTTCGAGATGAACAAGAGATCACTGTGCAATCTAGAATTTGAAAAATTGTCAAGTCAGAGGAGTCCATGATAGAGACAAACTCAAGCCATAGAAAGGGGAAAGAAACTATAAAAAGAAGACTTCCCCATAGGGGACGTCCATGTTCTCCTAGGTTTAGGGTGGGACGTCCACCACCACCACTCCCCTCTCTTTGCCCTCTCTTCTCTTCCTCTCTTCTCCGTCTTTTAGTTTTCGGTTTCTAGTTCTAGTTATCCACTTATAATTATTTATATTTAAAATGTAGCCTTGGGCATTGTTTTCGGTTTCTAGTTCTAGTTATCCACTTATAATTATTTATATTTTAAATGTAGCCTTGGGCCTTGTTCAAGCAAGACTTAGATCTAGGAGGAGCTGAAGCATTGTACTGAAGATATGCTATTAAAGAAAGACTTGACTTTCTTTGGTGTAATGGCTAGCTCTGATACCTCTTGTTGTATGTGTGTATGTGGAAACGTGAATCACCGCGATCTAACAATCAATCAACGCAAGAAATCACAAGCACACGAGATTTATGGAAACCCCAAACCATAAAAGCCCCGGCACAATGACCCAAATACCCATGACTCTAAACCTGGTCATTGGCTAATCAAATAAACCAATCCGGTCAAACCGGAATACAAGATAAAAACCTAACACGAACCACATATGAACAATATGCACCCTTAATTGTAGTAAAAGTTCATCAAATTTGAATGTGACATAAATAGCTTTTCAGCCAAATAATAATATATTCTTGAAATGAAAGATAGCAAAAGTGAGTAGCTTAATCTGTTGTGTTGTAACGTGAAAATATTCTAGACACAGAGAAGTATAGGAATATTATAAAGATTAAATCGAGAACTTACTAATTTATAAAACTCTTTCTATCATGACTATTTGTCCTCATTAGTCTTACTGTAATGGAATACTCGCATAATAATCCAAGCTATGCACGGGCATCACCCACATGACTGGGGTTTCCTCTCCATCCAGCTACTTTTAACATTTTTCTGATAAATAATTGCATATTGGTATCAAGTCGTGTTTTTAGCTTTTTACCGAGGCTCAATAAAAATGTCAAAATTGAATCCCAAATCCTCGAGTTTAATATATTATAATAAAAAAACAGAAAAGAAAAGAAAAGAAATCATTTAAAGGAAACTAAGCAAATATCCACCATGGCGTTTTTTACTATGCTCATATAAGGAAAACGACCAAAACCAGGGGCGGACCCAGAAATCTTCCTGTGGACCACTATGTAAAAGCAATTATTGGGGCTGAAGGGCCATAAGTAAAATATGCAGAAAAGTTTCTAAACACTAATGACGGTTTCTGAAAATTTGGAGAGGCCGATGCCCCCAGCCCCACTGCCCTCACTGTTTCCTTCAGTGGTTGAAATTACTCTGTTTTTTTTTTGGTAAGAGACCAAAATACCTTGAATCTTTGAATTACTAAGAGAAAATTGTTTATAACCTTTCATCTTTTTTAGCCTCCTTTTCCATTTTCTTAAGGAGGCTCTCTGGATCAACCTATTCCTACTCAAAATGCTCCCGAGCTTTGACTCTGGTCAACCAGATTTTACCATTAATCTTTATTAGGAAAAAAAAAAATCTATACTTGAATTTGGGAATTTGAAAGCTCCGTCTATGTTTGTCCGTCTCGGAGTAATTGTCATGCATCCAAATGAAAACTTTATAAGACACCACACTCTTAAAAACTGTGCTCACAAACGGAATAATAGATTTTGATTCGATCCGGGCTTGGAACAAACCCAAATTTTTGCCACCCATCATGCCTAATTACTTCTAACTACTTCACATAATTTTTAATAGGGATTTTGATTGTATAATGGCTCTAAGACCGAGTTTCGTCTCATAGGCGTTGGAATTTAAAATTTTCTGCAGAATAGTTCATGCTATAAAGGATGATGTGAAAAAACATAATTTTGCCTTTATACTACGCAACATCTAGGGATGCAACTGAGAACGACATCTTATACCAATAGTAAAACGTAGTAGTTCTAGCCGTGTTTCAAACTCTCACGTGGTAGTTGCGACCGTGTTTTAAAAAAACCCCCCCCCCCCCCCCGTATCATGTGAGAGTTAATACTCATTGGGGGTGTGAGTTTATATTATCTCTCGTGTATAAGTTGTTTGCCCATTGCATCGCATGTCTAAATTCCTATTATCTTGCATGTGCAAGTCTTAAAAGGACCAACACCCTAGCAGCCGTAGTAAAAAAATAGAAATAAAAGAATTCTAGGGATACAAAAGTATACCCGGTTCTCCAATTTTTTAATAATTCTGACCATTAAAAATAGGTTTTTGGAATCTGCCATCCCAGTTAATAAGCAGGTTGGGTACCAATTCCATGACATTGTTTTTTGGAACCCGGCTGCTAAACGGGTTTGGCCTAAAAACCGAATGGTTCCGTCCCGTGTGCCCACAACTTGACTAGTAGAAAGCAATATTGACAGGAGATTGGTTAATCGGTCAAAAAGGCACCTCTAACCAGTAGAAAGCAATAATGAAGAGAGAGAGAGGGAGAGGGAGAAGGTTCTTCCTCTCTATAGAATTGTCCTTGTATTCAAATACAATTACGGATGTACCCTTTCTTTTCTCTTCCTCTCCGCCATCCAAATCCAAGGCATGCTACAGAAACAAACCCTCGCTCTCTAACCGTCGGTCTATTTACAGGCTTTTCTTCTTCCTCGCCCTCGTCCTCGTCCTCGTCCTCGTCCTTCTCCTCTCTCTCTCTCTTCCCCCCCTTTTCTTTTCTTTCCCTCTCCCCCCACTCGGCTGAGCAGGATGTCCTGCAGCTACAAGCTCCCCTGTCCTCTCTCTCTCTCTCTCTCTCCGCTGCCCCCAGCTCAATCAGTCGTTCGGGAAGCAATCTCAAAGTTTGATCAGAGCGGTTTCGGCAGGATCTTTAAAAGCCCTCTACTTCCTTCTTCGATTGGATGCTGATTCATAATAGACTCCCTACCATCGAAAGGGCTCAGACGAAAGGTGTTCGGCCGGCATCTGCATGTCCTCGTTGTGGAGCACACAGTGAATCAGCGAGCAGATTATTTTTTTTTCTACTGCAATCTCTCTGCTGAGTCCTGGTCTAGGATTATGGGTATGCTTAACATTCCCCCCTCTTCAGCTTCACCTTTCTGGGATTATTTCTCAGCTAGTTCTTGCAATAGAACAAAGAAAGGATTGGTTGCTATCTTTATTTCTGCAATTTTCATTCTTTGGAGATTGAGAAATGTAGTGGTCATGAATGATAGGTAGCCCTCTTCTTCTGTTGCTTATTCTGGTTTTTTCTTGTGGAGATTTCCTGTTCTCTGGGAAAAATGTCCTCTCCCTTTTCTAGCCAAGTTTTGAATCAATTTTTCAAGGTTTATAAGCTGGCTCTTCCCAGATCAAAGGCATAGCAGTAGCTAATTTTTTTTTTTTTTTTTTCTTTTTTCTTTTTTCGCCCTGTTTAGCTTCCTGTTATGCTCTGGTTGTGAGTATAGCTTTGGGTTATGCTCTTGTTGGCTGTATGGGTCACGGGTCCAGTTTCTTTTCAGTCCACATTTGTTGCTGTTCTTCTTCTTACGATGTATATGTATATGGGCCGCGCTCAGAAAACCAAATCCATTCAGTAGTTTTACTGCTACAAGTCTCTCTTCCGCGTACGTGGGACGTCGTGGTCAGAAGCCAAAAGGGCTTGAAAGGTTCAGCCTAACATAAGCAAGCATCCAATCCACACCGTACGTGCACGCCAGCACGTCACTAACATGGCCACCCGTCTAGATTCCCCTAAAATTTAATACTTGGGGGCCCACTAAAGGACCCAGAAGCATATCTGTATATGTCCCACTTAGACCCCCGGTCCGCACGTCTTTTTTTAACAGCAGAAAGAAACAAGTGAACACATACTCAAATCTTACTATATTGGAGTAAGACGAGGGATGTCTCGAATGGGAGGGTATCCTTTTTAGCTGCTAAGCAAGTAGGCTCCACCGTGAAGTTCCACTTGTCTCTCTTGAGGGATTAAGAGCCAGTAGGCTCCATTGATTGGTTCAATCGGTGATGAAGCAACCGATGGTGGATGTTTCATTTATAGGACAGTTTTAAGGTGTAGTACCACTGTCCGCCACGCTGTCTCTTTATCGTGTGAACTTCCGCCCATCTTTTTAACTGTGTGGTCTAAGGCTTCCATTCCAAACAAGACCCGACCAACCCCCTCCTTTTATACCATTTTCTTTCTTTGGCAGACTTGTTTGGTACGACCTTTTCTCCACGGCCGATTCCCAACTACTACTGTTCCTTTCTGTACTATCATCGCAGAAAAACGAAATATTGCCTAGCATCATCTTTTTTTGAGCGTTCATCTTCAAGGATGACTATTTTGCTGATGCAGCTTTGGAATTTAAATTTATTGCCGACATCCTTACGCAGATGCCATATGAATGGAAAAATATAACTCTGGCATTCAAACTCAAGCGGACCACTATCCAGCCTCCGTACCCAGAGATGAGAGGAAGTTTTCTAATGTTGAGATGATCTGGATCATTTGATTAGTGTTTTTTTTTTTTTTTTTTTTTTTTTTTTTTGTTTTGTCTTGTTTGGTAATTCACCCATGAAAAGTGGGTCGGAGCAGCTATAGGCAGTACAGATCCATGAATGGACTCTGCATCTCATTGAGAGAGACAGAGTAGTCAATATGCAGGTAACGTGTCTTCTTGTCATCAGAACAGCTTTATTATTGTTTTGAAATGAATGATAAATGTTATCAAGATTCTCTTAGCATGGAAGTAACATGTTCTCTCGGGTTACTAATTGTCTTTCTCCAAATATCTCACCAATGATTTCCGGCCTTTACTCCTTCCTACTTTTGGCCGAGAGATCATACTATGCATCGTCTTTGTGAGACCCGCTTGTCTGAATTTCTGCAATTTTTGTCAATTTGTCTTTTCCCCTCCATTTGTTCATTGGGTTATTAAGGTTTGCATTATTTTACATATGATTTCAGATTGTATAGGGCCTTGTTTCAGATTTTAAAACTTCACTATCAACATATGATTTGTTTCTTAGGAATTTCTCTTATTTATTTATTAGGTAATTAGAAAGTGGTGTGTGGTTTCCCGCTCGATTACTGAAGCTGAATAAGACACCATCATTAGTAATTACTAAAGGGAGAGTTTGGTTTCGACTATTGTTACAAGGTATGGATGTTCAATTTTAACTCGCTTCAATGTTCAGTGGCAACACATTGAGACTGGCTTTCATCTTGTTACATTATCTAGTTCGTGGAACAATTCTGCTATTATTATACATCTCTACGCCTATGCTTAACTTATAGATTTATTTACAAAAACTCATCGAGTAAGGATAGAAATCGGTGCTCGAAAATCAGAGAGCCAAGTTGGAAATTTTTGGCATAGCTCCGAGATTTGGACTGACTTTAGATTTGAGTCAGGTGAGCAGGGTACTGCACGTTGGGCCTGGCCTAACCATATCCCTGTTTGTACAATCCCAACCAAAACCAAAATTTGTTGTGATTTTTTAGTTTGGGTTGATCTTTAATTGGCCTCATAGTAAAAAACCTATAATGAACTTTGCTGGGTCAGGATGGGTTTGGGTTTGGGTTTGGGTTGTGTATATATACTTTTAAAATGTAGTATGAAGTAAAGGTTCAACATGAATCAACTTGGGTACTGTTGTGTTCAAGTAGACTCTTTTGGGCTTGGATCGAGTCTGGGTGCTCGTTATGTTACAGAGGAAATAGGATCCCTAGGGCTCACGCCCACAGATCCAATTACCAAATGACATATATATAATTTTAATTAGTAAAGTATGACATTGAACGCATTTGGTGTATAATTATCAAAATATGGCATAGGGTCGTCCCTAAGAATACAAAAAGCTTCTGTATTCTTAACAAAATATGACCGTTTTAGTTCTAAATCATGTACTTGAACGGGTTTGGGTATACGTCATATGTTCGGGTACGGCGACTCGTCTCATACAGTTTACTTGCACAGTAATACACCAAATCGGGTCAAGGTCTCCTTTTACTGTTTGTCTTTTTCCATAGCAAATAATTTAGGGATTTTTTTTTTGAAAAAGACCCTTTAAATTAAAAACAAACGATGGAGGACCTAAAAACCTCATAATGACATTAGAGGGTCTCCATTCCATGATATCATGGAATGTCAGAATAATTTGACGTACAAATTCCCTGATTCTATAATATCATGGAATGTCCCTTTTTTTTCATGAAAAATTCAAGTAAGTTATTCTACATGAAATGCTGGATTATTTCATGATATCATGAAATAGAGGTCATCTACAATCATTATGAAGTGTTTAGGCCCTCCATCATTGTTTTCAACTTTAAGGGACAATTTTCTTTATAAAAATCCCAATAACTTAATACAATATTAAAATGAAATAAAATTTTGAATTCCATTTTTTTTATTTTCTTAATAGTTTTTAGGTACACAAACAAAAAAAAAAAAAAAAAAAAAAATGATATAAAGGTGGTTAGAATAGAGCTCCAGTAGATTTGGTTAGTCTCGGCCATTGCGGACGCCATACGACTCATTTATCCCAGGTCTACAAGTTTATTGTGGACAAACACTTACGGTAAATTTGATATTTTAATATCACTTATAATAGAAGAGGAATGAAAGGATGAAAGATAATGAGCGAAGGGGTATTATGAAATTGAGAGATGGAGAACATCAAATTTTTGCAAATAATTAAAGTGAAATATATTTTCAGTGAAAAAGAGATAAGAAATTACTCACCATAATAAAAATAAGATAATTAGGTAGTCATTTTTCATTTTCAATATTCATTTTCACAATAATTTTACTTATCATCCATTTCCATCCTCTCTACTTTCATATCTAAATAGTATGAAAATGTAGATTTTCCTTATGGCTGCTTATTTCGTGTTATTGAGTTCTTAGGAATTCTCTTATATGTTTCTAATGACAAGTTTGTGTTGCCGCTTTTCTGCAGAAATGGTATGAAAAATTTGACCTCTTTTTCACAGTGAAAATTTGCATGTTTAGTACAGCTTCTTTTCCATAGGGAATAGTCCAAAAAATGAGCTGAATTTGCCGTGATTCTGGCCGAAAGCATTTCCTATGGGGGATGGAAGAATTTTAATTCCGCAGAAGATAAAAGAATCCGCGGAACTAGTTTTTCATGGACGTACATAAATGCTCCCTAAGAGTGTTTTTACAAGCTTGTTTTGGTAGATGAGTGACCTTTTCCCCATCTATACACCATTTTTGTTGTTTGGTTGGTGCGGCCCATTTCATCATTAAAAAATCAATGGAAGCGAGCGCTTTTTCCTCGTGGGAGAAGAAAGCGGATTATAACTTCCTCCAAAAAATTCATTTCCGCAGAAAAGGAAATGTGGCGTTTCCTCATCCACGTCATGACAGAAACAAGCACTAAAAGTGGATGAAATTGAATGAAAAACGAGGCTGAATATACAAAAATCATCACCAAATAATCTTCCATGACAAATGAAAACCCAACCATCAACTTAGAATTCAAATCCAAGGAAATCAAGGTCCCATCTGTATCTCTTCCTTGTACAATTTCAAACTCACCTCTTAATAATCCATTGTTGGAGCCCATTTGACCATGATTTCCTTTGAATTTAATTCTACGTGAACAAACGGGCCCTTAATGTTTTCAAGAAACAAACATTATAAGTTTAAGTGCATTGTTAATATGCTACATTTTCTACCGGTCTACTGTAAATGTCTCTAAATGAGGTAATAGGCTCTAGATTAGTTGGTTAAAGACATGAATGTGTGTTTATGTGCGTGAGATTTAGCCAAAAAATAGAAGAAATGTTTCAAATCGTGATAACCCTGTATTTACATCTTATTTCATTGATGAAAGCGATGAAAATAACCCTATACTTATGGTTGGCATGTGGGGATGTGGCCTACACAAGGTGGCCGCAAAAGAGCCTTGTAGGCTTGTTGATTCAGTCAAGCCAAAATATCCCCAATTCCTCCAAGAAAATCTCTCGGAATATTGTACCGAAAGTGGGGGGGATCCATTTCCCCGGAAACCCCTTAGCCAGCCCTTGAAAGATTTGTGTTCAAGACCTTTTCTTCATTGGGTTAGATACTCGGAAAATACAATGCGATGAGATAGACGCAATGGCCTGTGAAATATTAGGAATTTCCGTTGATCACCAGCCTCACGGAATTGTCCCCATTTTCACTGCCTATCAATCTTCATTTACATGTTGTTTCATTGATGTGTGTGTGTGTGTGTGTGAGAGAGAGAGAGAGAGAGAGAGAGAGAGGAAATGGCCAAATAGAGAAAAGATTCCACTACAAAAAGGATCGATGAGGTTAAAGTAGGGAAAGAGAGAGTACTTCTAATGATTCTCTCAAAGATTAGTTGATAGTTTACCTTCAGAAATTTCAAATGTAGCGCCCCTTTGTTAAGAAGTTTTGTTCATGATGCACCTTTAACCTAAAAAAAATTGTAATTGGTGATGCAAATGGCCACTGGATACAGAAGCAGTGAATCTAAAGGTGGGTGTTTCTTGTGACGAAATAGCAACTTGCAACTTGCGACTTACCAAGTGGAGACATTTTTAGAAATATGTGGTATTGATAGATTGTCAGATGAGTAAATAAATGGTTTTAATGTATACATGAAATCATACAATCCAAGCATTATGCACTTGATATTTACATGTCAAAGCAGTTGCCTGATTGACGCCTATGTGTGCTAATTTCAAGGAAATTGTGAAGAGACGAAGGAAAGAAGATAAGTTGCACCTAATTAATCTAGATACCAAACAATAAAGATAAGTTCCAGTTCATTGTTTCTCTGTTAACCAAAGAAAAGAAAGTAGTACAAGAAGTTGATGCTTTAGCGTTGTTGAGAATTACTTATTCCATACAGCTAAAATCGGTGATAATATAAACTAATCTGATGCACAATAATGTAGAAAACTAGGATGGAGTTGGTGGAGGAGAAGAGGCAAGTGTTGAATTAGAAATATCATAACACAGTAATGGAAAATCGGCACATTCTGAAATCCTCTAGGAGTAGCATGGTGATATAGAGAATAAAAACCCCATCTTTGTAAACAAAATAGCGGTGAATGAAAACACTGCATTTGGTAATTTCAAAATACAAGAAAAAACAAAAGTCCAAACCCTAGGTTACAAAGGAGGAAAACACAAACAGAAAAAACATGTATCCCCGAATCAATTCATACTTATGTGATGTCCTGGCCATCATCTACAACCATTGGAAAGTAACTAAATTTAATTTTGTTCTTGAGAAAGAAGAAGATGATGATGCAGAAGAAATCCAAAACTAATTGAAGACGCCAAAAACAGGCATGTCGAGGAGGAAGAAGATAGAAAGGACAACTGCGTTTTTTTTTTTTTTTGTGTTTGATCAGAGAGAGAGAGAGAGAGAGAGAGAGAGAGAGAGATCTCGCTGGAGAGCTCTACCTCTTCTGTACCCCTTTCCATAGAATTCTTTTCCCCTCTCCATAGTAGGGTTTGGTTTCATTTCTTCAAAAAAGACAATTTCTCAACTCTTCTTTGAATATATACAACTATTACACACTGATCAATACCCGCATATCCCCATCTAAAGCACTAGAAAGTCTACATGTATACAACTATAACACACTGATCAAATACCCACATCTCCGGATCTCCCTATCTTGGACTCTTCAGACCTAAAAGAGGAGAAGAATAAGGGATTTAGGGTTGTGACACTAAACCACTGCTTCTGTTACAGCTTATAGGCAGTCCCATCAAAAGTATACATTCCTTGCGGCTTCTGCTTTCACCTTGGCCGTCGAAGTATCAAACTGTATCTCCACTTGAGTGCAGGCGCTTGAGAGATGGGTTCTCTTCCACCCAGAGCGAAGAAAATCAGACCAAAAAGTTCCAGCTATTTATACACCACAACTAGAATAGGTTTTTGTATACAACAATACAAGTAGAGAAATCAAAGCATCTATAGAGCAGATTTGAGGTTTAGTAGGGAAATCAAAAGCGGAGAAAACCATCTATACTACAGATTTGAGCTGTGATGGTGTTTTCCTCTTCCATTTTCTACACTTTAACCCTTCATCGAAACAGACTTAAGCGTAAATACATGCACCTAAAACGTTGGTGTAAAGAAATGAAGCATCATCATCATCCACCACTCCGGATCACTACCATTCATGATGAGAAGGCATTTTTTCAACCGTAGCTCCAGAGACTTTCTCCATCTGAATAATCTGGAGAGTCCTCATCAGATCCGGTTGAGTTTATTCTGGGTGGGCTGAGGAGCATCCCCTCTGCCATGCTCTCAAGCAATTTCGGCATCGCAAACAGCGCCTCTTCATCCATAAACTCCTCCCCACCGCCCATTGTTTGGTCGCAGCTCTCCGACCATGTAATCTCTTCTCCTGGCCTTTTAGGGAGCCTCGCAGCGGCTGCGGCCGCGGAGGCGGCCTGTATCGCTGATGGAGAAGTGGAGGTCGGGACCGGATTGGAGTGGACTGATTCCGGGAAATTGAGGACGGCGTCTTTACCCTTGAGAGCATACGCAGCCACGTCGTAGGCTGCGGCCGCCATCTCGGCGGTCGGGAAGGTTCCTAGCCATATTCGTGTGGACTTTCCCGGCTCCCGGATCTCCGTCACCCATTTGCCGTTTCGGGGCCGGATACCACGGTAAGAGGGGTGTTTTCCACCTCTGGTGGTGCTGGATGTCGCAGCCGTAGGGCGCGGCGACGGAGGTGGGGTTTGACTCGTGTGTGTAGGAAGGGCTGGTGCACTTAAGGTGGTGGGGCCGAGTGTGGTTGGTCTACATGTGGCACGTGCGGAGTTTCCTCGTCCATGAGAATGCATTTATAGAACAGGAAAAAAAAGAGAGACAACGAAGAGGACGAATGAACAGAGATTTTCCTTTTTTTTTCCAAGGAGATGGAATTTTATGGAAAGAAAAGAAAGAGTGGTAGGATTCGGAAGGTGATTTTGTTTAAGCGGATGGTAAGAGTGGCAACGAGTGAGTTGTTGTTGTTGTTGTTGTGTTACAAGTATAAGGACCAGGGCCAGTGGCACATTCATAGTCCGGTGACCAATCAACTGCTGCTGCTTGGGTTTATTAGTGCTATGATGAGTAGCCATGTCCAAGCCGGAAGGGGGCCCTCTTGGGCCTGGCCCTCAGAAGCCATTTAAATGAGGGGTTTTGTTTTTCTTAAATTAAATAATCTTAGGGTCCGGTCCGGCTTGTGTAAATCTTTTTATGACCCGGCCTCATATTTTTCTCTATTTATTTATTTATTTCTATATATATTTATATATATATATATATATAAAAAATAGAGAGAAATTATCTTATACATGCCTCATACTTTGCATACCTCATAGTGGGGTTCATACCATGACCCATCCAAATGGATCATATATAGAGAACCACGTGAATTGTACACCGAATCTTCATTTTACACTTATCTGAACGGACCGCACCGTTAGATCGACGGGTCAGATTTTTAAGGGGTGGAACTTGTTGGCTATTGATGGAGGGGTTATGATGATTAGATGTGGCTCATTTTTTGTACACAGGTGGGCCCTAACCAGATGAAGAGATTCCCGAGGTCCGTTCCATAGTGGGGCATCGAGTGGGCCCCACAATGTGGTTAGAGGTCTTCATATGCACATCATTGTAAGTCGCCGCCTTGGGAGACCCATGGGGATGGGGATGAGGCCATGAGGATTGAAAAAAAAAAAAATCTATAGGGGATATTCTAAGTGAAACTAGATGGATCCACTCTGGATCATCCTAGCTAACCCCTCGATCAGCGGCCCACAGATTCTCACCATTAAAAACGAGTGCACAGTCTATCCAACTTTTCAGTCCATGACTGAAAATCCATGGGTCCGGTGACTGAGGGGTTTCCTTGTGTGTGGCCCATTCAGATGGACCATCAGGTGGGCCCCACTATGAGGTATGCATAAAAAAAAGTGTGCATATGATCATGAGTTGTGTGTATGTAGGCCCCCTCTCACCTGAGCACACATGAGCACTTTTTGTTTCCTTGTGTGTGGCCCATTCAGATGGACCATCAGGTGGGCCCCACCATGAGGTATGCATAAAAACAATGTGCATAGGATCGTGAGTTGTGTGTACGTAGGCCCCTCTCACCTGAGCACCGATGAGCACTGTTTGTTTCCTTGTGTGTGGCCCATTCAGATGGGCCGTCAGGTGGGCCCCACTATGAGGTATGCGTAGAAAGAGTGTGCATAGGATCATGACTTGTGTGTATGTAGGCCCCTCTCACCTGAGCACCGCTGAGCACCGTTTGTTTCCGTGTGTGTGGCCCATTCAAATGGACCATCATGTGGGCCCCATATGAGCTATGCATAAAAAGAGTGTGCATGGGATCATGAGTTGTGTGTATGTAGGTCCCTCTCACCTCAGCACCGATGAGCAACGTTTGTTTCCTTATGGGTGGGCCATTCAGATGGACCATCAAGTGGGCCCCACTATGAGGTATGCATAAAAAGAGTGTGCATAGGATCATAAGTTGTGTGTATGTAGGTCCCTCTCACTTGAGCACCGATGACTACCGTTTCTTTAGAGCCCATCTTTATTTTGGGCACCCTCCCCACCCCACTACAAGAAGTGGTGATGGAGGCTTAAATCATCATCCCGCCTACTTGATCAATGGCCGTAAGTTTTCATCATCCAAAACGAGCATTGAGTCAATCCAACAGTCCAATCCTTGCCAATAGTTGCTAGACTTTGGATCAGTGACTGTCAAGGGGTCCCTATTTCATGGTTTATTCAGAATGCATGCTGTTGAACTTATGGCGCTTGAATGTAGATTATATAGGGTTTGGGGATGTGGTTGATTTGTTGCATAGATGGAGGGCCCAGGGAGATCTTTCAATCCCCTTAGGTCCCAGTCCATGTGGGCCCCACGTTGAGGTGCACGAATTGGATTAATACTTTGGTACTTACATATATATGCACGCACGCCCAGGCCTTTTTTTTTTTTATTATAGAATTTCTCTATATTTAAATGCACATGTATTTTTGTATACCCCTACTAAGTACTAACCCTCTTATAACAGTAAGAAAATGGGGGTATGGAGGTAACTTCATACTCACATACCTCAATGGGTTGTTCCATTATAAAAAGCAATCAAAGGTTAAAAAGTAAAAACAAAAATAGAAAAGAACCTGACTTTCTCTAACGAACTGTCTCTCTCGAAGATGGGTCAAGCGGGGTCTTAAATAATACGCATTTGTTCAGTTGATTGATTTTTTTAATACAAGGGCTGTGGAGTGTGAATTGAAGAGGACCTGAGTCGACTCTGCCGTTTGATCTGCTGCCAGGGTTGTGGGATTAGTTGTGAAGAGAGCGATTCGATCAAAGGGCTATTTGGCCTTTTTGTACATACATTACCGAGGACTAGAATTGTTAAGGTGTTATGTGAAGCTAATTATTTACTGGTTTGCTTAATTTAAGGTAATTTCTGCTTCTTAGTGGGCTCAAACAAAATCTTATCTAGCCTTAATGTATTTAATCATGTGGGCTCAAAATAACTGCAAGACGTTCCAAATAACAAGTGAATGTATTTTTATTTTTCCTCACATGTCATACATATTTTAAAGAGGAATTTACCGCATAGGGCCTAGTAGGACCTCATACAACTCTTGGGGTCCCCAAAACACCGTATATATGGATAAGGTCTTTAAGGTGCGTTTTTGTATTTTGTATTTTTTATTTGTCGTTTAGCGATTGGTCAATATCGACCATTCTGCGATGATTGCTTTCGATTTGCAGAATCCAAATAGTCGATATCGACCATTATGTGGTAGTTGCTCTCAATTTGTAGAACCCAAATGGAAATTGAGTTTTTCTGGAAGGAGCATAGGGGAGGGGAGGAGTCGGGAGAAGAGGGGAGGGGTGGGTTTTCCTATGCAACAGTGATGATAAAAGTTTGTGGTAGACTGTGGATGGGGTGTTGTGTTTCTGCAGGCAACAACAACATTTCTAAGGTGTTGTGGTTATGCAATGTTGGGTAGGGGCACTACTTGGCCACCGTGGTGGTGGTTGAGGGCAGGAGAAAGTGGGCAATTTTGATGGGGATGATGGGATTTTCATTCTACAGTGAATCCCTATTTTAAATCTAGGAAGAATAGAGATCAAATGGAAAGGAAGTGGACCCATTCTTGGGGCCTGTTCAGAAATTGGTTAATTGGTTTAAATCATATCCATATGCATACACATTTCTAATGATGTGCCGTACTAGCAGCAGCTGTGACCTCATATAGGTAGTACAAGCACAACCTACCACAAGTTCGAACCCATATGCCTATCCTCCATTAATGGCGGTCATGCACTACCGCTTAATCTTGGTAGACTGTATACGTGTCAGCCTTGATCTCCTGTATGATGTTATCTATGGCTATGGAGAGCATGGGCAAGAGCCCATAGGTCACAGCCTAGGGGGCAGTAATTAGTCTCAGCGGACTGAAATCACCTATGCAACACCACCCCTCTCATCTTCTCCCTCCTCCTTTCCTTCCAACTTCTTTCTCCTGAAAAATCCAATTTCTATTTGTGTTCTGCAAATCAAGGCTAACCACTGCATAATGGTTGATATCAATCATTTGGATTGTGCAAATCGAAAGCAACCACCGTAGAATGGTCGATATTAATTAATAGCTAAAAAAAAAATGTACTTTGAAGACCTTATCCATATATACGGTGTTTTTGGGACCTCAAAAGTCCTACGGGTCCTATAAGATAAATTCCTATATTTTAAAATATCTCTAACATCTATTTACAACCCAACTCAACACATTACATACGTACCCAACTCAACTCATTACATACGTACCAGGTTTGACATGTGCTGTGTACGGATTTGTGAGTTTTTCTTCTATCCCTCTTGGTTGGACAGAACTTGGAGACTCTCTGGGCTCTGTACTAGCATCTAGTTGCTGAAATTTTATTTCACTTTCTTGGTATTGAATATTGATATGTTTCACACTTTCGCTCGCTGGCATTGACATTCGGTGAAAGTGTAGAAAAGAAATAGTTTTTTATTTATTTTCAGGCCCTTGACCTGGCCTTAGCCATTGAGCCCTACGAGGGCTTTGGCCCATGTGGATCCAACCCTATATATATTGAGGGTCGGGTAAGGATAACCCTTCGCCGGCCCGTCCAGCCATTTGATAGCCCTGGTGATGAGATGTAATGTTAACCGGGAGAATATTCTTCTACGAGCAAAATGCATGTAGGGTCCAGTTCTCTGAGGCCCACTAGAGCTCACCTTTTATTTGTGTAGCTCCATTGATATTGATGCCGTCCGATGATATGGCAAAACAACCAATCTTACACTCATTGAACACTGTCCATTAGTGTTGAGTGGTTGCCAATTTGAATAACACCTCTCTATTATTATTATTATTATTATTATTATTATTATTATTATTATTATTTCTATGTGTGTGTTTTCTTTCTAAGATGCCATGAGCCTAGCTGTGTGATGATACTGTTTATAATCCTTCCAGTACCGATGCTACATTACCTTATTTGTCCAGGGGAGACCAAACCACAACCACGTAGTAACCAAATAAAAAAAAATGACAGTAGGTCCAAAATTTGGGGAAAGAATTTTTAATTTTGGCCCAAATAACAGTAGGATTTTAGTTTGTCCAAGAAGTGCTTATAATCCAATCATAGTGGAACATGTGGGTTTTTTTTTTTTTTTCCTTCGGTCAGTTGGACTACTAGTTAGGAGTGATACTTTAGACTTGAAAACCAAACGATCAATTTCTAGACATGTGTGTGATATTAAGGTGCTAACACTACTCAATTGTCACCATGTTGGCGAGAACATGTGCTTTTATTTTTCTCAACTTAAATCTGGTTTGGTTATGTCACTTGGATAATTTAGTTCTCAAACTTTCTGCCTCGTGGACAGCCACTTTTAGCTTGGTTTTTTTATTGGTATAAGAACTCTCATGTATCCTGCAAACAGGTCCAAAGTCAGCTGTGTTAAGTTTGATTTGGTGAAGGCCAAACCTCTGTAGGTCAATTTGAGGCATACATGCCTAAGCTCAGTCGAAGTTGGATCATTCATAGCGCTGCTTTGACATATCAGTTGGTTGGGGGTAGCTGCATCTTCAGGAGACAATAAGAGGGGAAATATCCAATTTAGATCGAAGTCAAGGTCCATTTGTTTGCTCGGGTATTGTAAATTTTACAAATGAATTTTTATCTAAGGTAAAAATAAAAAAAAAGTAAACTGAAGGATCTACATATGATCGTCAAATAGCCTTTCTATGAAAAGAAATGATCACACACCACACCCTAGTTTATCAAACGCTAGTAAATGAAGGGTCACATGTACATCCATCTTTTATCTTTCACTCCCTACCTTGAGTATTTGGTTTTGAACCTACTTCACCATGAATTCTTAGTGGTTAAAAATGAAGAAAATAGAGGTGAAGCTACAAATATAACAATCAAATAACCCATCCTTTCATAGAAAAAGAACTAGGGGGAGATGGGATATGAATACCGTGTGATCATCACCCTGGTAATTCAAATGCTAGAAAAGTCATCAAAATCCCTTCTGTATCTCTACCTTGTATTGTTCACCCCTCAGTCCCTAAACTTATTGTGGACAAAGTGTTTTGTCATGAAGAGGAGAAGTGGCCTGATGCATTCCAATAATTAGACTACTGGTATACTCTTTTGGATTGTAGTTTTTCTAGATCTGAAGTGTGCAACTGCCTGATATTGGTCTTGGCACATAACAGTTCAACATGAACTGGATCACCATATTCGTATTTTTAAAAACTTAAAAACTCGTCTTGAACTCAAGTGAACTGGACACAGTAATTTCAACTAAACCCCGGACAGAGTAATATTATAATTTCTTTTCAATAACATTATGATGAAGTGATATGATAAGTATATTCATGTAAATATTCTTAGAGCAATTCTGCAATGTGAACTAAAACTTTGAACAATTGGACCCAAACCTCCTCATGAACAGTGACTCAAACTTAATGGCACCACTTTTGATTTCAGTAATTAGGTTTAGAAAGCAACTACCACATACATTGATCCAATCCAATTGTGACTATACTATTATCTTTCTTGTCACCAATCACAAAATTGTGGCTTTTATCTAAGAGGTTATCATATTTTTACAGTGGAATTACCAACTTTACACAATTCCTCCACATTATATCAAATATTTCAATTAGAGCTGTCAAATGCAATGTTTTAGAAAACCAGGGCGGCCTGTAAAGAGGTGAGGGGCATGGTTGGTTGAGCCTAATCTAATCTTTGTTCATTCTAGTGCAATGATGACACCGATATGATATCAAATGTTCATAAAATCAAATTAAAAACAATAAATTAAATATATAAATATAAGAATACAAAAAATTTAAAACTTTAAAAATAATGGTTAAATCTGAAAGAAAATGTTGCAGAGGTTAGAATTAGTTTTTCAAAATAAAACTAGTAACAATTTAAAGTCTTATATTGCATTTCTAATTATTCCTTTTTTGCAATTTCACTCATGGACCTGTTCTTAATAAAGTCTTCTGGTTTAAATGGCTCCACAGCTAAACCACACAGTTTGAATAGTTCAACTAATAGTAAAAGGGGCAAACCACCTTCCCTCACTCGAGGTCTTTTTCCCTCATCTTAGGGCTCCCTTATCTCATCCAAAGTCTCTTTCCCTCACTCGAGGGCCCGATTGGGTCTTAACCCCACTTAGTTAGGTTAAAAAAAAAAAAAAAAAAAAAACTAATGGTAAGAGGCTTCTGCTGGGAATCAACGTGTAGCACTTTGCTTTCAACTAGGTTGGCCTGGCTAAGCCGTTGGGTGCATGATTGGGCCTTAATTAGTTTCCCATTGAAATCCAATGGGGTTAGTCACTGTACAATCCATCAAACTTTGGGGCAGGAATAATGCTGGTAATTGCTATCAATCTCATTCAAACTAGCAAAATGACCCCGTGCTTAGCACGGGCATTAAAAGTCATACAGAGAACAACATTTAATTTTATACCATAAATAAAAATTTTAATTTTAATTTCATATATTTATATTTTATAAAATTTAAAATAGGAGTGTTAATTTCTCACACAAATTTATAGGTTTCTTAAAAATTAAAAAATAAAAAATTAAAAAAATTAATAAATATAGAAATGTAAAATCTTTAGTAGAACTTGAAATATGAAATAATGAGACAGGTGAAATTATAAAAAAATTTAAAAATATAAGATTTTCCAATTAGAGACGGGTTTTGTAGTGAGTTGGTTGCCTTACGTCAACCAAGAGAAAATAATATATCTATTTCCATTATCACATATAGGTGCTGTGAATAATGATCTATGTCAGAAATTGAAATTAAGATTCATAAAACGAAACTAAAATCACAAGAAAAGGAGTAAAAAATATGCAAATACCTTAGTTTCTTGTAGAAAAGAGAAAACCAAATGAGACTTGCGGCCATTCACACGGAGAAAAGAAAAAAAATTCCACATAGAAAAGAGGCTCGTGGTGAGAAGAGTCTATATGGAGAATGTTATAACTCATTTTCTCAATTATTCATTTCAGTTACAGAAAAGAGGGCTCCATATATGCCAATTTCAGTTATAAATCTCTATAACAGTTTTAAGAGTTAATAATAGGCTCATGTGAAAATTAAGAGGAATTTAAAGAGGCATTAGAGAGGGTCAAATTAATATCAAAATGGTCAAAATAAAATTGAAATGAAGTGACTGATTTCTCAATTGGAATCAGTTCGCTTCATTATATATAAATATATAATAGGCGCATCTAATAGTCAAAGTTTTCCATTTATAGCCTTTAGTATTAGTTATTAAAAAAAAGTAGCAAACGGTAACTACAGATTTGGAGTTTTTAATATCTATATATAGAATAGAATTGACCTGTACAATCCTTCCACTTGCAAACTTGATTTCCTCTTAACATTTGTGATTTGATGGTGGTGGATATGGATATCATGGCGAGCAATTGCTTGAAAAGTGGCTTTGCTACTGTCAAATAGAACGAGGTAATGCTCCCCATGTGTGACATCCAAAATGCTCCCCATGTGTGACAGCCAATCCAATGTAAATTTTATCGTGAGATTTTACTTCTACCTTATCAATTCAGAGTTCGAAGCATCCCAAATAGGACTTAACCTATAGAAATCTAAAAAAGTGAAATTCTATAGTGAAGTCCACCTATTGAAATTCAAACCGTTCAAAGTAAACTTCTACTAGGAATAGGCATTTGGGGCATCCTAAAACTTTAGAGATCATTCAACCGCTAGATCAATTGCTTGACGAAGAACTTGATAACGAATATGTAAAAAACTGTGTTAATCACACCTCTTTCATCAAATATATAGTCAACCAATCTATGTAAAATTTGGAAACATCCCTTTTAACTGAGGGTGCTTATTTTGAAGGATTCGGATTAGATCATTTGGGCCCACTATGGAGTCCTCTCCCTTTGACCCACGTTTTCTCTTCCGGATTCCTCAATTCATATTGTGGAAGGGTGGTTTTTTTTTTTTGCAAAATTTGAAAAAGGTATAAAACTCTTGGCTCATTTTTGAAAAGGTACATAAGAATCTGAATATTTCAAAAAATAAATAAAAGTTCTCCACAATTCTTTTAATTAAGCTCTCTCCATAAAAAGAATTAAGAAAATAATAAAATACTCTTATGTCATTTTTCAAAATCTTCCTTTTAAAGGAAATGAAAATGGTCCAACCCAAATGACCTCGTAGGGCCTACTTCTTTAAATGATTATGATCATCAAAGTCAAATTTGTGAGTTTTAGGAAAGAAAAATGTTAAGAAAAGATCAAAACATGTTACAAGGAAGGATATTTTTAGAGGAAACTACGAAAAAAATCTCCTTATGACCTCATAGGAATAATGAGGACCCAATAGCATGTTGAAGATGGGAGGGGTCATTTGTCCTTTTTATAGGTTGGTCGATATCGACCATTCTGTAGTCTTAATAACAGTCTTTTTATTTCAGTTATTATCAAAGGAGAGTGAAGTGAGGGCGCTGTGAGGACACCACCGATCTGGATAATGGCGACATAGCTCTGGGGTCTTGCTGGTGACAGGCAGGAGCCTTGGAGATGCATGCCTAGGTTTTCATGCTAGATAGCAACCCATCTCCAAATCATAGAGCACAACACCATCTCTCCAATAACATCTCATCATTCTCACTAAAAGGGGAAGTGCTTATCTTTCTACACCTCCCTTGATTCTTGAAATCACCAGATTCATTCTCAGAACAGAAACCTCAATCTCAGTGAAGTGGGGTTTTGGATTTTCCTACAATATATCTATTTCTGTAAAGTGGGGGGTATTGTGTTTTCCTTTATTTAAAATCAAAATACCTTAGACTTTGTAAAATGGGGTTCTTCCCTTTAATCTCAAACATGGAGATCTTTCACAGTTAATAGAAAAGTACGGTTTTGAAGAAATGTGTTGGGTTTTTTTTCTCAATTCAAGTCCGTGCCAAATTTTTTAGAAGAAGAATTTGGATTTTCTTTCTTTCCCCCTCTTGTTGTATGTTAGCCACATGAATGAATTTACTCCACATTCCTATAAGATGTTCTCAATAGGAAAATCAAATCAAGATGTGTTGAGCCATGATTTGTGGAGTGGGCTTGGAATTTTGTTACGAAATGATTGGGTTTTGAAGGCAAGAGCTGCAGGACCATTGACAGGTGTGGTGCTCACCGTTGCTCTATCCATTTCATTCATACGACCACCAACACCTAACAACGTAAAAACACTCCAAAATGTTTACAACACTAGCTGAAATTTTATTTTAACCTGCGGTGGTTTTAAACTATGTGCTGATCGTGAATTAAAAAGGCAACAGTCTTAATGTTTAAAACATGATGAGTGGGATGGTGTGAATACTCTAGTTTGGTCTAGTGCCTATACAGGGAGTGAAGTGTGCTGTGAAGCCCCCATGCCCATCCAATTGGTGGTCCCAAGTGGCGATAATCACGAAACATGTTATTTTGGATGGTGGGAGTGGAGTTATCTTTTCCCCATCTTCTCTCTTGTCTTCTGCTTTTGGTATTCTTTTAGTCATTTTATCGAACACCTCACCTGCGTTATTCTCGCTGGGCTGCAGGAGAGATAGAGTGCTATTTGTTTTTCTTCTTGGCTCTAATGGTCGATATCGACTATTACTACTTAGCTTTAATGGTCGATATCGACCAGTTAAATTTTCACCAACCTATAACTGTCTTATTCGTTGAACAAGATAAAATGGTCGATATCGACCATTATTACTTCTTCCTAATTATCGATATCGACCAATCTGTCAGTCAGATTTGTTCCAACATGTAACTGTCTTATTTGCTGAACACTATAAAATGGTCGATATCGACCATATCGCAAAATGATTAAAAAAAAAAAAAAAGACCGAAAAGGAGCTTGAAGACCCCTCCCGTCTTCAACATGCTATTGGGTCCTCGTCGATCCTATGGGATTCTATGAGGATTTTTTCCGTAGTTTCCTCATATTTTTATCATTTCTATAAAAAAAAAAAAAAGATTATGGAAGGGCTTTAAATTGAAAGAATTGTTGAAAAAAATTATACTTTTTTTTTTTTTGTAATTTCTTGAAAATAATTAGTCAAATTTTTATAATTTTTTCAAACTTTTTTTTTTTTTTTTTTTTTTTTTTTTTTTTTTTTGTTTTTTTTGTTAGTGTGTGTGTGAAAGATTGACAAGCTAAGGATGTGATTAGCGCTTTGTAGCCAATGGGTACTCGGCACGCAATGACGGGCTTTATGCAACACTGGGCCCACACGTGTTTGTTATCCAATGGTTGATATGTTTTGTGGCGAGAGGAAGGTCACGAAGTCTTACTCTAGTACTACAGAGGGCCCACTGGAACAGCCTGGAACGAAAATATCTCTACCATGTCTAACTCCCGCCACACATTTTGCTCCCACATCCAAAACGCATAATTTCCTTCCACGATGCCGACTGTCGCTCTCACGCTTCGCCAAGTGGAAAATAAAGAAGAGAAATTTTCTAGAAGGTTCTAAACTTTTGCCTCTTTTAATTAAATCAATAAATAAACAAGAGAAAATTACCTGAAAAATCAGGCTAGTCGTACTGCGCACCAAAAAGAACCTCATAGTTTTTATGAAACATGGCCGGTCTTCTCGTCAAAAATCTTCTCTTCTTTTTGCGATTTTTCAACTAGTGTCGATATCATCGCTCTTCTCTATATATAGCCCATTGCTTCATGTTATGTGGTCGTCGCCCATTTCAATTGTTAAGTTTGGCTTCATATTTTGTGTCGTCGTCACTCATTTTAACTGTCAAGTTTTATATCATATTTTGTTGGGCAGGCGGCGACGTTGTCGCCCATCCTTAGTCTCGAAAAAACTTATTGCATTTCTAATGTTGTGCACACGCACATGCTAATTTCAAATGATGTTTTGAAACTCAAGCCATCATACATCCCCTACATGCTTCACCACAAGTAAAATTACAAACCATAAAATACAAGTTCATAAGCTTCATATTTAAACCATTATCATCACTTCCCTCCAACAACATGCATCATAATATGCATAACACCAAAATAATCTAAATTGATTACATACTAAGTAATAATGTTTGAACGCATAGATCATGTTTCACTTCCAATTTATCTTCAAATCTAGTTTTTTTTTTTTTTTTTTTTTTTCGATACCACAAATTGATGTCTGAGGTTTAAATTGCAGGTACTGATAATCTTTTTCACTAAACACCAAACCGTTGACATCATGGGAAGAGAAAGATCAGAGCCACAAAGAGAGAAAAAAAAAAAAAAAAAAAAAAAAAAAAAAAAAAGAGAAAGATTTGTTCACTTCTTGGAATAGATTGCTAAACTTTTTTGGCCAAAACTCACACTCAGGCTAAATTCAAGTATTGCTAAATCAAATGTGTATTGACCGTGTTTTTTCTGCTCTTAACTTACTGTGATCCCTCTACTTAACAGTTGGGATTGCACATGTGGGTTCACTTCTTAGAACCACTTTTGTTTACATGATGAGGTAAGTCCATTTGTACCTGATCCAAAACCGCACCTAAAATGGATTCATGGAAGGTCGACCCCATCATCAACCAAGGGGCAAAATCATTGCCTGTAATAACTGAAAGATGATCTACACAAAAGATGAATTAGTCGAACCACAGGATTTCTGATTGATCCATCTTCGAGGAACTCATCGTATCTAAATCGGGTTCTTTTCAATTTTGAGTACAGACATCAATATCAGTATGTTCATAGGATGATATTCAAACTTACTTTTTCGAAGACCAAAAAGCAGTTTTATTTGTAGGAGTTTCAGATTGCCCATAGATTTTGTGTTTCTAATTTTGGATTTTGTTTTAAAAGACCCCATTTTCCAGTTCATTGAGGCATCTATCAAACACTTAAAACAGTCTTCTTGATTACATGGAATTCTCTCCAAAAACAAGACTCGGATTTTGATGAATTTGGATTGAAATTTAGAGGAAGCACTCCGCGAATCGCTGGGGTGGCTTGGATCTAGACAGGGCAGCTCTTTCTCACAACTTGGACGAGACCCAGCAAAGCTCCCTATTGGGTTCACATGACCTGAACCACAGAAACCGCAAGTGCGTGGACCTTAAGTTGACCATTTGGTCCGTGTGATTGGTGTGTTCGTCGTAGTCCATGCCCATCATACTTATTAAATCAAATGTGCAGAGGAATCGTAAGACGAGGGGGGAAGGATGAAAGGGAAAGTAGGATTCCATGGGTTTTATAAGGTTTAAACGAGTGATGACGTCGTTCCTCGATGGAAACTTTAATAAAAAAACGAAAGTGATTCTAGAGCCCCACTTCCTTGTCGTATGAACTACTGGGGCTGTTTGTTGTTTTGTGGCCGTCTAAGGTTATTTATTGAGTAATTTCTCCAATAAACAAATATACAGGAAAATGATATTAAAAATGACAAAAAATACCCTTACATCATTTTTAGAAAATCTTGCTTTAATAAATCATTTTAATAAAAATGATCAGGTACGAAACAAATAACCTAGTGGGGCCCACTTTAGCTACTTTTATCCATAGACGGTTAAGACTTTAAAAAAAAAGAGGTGTTTATATGGTTTTTAAATGACTGAAAACTGGCTTTGTTAAGTAGTTATGATCATCAAAATCAAAATGATTAGTTTTGGAGTGGACGAAGGTAAAGGAAAGACAAGAACATGCTATAAGGAAATGACCTTTTTTTCATCATTTTTTAAGAAATACATTTATGGAGATACTTGATTAAAAGAACAGTGAAAAACTTTTATAGATATTCAAATCCTTTTTACTTTCTTGTAAATGTACCAAAAGTTTAGTACTTTCTTCTATAAATTTATCAACAAAAAAAAAAAAAAAAAGAAGAACAAGAAAAAGAAGAGAGAACTCCATAATAGGTTCACTTATTGAAAATATGAGGCTACAGACGCATAGCCAAAATCCAGATCCTCTGTCGTTATTATAATGGAACTGTGCACTACTACTCTATGCAACTCCAGTGTAGGCCCCACATAAAATCATATTGACCATTCCAGGTAAATGTCATCACTCCTATAACATATCCTCAAGTTTCAACTCACAAGCAATGAGTCCCACTATAGGATTGAGCTTCAACGGTCTAGATGATCTCCATGTGGACCCTATGATGTGGAGTCCTATAAAAGTGTTGCACGATTTCCATATTCTATTACTAGCTGACAAAGGATTTGGACTTGCTTAGTCGATACACCCATGGTTCAGCAGTTTCCTTGTTTTCGTGCACCTTAGTATCACAAGCACTCCCAGGGATCGATGTCTTTATGCCTCATGTTTAAACTAATAAATCATTCTAATTGATAGTCCAACTTAATTGGAAAAAAGAGTGTTTTTATTAAAAGACCCCTATATTTATATAAAACCTCAAAAAAAGTTCCGCATACTTTTTAACGGCTTCCCTTCTCACTCTCTTATTTCTAGCTTTTGACCAATTTACCTACTCGGTAAAAAATTGAATGAGCTAGTCGTTGAGTAGGAAAATAATGGACGATTTTTCCCATATATATATATTCAAAGTAAAAAAATGAAGATACCTACTGAAGGAATAGGATGGGCAGATATGACTATGGTTTGTCCACGTCAACCTATTCTTTCTGGAAATAGAGGTGCTATTTTTCAGCTATGGGGCCCACTTTGCAGAAGGGGTTTAGATTGTGGGTGGGCCCATTGAAAAAGTTTGAGAAAATTGCATGCATGTGCCAAATCAAATTGAATATTGTGGATTATCAAGCTTGGTCATATGATGGGCCTCACAATGGACGTGATATTTTTCTAATATGGGGCCCACTTTGCTGGAGGTATTAGGTGGGCACATTGAAAAAGCAGGAGAAAACTGCACGTATGTGCCAAAATTTAACATTAGTGGATGATTAAGCATGGTGATATGATGGGCTCGATATCAATGAACGTGATATTTTTTTACTATTGTGCCGACTTTTGCTGGAAAGACTTAAATTAAAAAAAAAAAAACTGTAGAAGATTGCATGCATGTGCCAAAACTGCACATTAGTGGATGGCTAAGCATGGTCAAATTATGGGCCTCACCATCAATTTGTTGCACCGAAACGTAGAAACAAATGATCACCAAAGAGAAATATCTGCATGGGGCATCAGACATGGTTGGTTTGATAATTAAATCATCACCAATGATGCAATTGAGAGGTTTCTATGATGCAGAGACCTGGACCCACTTTCAGGGAAGTGCCCTGATTCAAAGGTGTTTCTCATAACCATTAAAAAACGTAGTCAACCATTTTCAGAGATTTTTTCATAGGTACGCATCATTCCTCTCTAAATATTTCTTAGTGGGCCCCAGAGTTTGAAAATATCAGATTTATAGTATGTAAATAACAGGCTGTACGTGGGCTATCTATCCATCCTTTATTACGTGCAGTTCATCTCATCATTTTTGGGTTGGACCTATATAGGGCCAAATTGTCTTTTTTACTTTTAACTCAAGCGTAAATTGGTTAAAACAAGAAAAGAGAGCTACTATTGGCACACAATAAATCTCTCTTCCCATACACACATTTAAAAAAAATAAAAAAAAAACTCTATGAAATTACACTTTTGCCCACTCTCCTCTTTTCTCTCCCCCAACCTTCCCTTCACCTCCGGCGTAGCCCTGCGCCGGCTCCGGCTCAGGACAGCGGTGAATCCCTCTCCTCCCCTCCATTCCCTCCCTCTCCCTCTCCCACTTTTTTCTCCCTTCTCCCTTTCTCTCCCTCCCCATCTCCGCCTTTGGCCTGGACCAACTACGACAACTGGCTTCGGAGTATGCGCTTGTGCAGTGCGCAGCGTGTAGGTGCAGGTGAGGGAAGAAGAAAGGGCGAGTAAGAAGAAAGGGAGAGAGGAGGAAAGATGGGAAAGAAAGGAGAGGAAGGGTGCGCAGGTGGTGTGCGATGGAGGAAGAAGAAAGTGCAGTGGCGCTGCGTGCAGGTGAGGGAGAAGAGGGCCATGAAAAGGAGAGAAAGAAGAAGAAGAAGAAGAAAGAGAGGGGAGGTGATGCAGATGCAATGGGTGTGAGGAGAGGAGGTGCGTCTGGTTCTGAAGTTCAACTACGAGGGAGATGGAGAGGGAGGTGCTAGTGTTGCGAGGAAGATGGAGAGGCGGAGGCTGCAGCGCGAGGAGTGTTGGTGGCGTGGAGTTTGGATCTGCGATGGGAGCCCGGGATCGATTAGCGCCTTGGTTGCGAGATGGAAGATGAAGGTCAGACGGATCTGGGGTGATTGCTGCACAGGGATGGCGATGAAGCAGAGGGTTGGCGTGAGATGGAGATGAAGGTGGGTCGTCTGCACATTGGGGAGATGAAGATGGGTCGAGATCTGCACCTGGGGACGCAATGAGATGGCTGAGAGCAATGGAGAGGATGGAGATGAGGTCTTCACCGACGCCAATGCAGGGCAAGGCCGGAGTTGGAGGGAAGGTGGGGGGAGAGGAAGGAAGAGGGTAGGCAAAAATGTAACTTCATAGGGTTTTTTTATTTATTTTTTTATTTTTTTAAATGTGTGTGTGGGAAGAGAGCTTTTTTGTGTGCCAATAGCAGCTCCCCAAGAAAAAAAGAGAGTGTGATTGGAAGCCGTGTCTCTTTTTAGTAAAAATATAAACTACAGGGGCCTTTTTCTTTTTTTATAAAAATCTAAAAAAAGGAAAATGAATGTCTATACTTGGTCGGTCCCATGTAAGATTCAGAATTTGATTAAAAGAATGATTAATACATATTTCGCAGGGCGCAAACAGCCAGTTTAGGCCACAATTTCATGGGATGCGAAAATCGAAAATATTATGAAACACATTTAGTAATATTTATGGTCACCCATATGGCGATCTTTAAACTAGCTTAGCTTGTTTTTATTGTACTTTATCAATATTGACAAAGTTTGACCTCGCTTGGTGCGTACTGAATGTCGGACCCACAATGATTTTACAATCCTCTCCAATCAATCCATTTTCAAACCAAGAACAAAAGTAACAGTTGCAACTCTTACCGGGCCCACTTGGATGCATGCAAGTAATTAATGAGGAAAGGGGGACAGGAAGGTCAACGAACATAGATTAGGAAATGGAGGGCCATGTGTGATGATAAGATAATTGCAATAATCTAACCAAATCATCCAAAGCTCAATAGTTTTGCAAGCACATATATAACTATATATTAAACTTCAAAGATGATTATGATGTGATGATAAGATAATTGCAATAATCTAACCAAATCATCCTAAGCTCTTAATTTTTGTAAGCACATATATAACTATATATTAAACTTCAAAGATGATTATGATGATCAAATGGTATGTATTTCATGCTGATTCACTATACATCATGATGACACCATCCCATTCCCTTCTTGAGCCATATATATATATATATATATATATATGAGAGGTACTCCTATGAGAGACACTCTCTCCAAGTTTATGAGAGATGGGTGGGGGCCCTCACTTCTATATCCACTCTCACCAACTTAAATGCAAGGACTCCCAACTTAAATGTGACAGGCCCTATCCATCTCTCACCAACTTGGTGAGAGTGTCTCTCACTAGAGCATCTCCCTATATATATATATATATATATATATATATAGAGAGAGAGAGAGAGAGAGAGAGAGAGACTACAAAGTTCAAATATTTAAAAGTCGTCAACTCTACGTCGGAAGAAGGAAATAATATTATTTCCAAAAGGAGTAGCTCCAGAGCTCAACATTAGCGTCTCTCCACATCATTCCACTAGAACCCACTTCCCAGAAGTGGAGGTAGGCCTATCAATTTAGCAAGTTGAAATGGGTACCCGGCCCTTCCCAAGCCCAAAAACAAAGTGTTTTTTGAAAAATTTAAGCTTAGCGGATTGTGCTTGAACAATTATTTGAAAGCCAGACCAAAATGGGACTGAGCATGCCCATTCCCGTTCAGGCCTGCCCGCAATATAATTTTACTAATAACAATCAAAGTTAAATAGTGTCAATCTCTTTCCCCAACTCCAATCTTATGAGATTTACATGATCTATTCTTGGCGGGTATTGATTATATTGAGAGCTGCCTTTCTTTGTTTTTTTTTTTTTTTTGTTTTTTGTTTTTTGTTTTTTGTTTTTTAATCTTGTCTGAAGGAGAGTAGTATGACTTTTATTCATGCAAGTGATATTTTAATCGAAATTAAATAGTGTCAATCTCTGTCCTTAACTTTAATCAACATATCTATTTTACTCCGAGGACTCACTAAACTTGCACTATATAAAAGAAGAAAAGAGGGACAAAAAAATGAGCAAAAGAAGAGCTCAAACAACCAAAGAGACCATCTATAGGCCTTGTAATTGTTTACTCATGCAATCAAGCAAACTTGGGACCCATACAAACGGTTGTGACAGCTCCCTCCAAGTGGGTATGTTCACATACTCAAACCTCATTGATTAAATGTTTAATGCAGATAGCTAATAATGCATAAGATTTTGTTAATCACATCATCAGTTATGTTTCAGAGGTTTTGTCTCGTGAGATGTTTTTCAAAATATGTTCTACATTTTTTTTTATGACAATCATACTATGTAGATAAAAGTTTTTGTAAGTGTGCATGCCAAGTGCATGATTTTAACTCCACCATGTTACTTGTTGCATTGCATTGCCAGTCCCAAGCCTATAAAAAAAGGATGAGGGTTTGAAGTCCAGTTTACACCAAGTGTCCGGTGACAATATATGATTAATTAGAGAATGTTTAGCTTATATTCAAGATCATGGGAAGCCTAGGCCTAGCCCTAGCTCAGCCCGGGTCCGCAAGGGACGGGACTTGACGTAGGCCCAGCCCAGGTTCTCACACCTCGTGGACCCACTTTCCTCTGCCCCTTCGCCTCACCCCCTTGTCAAGTTGCTATGGTAGCAAAGACCTCCTCCTCCGGCGCTGACTCATTGCTGATTCTCACCATTGAAAGAATTGGCATATCTATATCTCTAAGGGAATGTAGTCTCCTTTACATAAAGACAGCTGTCATGATCTATTCTCTCTCCACTCTCCTCTAAACTAACTTCTGTATAACTTCCTAAAAAAAACAGTCCCACTACGTAACTGATCTGATACCGAAAATATAGATAACATTGATACTGGAAATACAGATAACATTAGAAAAAACAAAAGGGACTGTTGAAGAGGACGAGAAGAAGAAATAGAGGAGCAGCAGAAAGGAAAGAGAAAAGGGCGATGACTCCAATTTTTGAGAATACAATATAACGATGAAAGGCACTCCAGCAACACCACCACTCTTATTAGTCAACCTGCAACTCCATCTTCATTGTAGTAACAACGCCTCTACCATTCGTTTTCATTTTAGAGTAAGTAAGAGATAAATCCTTCCCCCTCCATCTTAAAACAATAATTCCCAAAGGCTTGATTTTCTTGCGTTGATACCGGAACCCGGGTGGGCCACCTAATGACCCATCCGATCCATGGATCCGAAGGAGGACCCACGGGCGACCTAGTAGGTAGTGGACCGGTGCGAGGTGGGCCCTATTTGGCCCACTATTCAGCGTCTGATTAGAGGGAGGTAGAGGACGTGTTTTAGTCCCAAATGCTTGATTTTCTTGCGTTGATACCGGGACCCGGGTGGGCCACCCGATGACCCATCTGATCTGTAGATTCAAAGGAGGACCCATGGGCGACCCAGTAGGTGGTGGACCCGTGCGAGGTGGTCCAAACATCAACGTCTGATCATAGAGAGGGAGAGTACGTGTTTTAGATGTTTTAAAAATTCAAAGGATTGAATATTTTCGTTAAAACAGTCATTCCTAAAGGCTTGATTTTCTTTGCGTTGATATTAAGTCCCAGGTGGACCACCTGACGACCAATCTGATCCGTGGATCCGAAAGAGGACCCACGGGCGACCCATTAGGTGGTGGACCCATGCGAGGTGGGCTCTATTTGGCCCACCATCCAGCGTCTGATCAGAGAAAGGGAGAGGACTTGTTTTAGTTCCAAAGGCTTGATTTTCTTGTGTTGATACCGGGACCTGGGTGGGCCACCCGATGACCCATCTGCTCCGTGGATCTGAAGGAGAACCCACGGGCAACCCAATAGGTGGTGGACCCATGCGAGGTGGGCCCTATTTGGCCCACCACCCAGCGTCTGATCAAAGATAGGGATTGGAGGTGTTTTAGATGTCTTAAAAATCCAAAGGATTGGATATTTTCATTAAAAAAGTCATTCCCAAAGGCTTGATTTTGTTTTTGATGTCTTAGAAATCCAAAGGATTGGATGTTTTCGTTAAAAAAGTTATTTCCAAATGCTTGATTTTCTTGCATTGATACCGGAACCCAAGTGGGCCGCCCGATAACCCATCTGATCCGTGGATCCGAAGGAGGACCCATGGGCGACCCATTAGGTGGTGGTCCCGTACGAGGTGGGCCCTATTTGGCCCACCATCTAGCGTCTGATCAGAGAGAGGGAGATGACGTGTTTTAGTCCTAAACGCTTGATTTTCTTATGCTGATATCAGCACCCGGGTGGGCCACCTGATACCCATCTAATCGGTGGATCCGAAGGAGGACCCACGGGCGACCCAGTAGGTGGTGGACCCGTGCGAGGTATATTCATTTTTGGGCCCGGGCTTAGCATGGGTGTTTGTTGCTAGTTTTATAAAATTACATGGTCAATGAAACACACTGAAGATTCCAACATGATCATGGGGTTGGGTTAAAACATGGAAGCAGTGTCATCGGTATGTATGGTTATTGAGCGGCCCAATTGTATCTACTCTGCATTCTAATAATTCTAATAAACTAAAAAACTATCAAGTTCTGAAATTATTCATCATTACTGAAGGATATGACAGTGTTTGGCATCTGGGAATGACTGGGCCAGCTCAGTCATGAGGTCTGGAACTAATTAGAGTCCGGGTCCAAACGGCATTATGGTGCTAAACCACTGGCTCCAATAGCATCTATAATGAGAGGCCTCAAAATATGTCAAGACCCAGGACATGGAGGCACAGGCTTGAAAGTAAAATCAGTCTCCATTGCTGGACCTATAGGTTGCCCTTCTTATTCTTTCTCAATACGAGTGAGCCTAAGAAGAGGATGATTCGTATTTCTTCGGCTGGCACTCTATAGAGGGGTCCTGAGTTAATACAGTTCGGCCTCTAGCTCTAGTAAATAAATGCATCTCAAGATCTTGTTGGAAAAATGGCTAAGAGCACCACTAATTTTTGTCAACTTTGAGCCAAAATCTAAGTGGGACCCACTTATCATTTTAGTTGGGAATACATGAGAATGTAATCTACCCCATGAGTAGATTAAGAACATATATTGGGTTGCTCTAATCCATTAAGGAGTGAATGAGAAATTGCCTCCTAAAACACCACTATTTGCTCTAATCCATTGGGCTTGGACTTCACGTGAGTTGGGCCTAACTCGGTCCACTACCCATTCATATATGAAAGGGTGTGTCCAAAGTGATATGTCCATTCACATATGAAAGGGTGTGTCCAACTCAAGGGGTGTGTCCAAAGAGAAGCATCTGTTCAGTGAACAGATGCAACCCCATGAATAGACATGAAGCAGACTATAAATATCATCTTGTCCATGCCTTTTTGCTCATTCCATTCACAGCAACTGCATTGCATTTGAGTCATTAGTCTGAGTCAAGAGAGAGTTCTATTACACGATTGGTTCGCCTATCACATAGTTTGTAGTGCTGCTACTGTGTGGATTGATCATTGTATCTTAGAAGACAAACGCCATTGAAACCCGTTAGCACCGTTGCGGGGGCGAAATTTGTTAAGGACATAGTGTTAAATACTAACCTTGATCAACCTTCTTCTGCAAATTTCTGAGAGTCGTAAATCCAACAACAGAGTACTGTTTTTCTGCCTTCAAACAGTAAGTGGATTTCAATTTAATTTTTGATTTCTTTCTGTAATTCTGTTTTCTTGGTTTGTTTCACTGTTGTGAAAAACTGTTTCCTAAATATTGAACTATTATTGTATGTACTCGGACTAACAGATCTATGAAAGTGCCTTCTCCATTACTTGAACAATCTTGAGACATTGTTCATATTCTCTAATTCGCCCTTAAATCTCATGAGACTTTTCAGATCCTTCTTGCATATTAAAATTCTTTTGGGTCGGAAATCAGACTTATAACTCGTCATGGTGCATCCTATATATGACTCATGTTGGGTCATTTCTTTCATATTATTAAATTAAGGATTCATTTCCATGTATTGTATCCACTCTATGAATTAATTTAGTAAAGTCATGATACATGAGTAATCATTTCTGTCAAGTGAGTCTTGACTCATTTGGAGGCGATCCATCACCTTTAATCCTTCACTTTTATTCCCTTCATTGGAATTACTTCCCTTAAAAATCTAAAGACTCAATTTTAACTAACAAACATCTCTAAAAGAAAAGCTTCTAATTTCTGTCCTAAATTCCGAATGCTATGAATGTGATGACTCGTCCGCAGTACATTTTATGTGATCTAAATATAAGGGGAGTTAATATGCGAGACTGGGCTGGGCTGGAACTTCTCAATGTCGAGCCTGTTTGTTATCAGGCTTAATGTTGAGATCAGATACAGCATGAAGGCCTGAATGTTAGGCAGATGCCCAGGCCCAGAACAGCCCCAGCTCATTTACAAAGGATTTAGTACTTTTGCCAAAATATGTTGGAACGAGCTAGGCTTTTAATCATAAACGGGCCATGGCCTGGACTTGTAGTCTATGATTTGTCTGTAACAAAGCCAGTGATTGTATAGACCAACAACCTCACGTTGATCCATGAAATTGTGATCAGCAATTATGAATTGATATTTTCATGACACCATGTAAAGATGAGTGACCACAGACACTGGACCCATGGTACTGCCAGTAAAGAGGATAAAAAGGTTTGATCCCAGCTCAGCTTGCCAAGCTATATCTAAACTAGTTTACTGCTTTAGAAGAAGGGAAATTAAAAAAATCTAAAATAGAAAACTTAACTGGGTTAGGTCCATACTTCCACTTGACCCAATCCGAACCTACTACAATATTCTGAGCGACTGTATTTTGACTTCCTAATCCATGGGAAACATGACCAAACAATTCAGGATCGAGATTGACTCAATTAACTTTTGGATTGGTTTGGGTTTTGAGTTTGGACATTATTTAAACAGGTTGGTTCAATCTAGGCATATACATGTTACCCACGAACTGACCCTCACCTAAAACCCGAACAGTGTTCAGTTACCGCTTACTGTTGATGTTTCTTGTTCTTTTTATTTTTTATTTTTTATTTTGTGTGCCCACCAAAGTAGGCTGGAACCAATGAGAGACCCCAGCCGTCCAGAATAAGGTTGCTCCCTCACAAAGAGAAGCTATGGGAAAAGAAGCAAATAAGGTTGCTCCCAAAGCAAGAGAAGATATAGGAAAAGAAGCCTGCAGGAAGAGGAATTCATGGATGAAACATTGTGCAGTGAGACGAAGGTATCATTTAATATATCAAGAACAAGCTTAGCTCTGTGTGTGTGTGTGTGAGAGAGAGAGAGAGAGAGAGAGAGAGAGAGAGAGAGAGAGATCTATATTATTATCCTACACCCACTCCAGAATCATTGCCCTCACTCCAGAATCGTTTTGTTTTTCTCCCAAACTCCTTTTCTGCCTTATGATGAAATTCTAAAAATGGAAAACAAGGCAATCAACTTGGGATTATGATACTCTCAGCAATCGCTTTCCCGAAAGGAAGGTGTTGTCTTCCTTGTACTTGGCTTTTTATATTAATGGTGATATTTAAATGCAGTGCAGCGTCCCCTCCCTTGTTGTTTAATTGTTTTTTATTTCAGCACTCGAAGGGAAAAGTCTCTCTCTCGTGTCATGATAGCATCCCACATTCTCAAGGGTCGCTCGTATCTTTTGCATTATTTAGAACTCCCTCTCTGAGCTCGACAGGAAAGATGCTGCGAGGTCAACTGCAATTCTATAATTTCAGACTAGTGAGCTTTCAAAAGTGGATCCTCCTATCATTGTTGTTTTCTAATAACGGTCTACTCATGATGAGACCCGCTCCCTTGTGCCCGCCAACCCAGCCATCTTTAAAAAAAAAAAAAAAAAAAAAAAAAAAAAAAAAAAAAAACAGAAAGAAAACATAAAAAAGAACATAGTAGTTCTCACATTTTCATTGTGTCATTGCCTCTGTTTGGAGGTCTCTGGAGCATACATACCACTGTTTGTGGTGTTTACATGCAGATGCTAAATATTTGGAAGGCATGCACATATTACCCTGATCAATAAAAAGTAGTCTCTAGCTAGCATTTAGGTCTCTTCTGTTCACATCAAGTTTGAATCTTGGAAATTCTAAAAAAGTGTATCCCTAGCTACCACTGAGTGGATCTACGAATTGTCATCAATTAATCTCCTTTGATCTTATGCTAAGTACAAGAAAGCTTTTAGTAAAAGTTCATCTGTTTTAAGTGGCTTTTCAACCAAATAATAATATATTCTTGAAATGAAAGATTGCAAGAGTGAGTAGTTTTGTGTTGTTGTAATTAGAGGGAGAATATTCTAGATGCATAAAATCATAGAAATATTACAAAGATCAAGTTGATAAATTACTAACTTAAAAAACTCATTCTATCATGGCTACTTGTCATTGGGCTTACTATAATGGGATATTAAAAAAGCAACGGTTGTGAGTAGGGGCAGATTAAGATTTAGCCTAACGAGGGAAAGAGCCAAAAATTTCTTCCAAGTGTGGCAAAGAGATGGTCACGCTCACATGCCACCATGCATCATCAGATTTATTGCAACAAATTAGAAGAAAGCCAGACTTACTTAGAGCCGGGTAAAAACAAAGAATGAAGAAATGTAAGAACATTTTAACCATTTCAACAAGATTCTTTGAACTGTCAATTACCATTCTTTGTTTTCTAATAACTGTCAGGCAACTTAAACTCTCTATTCCAAACTATACAAAACGAATCTACATCTTATCTCTCAACATAGTATTGGAGCTACATTAGATAGCCCTCTGGAGTCTGGACCTTTCAAAGCCGCCAACTCTACCCATAAAATGTCTTGCTTTGGTGCAGATGTTGATGGGCTGAGGCCGGGGAATCAAATATATTATATCTATGTGAAAGCCAAAGGTGAGAGAAGTAGAAAGCAGCGATCTAGAAAGAAGCATATGCTTTGTTGAAACTTAAAACTTGAAAATATGCCACCATCAATTTTTGATAATTGGGTGGGAGGGACCCACGAATTATATGGTCTGATCGAAACAATCATTTGCTATAGATTGTGCGAATTATTATATAACAGGGGCACTGACAAAACGCTTGCACGTGCAAATATTTTTCAGATATTTGCTTATACCATGTGAGAATTGTTTTCAGCAATTTACGTGTAAATGTTTTACAATATGACATAATGGTTGTCCATTATCACGGTTGTATCTATATGGATTCTTGTGAGCCCCATCAATCACCTTTAACTTTTCATTTACACCGGGCAAATTCCCTTGTACTTTGAACTAATAAGAAAAAGCTCCAGTAATTTATAATGTAGCAAAGTATTTTATTTTTCTAAGAAGAGCAAGAATTATGTAAAAGAGAGGAAAGTAAATAATAAGTATGGGAGATATTCAAGTGCATCTATCCTTCACCATAGGGTGAGGGACACTCCCCTTTTTGGGAAGTTTTAAGTACAAAAGCACTCTTGTACTTTTTGGGAAGATTCTTTGTTGTACTTGGAACTTCTCAAAAAGGGGAGTGTCCCTCACCCTATGGTGAGGGATAGATGCATTTGAATATTTTCCAATAAGTATTGATAGGTCTCAATCAAAAAAATATAATTTAAATAAAATCATTAGTAGATATAACTAGCAACAACCATAATAATAAATAATCAATTAAAGTATGTACTGATACGACCTCTTGATCGATATGTGCTCTACTGCACCAATGAAGAATCTAATTACCAACTCTTTTTGACTTGCCCTTATCCATCAGAACTCTGGCAATGGTTCCTTTCAGCAAGCTGTGAGCTCTTCTATGACTAGAGTCAATATACCCCTGTCGGCTTCATCCATCTGGTCAGCTCGTTCTACAGGCAACAATCCTAAGGTAGGCAGTGGGGGCTCTTATTTTTTTCCAATCTGATCAATGTTATCTGTGTTTGTGAAGATCTCTAGAATGGATGCTAGTTCCAAAAACTAATGTACAATGAAAGTAATAAACTCAAATAAAAGAGAACTAGCAAATAAATCTACCAATCACACACCACAAAAGGGCAGATATAATTTCCAGGTGGAAACTCTATCCAAAAATAAAAATCACGACCCAAAATCAAGCACTATTGAATACTTACAAGATATACTCACAAACTCCCTTTCTCAGTTAATCCATCAACCTAAGGACTATAATTGTACTTACACAACTATCCCATTGCCCTGACGCCCCGCGGTTCACAGTTTTCTGTACTTGATCCAGCAGCACCTTGACAACCAAGATGATCAAATCTTCTACTAAAAAGTAGAAGCAGCAAATCTTTTAAAACAACTCTTCAACACAATCTCTCAATGATGACTCTAGAGAAGAATGAATTTCTATGATTCTTCTCACCTTAAAGCAATAAGAGAATTGTTTGATTGATCTACTTAGAGTGGAGAGAAACACCCCTTATATAGCCCAAAATTTGTGCCTTAGACTTAGAACACAAATAGTACTCAAACTTGGAAATTTTAGTTTCAAAAGGAAACTAATTCGTTTAGCCCATCTAGAAAATTCTACCATCCGATCGATCGGTTATGCACTGTCTTCTGAAAATTTTCTATCAACCTGCTAAATGAGAGCATTGCCACATCTAATCGATCCAGTCCATAGCCGAACGATCGGGCCTCATGAAATCCTGAATATCTTCTTTTTTTCGCTTCAGTTCTTCCGGTGACACAACCACAGTTCAATCTAAAATAAATAGAAAATACAACTCAATGGACGCATAGATTTTTTCCAACCTTTGAATTAGTCAACACATGAAAATCCTAACAGTTTGTAGGAATGATCTAATGCGTAATGATAGGCCCGCATGTTCCCTTACGTAGGGCAAAGATACGACCATAGGCCCGTATGTTCCCCTGCATAGGGCTAAGATACAACCGATTGAACATCTATTAGACGAGTCTGGATCATTTGTTGCTTTTCCCCATGGTGACCGTGAGCGGACCTTGGTGAACCGTGATAGGTCCACTCATGGCCACTATGGAGAAAAACCTCATAGGACCCGGAATCCTCTTAGACACTTTAATGTCACTCTCGAGTAACGTTGAGAGACCATATCAAGAGCCCTTGCTAATATTTTTGCTAGTTTGCTAGTGGATTTTACCTTTAATTTTTCTTCTGATACTAAATCTTTTGGTTCTTTAAGCGTGTACAGCTGCTTCTGTAAAGCCATGGAGGCTTAGGCCCATGTATTTATTTTCCTTTAATACAAATACATTTGCCTTTTAGAAAAAGAGTATGTATTGATAGGTCTCAATCCAAAGTCAAATGATGTACCTTTCCTCCTTGTTTTCCTTGTATTTCCTTTTAGGTGCTCTTTTAAACTTTTTTAATACAAGTTTTGTTACTGACAAAAAAAAGAAAAAAAAAAAAAAAAGAGAGAGTATCCGATGGAAAAAATCTCTCCCTCTAACAAACCAATTAACAAAGTAACAACCAAAAGGAGAAAAATGAATTAAGAAAGAGTCTCAAACAAAATGAAGTGACTATAAAAAGTTACAAGAACATGATATCATCATTAATAAGCTTATTATGATCTTTAATTTCTCTATGTATCGATTTCTTTATTTATTTCGCCTCTGTCGCGTAAGCTTATTATGACTTTTTATGTTTTTCATGGAAATTCTCCTTTTTGTGTGATTTGATGTAATACTGTTTATATTAATATAACTTATTATCTTCTTTGTATGTTTTTCCTTATTGAGGATTTCCTTACCCCACCCCCCCCCCCCCCCAAAAAAAAAAAAAAAAAAAAAAAAGGAGGTTGCGGGGGGTGGGGCGCGCTTTGAAAAGAGTAGTTAAATTCACTTATCTGGAATTTCGCAAATGTTGTCGATTTGCCTTTACCCTTCATTTGTTCATTGGGTTATTACGGTTTGCATTATTTGCCATAGGTCCCTGTTTCAGATTTTAAATCTCACTCTCATATGATTTATTTATATACGACACTCTTCTCTATTTGGAAATTATAAATAGAACGTGGTTTTCCGCTCGAGCATTGAAGTTGAATGTTCAGTTTTAGCTCCCATGCTTTGAGAACGGCTCCTTACCTAAGGAGCGACAATTCTCACCTATCTATATTGGATTCAAACCTTGGATATGCTTCCTTTCCCACGTGTGTGGACTTCTATTCTTGCACGTGCAAACTTCCTTTCCTGCGTGTGTGTGGGCTCTCTAATGGGACCCATGGAATAATTTTTTTATCATACATTTCTACTTGTGTGCAATTTATAGTTTTATTGGTTTTTGGCCGTAAAAGACGAGTCCTTGCATTTTTATTTTTTTTTGGCAAATGAGGCCTTAGAGTTTGATATAGCAAGTAGGGTGTTAACCCAAAAATAATGCTCTTTTTGTACCAGCACTCCTAATTTTCAATCTAAACCTATCCTTTTTGTGCAATATCCCACAAAATCCTCAAAAGGAAAGCGGCCCCCCAGAAAATGAGGGTCTCAGGTTTTATATAAAGAATGAAATGCATGCCATATCACACCGAGTTACCCAATGATTTTGCGGCAACACTCAACACCCTCCAAGATATATATTGAGATTTATTAAAATTTCTTTTACCCAAAAAAAAAAAAAAAAAGTCATATTTAAATTTAAGGGCTCCGTCCACAATTTGGGAAATTTGGGGGCATTCGTCCACAATTTGGACTGAGCAAGGGTTATTGTGCAAGTTCGACTTGACTCTTTTGGGTTTGGGTTGAGTTCGAGTGCTCATTATGTACTATAAATGTATTTATTAATCAGGTCTTGGCCAAGGAAGAAATGCATGCGTGAGATTATGTGAATTGGAGTCCTCCATTTAGGGAAAAAAAACAACAAAGATATGTATGTGAATTGGAGTCCTCCAGATTTTGAGTGAGAGAGAGAGAGAGTACATCTAATGATTCTCTATAATTAATTTTCAAATGTGGAACCCCTTTCTTGATAAGCTTGATTCATGATGCTTAGGTACCTTAAAAAATACTGCAATTGGTGATGCAAGTGGTCACTTCCGTACAAAATCAATCAATTTGACAGGTTTGTGTTTCTTGGAAAGAAATCTCAACTTCAACCTGCGACCTTAACTTACCAAGTAGAGATAAAAATTTCTTTTCCTAGACTTTGCCTCCCCCTCCTCCCTTTTCCTCTCTCCCTCCACCCTCTTCTATTATCATCCCTCTTCTATTATCCTCTCCCTCCCTCCACCCCAACCCCCACCAGTCTCCAGCGAGGAGGGATCCCCAACCGGCCTCCCTCCCTCTCCAGCGAGGAGGGATCCCCGACCGGCCTCCCTCCCCCTCTCTTTCTTCCTCCCTTCCTCCTCCTTTATTTTCTCTCCCTCTTTCCCTTCTGCTCTCTCCTTCCCACCCCCACTTGCTGCAGCCCTGCTACCAGATCTCCCTCAGCGCCGAAGAAAAGGAAGGGGGAGAGGGAGAGAAAATAGAGGAGGGGGGAGGGTGGGGTGGGGTGGGGTGGGGGAGAGGATGAGGGAAGTAGGTGAAGGAGGGGTAGTTTAGAAATTTTTTTTGCTTTTGTTGCAGTGTGGAAAGATAAAAGTGCAGTGCCAAAAGAAGACTTCTATCATGCAATCATACAATCCAAGCATAATGGACTTGATATATCTATGTCACTTCATATGCTTGATTGACCCTTATATAAAGTAATTTGAAGGAAATTGAAAGAAAAAAAAAAAAACCAAAAAGTAAAGTAAAGTAGCTAATGAATCTATATACCGGCAATAAATATGAGCTCCAGCCCTTCCTTATGTCCCTTTTAATCAGAAAGAAGAAAGGAAAAGGAAAAAGAAGTATGCTAAGAAGGTGATATCGGCATTGTTTGGAAGATTTCCATTTCTCTTTGATTCATTGCAGGGGATTTACTTCATCCACCTATGTATAATTAGATATAACTAAAATTAGTGATAATAAGAACTAAAATCAGGAATTTACTTCATATATTGTAGGATCATACACCTATTGAGCTACTACTTATCCCAAAACCAATTGGTGATAAAAAAAAACGACACAACAATAGTTTTAAGGTGAGGGCGAGGGCTCAACCATAATAATGACCGCTCAGGAGTGAGGGTGAACGTTGAGGTCAACAATCCCACCCTTGATGCAAGATAGACCACTGAACCACGTTTGAAAGTTTACTTAAGAACGCCCAAAGCCCACAAGGTCTAGCTATGACAGAATCTTGGATTCTTCTAGATGATTTCTCAAATTTAGTAGATTTATTAGATTTCTAATAATTGATATTATTTAGGAGAATTAGAGAGTTTCTAAAATTATATAGCTTGATTACTAAAATTATGTTGAGATTATATTATATAAAGGATGTAATCCCTTCTCTTAGGATATACATAAATTAATGAAAATTGAGTTCTCTCAAACGTGTGTTTCTCTCCTGTTTGCGGTATGAGACCAAGACATCTTACCCTAATTAGCTTGGAGAATGGCCGACACTAGTTGATACCACTTGTAGGATCTTACATCCCATTGAGTTGCCACTTATCCTAAAACCAATTAGTGATAGGAAACGGCACAATAATAGTTTTATGGTGAGGGCAAGGGCTCGACCAAAATTATAACCGCTCGGGAGTGAGGGTGGGCGTTATATAATAATAAGAGGTTGATGGGGTTGGAAAATCAGCACATTCCCAAATCCTCTAGAAGTTGTATGGTTATAGTTAATTAAGAACCCATCTATATTATCAAAACAGCAATGAATGAAAACACTGCATTGGGCTATCTCAAAATACAAGCAAAGCCAAAGTCTAAACCCTATGTTACAAAGGTTGAGGCCGCAAATGGAGTTTACTTTGAACCTTTGCTAGACAAATTTAGGCAGCAGCTGACAGGATGGAGATCCAACATCTAGTCATTTGCAGGGAGATTAATTTTAACCAAGCATGTCTTAATTAATGGTTCTTCCTATGCCTGTTTCTGTAATTAGGATTACGGAATCTTGGATTTTCCTAAATCTGAGGTGGATAGGGGCGGCGCAGGCTGGACGAACTTAATGGTGCAGGCATGATGAAATTGCGTTGGTCTATTTTACTTCCGCCCCAAGCCACCACTATAATCACAATGCAAGCCTCAGAGAAATACAAGCACTAGCTATTTACACACCACAATTAAAATGGGTCTTTGCATAGGATAACACAACTGAGGAGAAATCAATGCCGAGAAACACTATATCGTCCAATTCTCCACTTGTATATTTTTTCTCTTTCACTACTCCTCCAAACCAAACAGGCCTTTTATTTTACTGGTAAGAATCCAAACATTAATCACCTTAAAACGTTGGTGTCCGGCTGCCGAGCATCAATAATTCACCGTCCCTTCCGAATGAGCAACCGTCAAAATACCTCTCCATCTTCTGCAGTGCTTCATACTTTTCTGAAAAAGAAAAAGAAAGGAAAAAAAAAAAAAAAAAGTTTCATACTTTTGACTATATTTCTTCTTCACTGCATTCTAATTGAGTTGGCATTTTTAACCGTAGCTCCATAGACTTTCTCCATCTGAATTATCCGGTGAGTCCTTGGACTCCGGCGGATTCAATCTCGGCGGGCTCATCAGCATTCCCTCCGCCATGTTCTCCAGCAGCTTCGGCATTGCGAACAACGCCTCCTCATCCATGAACTCCTCCCCTACACCCGTCGGAGGGTCGCCGCTCTCCGCCCATACCATCTCTTCTCCTGTCCTTTTAGGGAGCCTCGCCGCGGCGGCCGCCGCTGAGGCCGCCTGTATCTCGGATGGAGAATTTGAGTCCGGGAGCGGATTGGAGGGTACGGAATCCGGGAAATTGAGGACGGCATCTTTGCCCTTGAGAGCAAGCGCGGCCGCATCGTAGGCCGCGGCCGCCATCTCGGCGGCAGGGAAGGTGCCGAGCCATATTCGGGAGGCCTTGCGCGGCTCCCGGATCTCCGACACCCATTTGCCGTTCCGGGAACGAATCCCATGGTAGACTGGGTGTTTTCCGGCTATGGCGCTGGATGTCGCTGCAGCCTGGGCAGGAAAGGACTGCCGTAGGGACTCTTCAACTAGGCGCACGTTAGCTGGTGGGGCCGTCTGTGGTTGGTTTCCCTGTTGTCCCACGTGCGAGACTTGGTTGTCGTCGTCCATGACCATGCTGGCATTTGCAGGAAAAAGGAAACAAATGGAGAGACAGAGAGGGAGGAGTGAATCGAAATGAAAGGAAAAGAGAATTTAAACGGTGAGGCCTCTGTGTAAAGGTGGGGGCCACAGCCACAAGCACATTGGAAGCCAGCTAGCAAAATTGCGGGTGCCGTATCCAATCAACTGCTGCGGCTGCGGGGTTCACTACTTATCTCATACCTGAAACCTACGGTTGTCCTGTCCGCCCTAAAAAGGGACTTCAAATGAGGGATTTTACTTGGCCTCGACTTTAACCACTCATTTCTTTTATTTATATATATATATATATATATATATATTTCTTTATATATATATATATATATATATATATATATATGGGTCAGCTCTCCTAAAATTAAGCTTAGAATAAGGTAAGCTTAAGTGTGTGATGGGGCCCACTTGGGGACCCACACGAGGATGAGGATGGGGGGATTTCAAGGACTCCCTAGGATTCTCTTCTCTATAAAAATTTAGCCTCAACCGTGATTTCTATCATCTCCATATGGGCTCAAAAATTTAATGGTCAATAGTTCATTTGGATCAATACATAGTCGATCCAACGGTCCACTAAATTCGGATTTGACCAAAAGTTGGTGGACATGTGTAATTTAGGGGGGTCATGTGTTTGATTCATTTGGATGGACCAAAGGTGGGCCCACAAGCATGAGCTTACACAATTTTCTCCTAAGTTTGAGCTTAGGAGAGCCTTACTATATATATCTATATATATATGGGGATGCCTCTTTTAAGCTGAAGTTTAATTTATTCTAAGATAGAGCAGTGTTGGTCCCATAAATCAAAGTTGATTATATCTTCTTTTTCTAATGATGGAATTAGAAAATCTAGTTCTGATTGAAATTATTTTGATTTTAGAGACAATCATCATGCAAAAAATAATAATAATCAACTTTGATTTGTGGAACCAGCACTGTTTTAGTTTAGAATAAACTAAACTGTAGCTTAGGCGAGGCAAGTCTCTCTCTCTCTCTCTCTATATATATATATATATATAGTTATGCTCTATATCTAAGATAGCGACATGGTTTGATTCTTTAATTTAAACAGTGTGGTGGACGCGAGTCCTATAACCTTGACCCAAGTCCGGTCCGGCTTCGGGTGCTTGTCCATAATTGTACTTTTGGGCCAAGTCTGCGTAAACAATAGACCCACCAGACCTAAACTCTTTCTTCCCACGGTAACTAGTTCTCTTTTCACAATATTCTTTAGTAAAAGGCGAAAGAACAGTTCACATTGTGCTCACAACACGTCTATATAACAGGTCTATATATATAGCACGGATCTCCTAAGCTGCAACTAACCTTATCTTAAGATGAAACAGTGCCGGTCTCACAAATTAAAGTTGATTATCATTGTTTTTTGCATGATGATCGTCTTCAAGTACAACTGTAGTCGTTCGTATATAACCCAATCAATATACATATATATATATATATATACATATCATAGTAGAATAGACCTAATGATTTGTAAAGCTCTGACACAAAAACATAAGTCAAAGTGAAGGGCTGGTTGCTCAATAATCCACAATCAAAAATCAATCAATTCATTCAATTAAACCACTACAATATCTAAATCGCTTGTCACACCACATTACGGTCCATATCCAATCAACATAGGGTATGCAACTAATAGACCAACATCATGTATGCAAACCCAAAGGTCAATGAATAATTCACAAGCCAATCCTAAGGTCAAACATATGGTCTCGTACCCAATAACCGCATGAATCTCTAACAGATAAATGATCAACACATCTCTTCTCAATCAATGGTGCATAGACTCAATTAAGGGTTTTCCAATAGAGATGGGTTGAGATCGAATCCACTAGGATTTCTCCGAGGTCATACAAAGTACTAAATCCCACATTAGTAATATACCGTATGTCCAAACGATATTTACTTGGTCCAAAGATCCAATTAATAAAGTACAAAAATATAATTTTAACACATTGAAAACCATAGATATGATTTAATATTAATTTGCAAATAATAATAATCTTAGTTTAAAATTTTAGAAAACCCGAGGACTCCATCTAAAATATTTTTCAAATTCAATTCATTATAAAATAAGCCAAGGGTTCTAATTTGGATTCATTAAAAACTATAGGGCCTTTTTTTAATTTCTAAAACTAATGGGGCCAAGTGTTAAAAGTCATAAGTTGTGTTCTATCACAAGCTCACTCATCTTACCCCACGTCTTCTCTCTTATCTATCCACACGTCATCATTCTCTTTATCTCTTCCTTTCCATATGCTACAGGTCATCTTCACCTCTTTCCTAAAGCGCTCGTTTGGCACTTTACTAATTCAATCAAAGTCAAGTAAAGTTTCCATTTTCTAGACAAGATGTCACATCAAATGCGCTTTATTCAAAACTCCCCCATTTTTTTCATACAAAAAGTCAAAAAGTAACTACATTTATCCACTAAAATACAAAAAGACTCCAATTTTTCATACAAAAAGTAAAAAATATTCTATAAAAAATAATTAAAAATAAAATACCATTATAACCCACTTATATTTTATTATTTCTTCAAAATCAACTTCACTTGACTTGACTATATTAATAGAGTTAGGGCCTGTTTGGGGGCTTTCCTAGTAGAATCAAGTAAGGTAAAACCCTTATTTCTACAAAAAAAAAAATCACCAAAATACTTTAATTTAAATTTTCCACTATATTTTTTCAAAGAAAGTTAAAAAGTAACATCATTTCTCCACTAAAAGATAAAAAAACGTCACTTTCCAATAAAAAAAAGTCAAAAAGAATCCAGTACAAACAACTAAAAATAAAATATCATCATAACCCACTTGTATTTTATTATTTTCTCAAAATAACATTTGCTCAACTTAACTCCACTTATAAAGCCCCCAGACAAGAGCTTACACCACTACAACAAATTGCACATTTCCCGACACTATTTGCCGACGCAATGAAAATTTGCTTTGGTAAAAGTCTTATTTCCAACGCATATTTAGACTGCGTAGGCAAAAGTTATAGAAATTGCTACTTTTATCGACGCAAATAAGACCGCGTTGGCAAAAACTGTGCAAACCACATCAGCGCAAACAAAAAATCCCCCCAAAAGAGAGGGAAAGTTTTGCCAACGCATGTTTTTCTAATGGCGATGCAATAATGCGTTGGCAATTATCTTGCCTACCGGCGACGCACATGTGTGCGTTGGGAAAGCTCTGATTTTTTATTCGCACCATTACCAACGCATGAGTTGCGTCCGCAAAGCCCCATCTATGACAAACTTACATTTCCCGACACTATTTTCCGACGTATTGAAAATTTGCGTTGGCAAAAGTCACACATAATTACTACTTTTACCTACGCAAGCAAGACCACGTTGGCAAAAGCTGTGGCAAACTTTTCCCGACACTATTTGCCGATGCAAGGAAAATATGCGTTGGTAAAAGTCTTATTTCCGATGCATATTTGGACAGCGTTGGCAAAAGTCACAGAGAATTGCTACTTTTATCAACGCAAGTAAGACCGCGTTGGTAAAAGATGATGTTGGCGCCAACAAAAAATTCCCCCAAAAGGGAGGGAAAGAGTTGTCAACACGTGTTTTCTTAATGGCGATGCAATAATGCGTTGGCAATTATTTTGCCTACGATGAAGCAAAGGTGTGCTTGGGAAAGCTCTGAAATTTTCCCCGTTACATCTATCTCAGTATGGAATTAGATGGCGCGGCACCGTTGATAAATGACATGTAACCCGCAAAGCATGAACATGGTGTTCCCACGATACTTACTTACATATGTGTATTAATAGGGGGCCGAAAAATTCATCATCACCTCGTTTTGCCGGAGGATCAAGTTAAATAATATAGAGTAAACTCTACAATCAAATATAAGTAATTAATATTTTAAGGTTTGGAGTCATCAACTTAAAATGATTGATTGAGACTAAATGTAAATACATGTATATCAAAATTCTCTATATATGTATGTAATTTATTTAAAGTAATTTTAGTTTTTCTTTACAAAAATATGACTCTTGTGAGTCATCGAGTTTACTCTCTCTGAGTCAATATTTTAGAGCTGGAAGAGGAGTTTTCCAAAACCTATATCCTTTGTGTTTTAGCCCAAAATTGAAAATAAAAGAAAGAAAAGAAAAAAAAAAAACTCCTTTGTGGGCTTCACCATGAGTATGGATAATCAATCGGCTAAATACATTTTTCTAGCTAGCATTTAGGAACTAATTAATAAATCATAGGCTGAAATTAACTTTTATATGAGCCTCCACAATTGGATGCCTGGGTCAATTGGAACCTTAGCTCTGTTTGGGTTGAGATTTGTATATAGATTCTCCTTTTTATTTGGCCATGTGAATACATCGGGTTAGGACATTGGGCAAGGGTGAGTGATTTTAAAGCCCATTACTTGAAATGGTCCTCATCAAACAAAGGAAAAAAGCAAAATCATCATTGCCAAAATCATATCATTTTTTTTTAATTAAAATATTTTCCTTTCAAGAGTTGGACAGTTGAAAAGAAACCGTGGCCAATAAATGGCTAAATATTGAATTTTCTTATTTTATTAAAAAACTTAAAAGAAGTAACCATTACCAAGGGGCGGTTTCTGGCGGTATAAAAGTTGCAAAGAAGTAAGTATCCTTTCCTGACTAATTTTTAATTTTTGTTACCGCTCGTAGCAGTCGGTAATGTGAAATAAAAGAAAAATAAATAAAGTGAAAAATCCTTCTCTTATAACTCATTCCGGACTCCCCAGCCCTATATTCTTTCCGCCTCCTCTTTCCCCTCTCTCTCTCTCTCTTCCCCCACGACACGGCACCGATACCCCCTCTCCCCTCAACTGGCGCCGCTCCACGCTCCCCCCCTGCTCTTTCTCCCTCTCTCTTCCCTCCTAGCATCGCCTGGCCAACACCCATCTCTCCCCCTCCCCTGCAAATTCTAACCGTCTCTCGCTTCTCGACCGGCCCTCTCCTCCCTTTCTGTATAATCTACCCCGGTGCACGTTAGCAAATAGCGTAATTAATGTATTTTTTTTTTCAAAATCTTTTGCCATTGTTGCAGAGGTTGATATGATGACGAAGCGGTTCGCCAAGCTTCTACTCAGAGAAGACATGTCTGGCGGAGGGATGGGAGTCTGCACCGCACTTGCAATCTCAAATGCCATCACAAATCTCTCTGGTGAATTTCGTTTTCCTTCTCCTTCTGTAACTTTTGGTACTTTTTATTGTATTTATTTCAATTTGATTTTGGGGAAAAATGTAGCTTTCAAATAACATTATAGATCTCTCTAGTGAATTTTCTTAACTTCTCCTTGTGTAATTTTGTGGGGTTTTCTCAATTTATTTAAGTAGTTTTTGGGTGAAAATGACAATTAAGATGGTGGAGTTGGCTTGCAGTGATTGAAATCTCTTCCACCAATGGTCAGAAGCCAAAGGTCTTGACTTGTCTGTAATGACTAGTTTAACCTAGCCTATTTGATTCAGTTGAAGAACCAAATTAACATGGTCACATTCAACGGGACGAAATGAGAAAGGGCTCATCTGCTCTTTGAGAAAAAAATTATGTGCAAAGTGCAAGGTCCATCACACCACAAGCACTGATGTCCAGATTTCTTCTACACTGCTTAAAGCAATATGATTTTATTCATCAGTTACCTAAATCGAGTTGATTAATGAGAATCCTCTTTGAATCCCTTCCATTTTAATCCTTTTCTGACAGTGACTAAAAAAAGATGACTACTAAACTAAAGAAAGGTAACTTCTTGTTATTAAAAAAAGAAAGGCTATTTCTTCTATGTTCAGGAATACTAAAAATAAATCCAACAATCGCCACTTATTCTAAATGATTTTAAACTTAGAAACATATATATATATATATATATATATATATTGCAATTGAATGTGCCATTCATCTTGAAATTGCGCTAGTCTAATCACATTAAAGTTTGTCGATGTGCATAATGATAGTGATCTTGAACTAAGAATCCCATCTGAGAAACCATATTATAGAAAATACATAAATTTCTTATAAGTTGCAGTGTTTTGAAGAGCTAACATGTTAATGATCTGTGCCTGAATACCAATTTAGTAACTGTTGTAGTGGACCATCCCAAGTCTCAAAGGAGCATTCACTTCCACACACATCTACCTGAAGTGCAAATGTGTGACCTGAATCACTCTACAAACACAAAGCCATTAGGAGTCTAGACTCAAACCTTTCCTATATTGATAAAAAAGTGCGGCAATTAACTCTTGATGGGAATGGAGATCATGACCTCTGTTATTTAGTTCTTTTCTGGTTCACTGCTATGATTTGTCATTCTCATTGGTCCCAGAAATTCTTGATATCAAGTGGCAGGTTGTGCTATTAGCAAGTAAACATCACTCTTTGAATCAGTACCAACATGAAACTCTTTAATTCACACAAATGAAATATGGTGAAAGACTCATGTGTAAAAGATAAAAAAAAAGCAGAAAAGAAGAATTAGCTGCAAATGGAACTCAGTTCCATCTTAAGATAGATGAGTAATTACAGAGCACTGAATTGTAATTATTTGCACTTAAATATGAAAAGAAAGATTATCATGCAGAGTGTTTTAAAAATAAGCCTTAAAACAATCATCTAGTTCTCTATCATCATCTGAGCCTTATCAGCTTAATCTAAATAGAACTCATGTTTCAAAGAACTTGCTCTGCATTCACATACACATGTGCAAGTTAAGAATACATTATTAGAATAGGTGAACTTCCTTCATAAATAGAAATTATTCTGAACGCATTGTTCATATCTTGCATGGATAGCATTGTGCATTCTATTTATTTATATGCTAAATATATGTATAGAAATTAAACATGGATGTCTTATCACATAGCTACTTACCCTGTTTGTCCTTATTGTAATGAACATGTAACTGGATAGGGCTGTTTTGAGTTCTAGCTTTTTTTTTTTTTTTTGTTCTCCACATTTTTAGAGCACTCCTAGAACATCAAGATGCTAAAGACAACAACTTTTGTTTCCAACTTCTGGACTTCTTCTAGATTCCTTTTTTTTAATTTTTCCTTTTTTTTCTCAGTGTTGTGTGCTGGTTCGGTTGGTGGGGTGGGTATAAAGTAAAAACATTTATATATATATATTTATATATATATATATATATATAATGTGAAACTGAACACAAGAAAACTCACTGGGATTTAATGTGGCAAGCACAAACCATGAAATTCTTCTCAATACCAAACCATGACTCCATTTCTTCATTAGCTTATATTTGTCAACGGGAGTTCTCAACCTTATACTGGTGGGTTCACAGGGTCAGAATTCTTGCATCCTTGATTTGTTTTAGTCTTGGAAATTGTGTCTTTAGCCATTTGTTTGAATTATATAGAACCACTTTCTTAATTTCAAGTGATAAAGGCATAATTGCAAATCTGTAATAAAAAGAAAAGGATATATGAAGAAACAGGGTATAATGCAAATATGCACTCCATGGTACTGATTGTGGTCCATGTTCTTACTATTGCTACTTGATGGATATAATGCTTATGTATCAGCTCCATGTCTCCATCATTGTCTTCACCATGTCATTTTAAGGGAGCTGATAGGGCAGGGCTTTTGTAGTGCTTTTGTTATGACAAATGTGGGTGATTAGAATTCAGTTTGACACGGAGGTGTGTTTAATCTTGTATGATAGTAGGTCTATACTAAGATATAGTTTTTGCATGCATCATATTCACCAGTCGTACTTGCAGCCTTTTTTTCTGTGTGATAGTAGGTCTGTACTAAGATACAGTTTCTGTAGCATCACATTCATCAGTCGTACTTGCCGCCATTGTTGTTGTGTTCTTATCATTGTCATACTTGAAAGAATTGGTGAAAAAATTTACTATTCCATTGTTACGTTTGGAAGAGTGGGTGATTGAAGACTGAGAGTTTCCTCATTAGGGTTACTAATAGAGGTCTTTACCATTCAAAAAAAAATTTAGAACTCTGAAATTTTTTTTTTTCTCAAGTGCACTTAATTTGATGTTTCTCTTCTTTTTCATTTTCATTTACTATTACTATTAGGTAAACACATGCTTAATGATTTAGAACTTGATATCTTATTATCACATGTTTCAGGTTATGTAAAGGTGGAGAGCTATTGGATAGGATACTCTCCAGGTATTTTTTGTTATTGTCATATGAGTATTACAAAGTGATTATATAAAATTATTATGCTAATTTAATGTTGTCACATTATCCTAAAATCTTTTTTGGAGTGAATGCTTTGCCTTGCAAGAATTTATTGCTACTTGTATTCTCATGGTGTTCTTTTTTTGTTTTGCAGATTGATTTTGGATTTTATTATGCTGGCTACGGGCTCTTAGGGATTACCTTTTTTATTTCGATTACATACATTTGTGGATGTTGGAGAATTATTGAAAATGATCAAGTAGTAATACTTGTGTATTTTAGAGATTTGTGGGTTTATTTTGGTTTATGGATGTAAGATATTTGATTGTGGATGTTATTTTCGATTTGTTGAACATATTTTAAATTTGGTTGTGCATCAAATTTGTTGGTTTGAACAGGTATTCAGATTTTTATTTGTGGTATCCAGGGAGAAGTAAAAATTTAATTTAAAAATAATAATAATAATCTTTCTCGACGCACCAGCGTGTGTTGCAAAAAAAAAAATGTATTACAACATTTTTCGATGTGATTTGTGCGCCGACGAAGTTGCATTTCCCAACGCATTAGTAGTGTCGGCTATTTCATGCATTTCCAACGCATTGGCGCATTGGTAGCGTCGGCTATTTCATGAATTCCCAACGCTTAATCATCGTCGGCCATTAACACGAATTCCCAATGCACTACGAGCATCGTCCATTATTAGGGATTTCCAACGCACTACAAGCGTCGGCCATTACTATGAATTCCCAACGCGCTGCCAGCGTTGGCCATTACTAGGAACTCCCAACGCATTACTAGCGTCAGCGTTTATTTTGCTGACGCTGGTACTGCGTTGGCAAATATGGTTTTCGAATCATGAAAGTTGGACTTTTTGTCGACGCACATCTCTTTGCCGACGTATTGGCCGACGCTGCAGTGCGTTAGCAATTATACATGGATATGCCGACGCAGTTAAAATAGCGTCGGCTATGGATTTGGATACACATGGTTGCCGACGCGCTGTCGACGCGCTGAAATGCGTTGGAAAATTCTTTGCCGACGCAAAAACCTACCTTTCCAGACGCGGTGACTGCGTTGGCAAAACTGTATTTTGTTGTAGTGCACAGAATTGAGTTATGTCATAACCAGCGCACAGCAACTGTACACTCCGGATAATGGCCCACTGATCAAGATCCCACAATCACATTTATCAATATGGTCGCCCAAGCCCTCTCTTCAAGATGTAGGGATCTGATCTGCAATCGGTGACCCACCTGGGCTCCACAGTCCCAAAAAACGGAATTTCCCCCTTTCTTTCTCCATGCTGTCAGCCCCCCTCTGGGTCGTTGGATGGTGGACCAAACATGGCCCACCTCACATGGGTCTACCATCCTTATGGTCGCCCACGGGTCCACTACCGGATCTACGGTCTTGATCAATCATTAGTGGGGTCCACCTGGGCCCCACAACCAATACACAGTAACAAGGCCTCACGGTTTGCATCCGGGAACCTGTGACAGGTCCGGTTCTCTTTGGGTTATTTGGTGGGTTGACAGTAATGTCAAAAAGAAAAAAAAATCAATGCGATGATCTCCAATCTCCGATTTATATCATTAAAACATTAAACATCGTAAAAAGGGCATTGAAGGGCTTCTACATGCATTAACACGCAAATCAAGGAAGAACACAAGTATTAAATCTACAAATTATGGTTAGGTACTTGCCTGATGTCCGCGGTTAAGAGAGACAGTCTAGAATTCCTACTGCTAAGCCCAAAGCTCTAACCCAGAGAAAAGTTAGAAGAGAAAGAGAGAGTTGTGTGTGAAAATAAAAGAGTGTGATGATGGTGTATAAATAGATAATATGAATAAGAGTTGCAATATAACTTAAATTTTAAAGGGCATAGAGTTTGGGTTATAAAAAGATAAGAGTTTGGATTATAAGAGAACTAGAGTTTTTGTTTGAGAAGAATTATATCCATTAAACTGGGCCCGGGTAAACTATGGGTCAAGATACTTATCCGACAAGTCTAACTGACCAGACCTAAGCCTAATGTGGTCTCTACTTAGATGAATCGCATATTTGATTAAAATACAATTAATTACATAATAATAATGAAATAAATAATATATATAATGAAATAATCAAAACATCAATGTATGAGACGTTGGCAAGGTTGAAGAGCCAAGCCGAGTCTTAAGAAGTAAATGAGCACCTAAGAAAAAGGGTGAAGATTTGATTCTTCATGCAACATGCAAGAGGGGCATGCAGTGGCCAGAGAAATACCAAAGTTCTTCACCCAAACAAAAGTTGGAGTTAGTAGTGGACCCATGAATTTCATTTATGGAGAGTGGACCCAAACGAATAATTGGGCTTTGGGGGCAAATCCAAAATCTATAAATTGATATTGGTAGCATGCTAAAAAAATTTCATGAGGGTTTTGGGAGCGTGCCAAAACCTGATGTGCGTGCGCGACGGCCCCAAATCAATGTATGTAGGTCGTCCGCGAGTTCTCCGGTCTAAGAATTGCCATGCAGAACATGCAAAGAGGGCAAGAGGATAAGCGGCTTGTGTTTAAAAAACAAACAAGTTGCACTTCCTATTAATTCTACTGGTTGGGGGATTGGTGCCTTAATTAATTAGTTGCCCAATGAAATCCAATTGGGTAAGTCATTTTCCAACCCATCTAACTTGTCAGCCTGAATAATGTTGGTAATTGGTATCAATCGTATTTAATTCCGCCCACCTCATTGTCAAAGTCATCCTTCTATATACTTTTTTTTTTTTTTTTTTGTAGGGGGGGGGTTATAAAAACTAACAAAAGGTAACTATGTGATTTGGATGTGTGAATGCATCGATATATTGACCTGTATAATCCTTCCACTCAGAAACTTGATTTCCTCTTAAGCATATGTGAATCATTTCTTCCGGATGATGATGCTGAGAATGGATTATTTGGCCTGAGTGGCTTTGTTTTGCTAGTGCTCTAAAAATGAGAGGGCAGGGGCCGGTGCACCCATTTGTGGCATCCGACGTTGTTTTCGTCATCACGTTCTACTTTTTCCTCTCCATTCTTGTCGTTTGTGTAAGACAGTTTCATGATGGTTGGTTAAAGACTGACAAGAACCAGATGTGACAGATTGCGCTGTCTTGCGCCCATTGGCTCCGTAACATGCCACGATGGCCAAATGCTGGTGCGGGCCCACACGTCTTATCGATCCAATTGGTTTGTGACGTGACGGAAGTCATGTCCGTCCGTATCGTCAGTGTCATACCGGTACCGTATGACAACTTCATCGTGGCACTCGTGTGTGTTTGAGAATCCAGACCGTTTAAGATGATTTTTTTCTCCATCGTTGATGTACTTTAAAATCTTGATTTAATATGCATAGTTCCCACCGTAAGATTGGATACTTACTAACTATATGATATTATTCATCATGTGCTTAATTGGACTGTAGGATTTAATCAAATTAATCTGAAATTTGAGGATGTGTCATGGGACGAAATGACATTCATAGTGGCCGCTCCGGATTATCATTTTGGAGCCCCCCTGCAGGATTCTTGAAGTACTTTTATAGGGATCGGTTTGATAGTTGTGATTATGGATCTTGATTGTGACATGTCGGCCTCTCCCACACATTCTGATCTCCTAATCTTATCAGTGAATCGTTTCCATTTATGTGGGGATTCTTGTGGCCCCCCCTGCCGAGCACAAGTGCTCAACTTATGCTGTGCACCAATCCTTGAGTCCCCACCTAGGTATAGCACTTTCGGATAAAAAGATCTCTCCTCCACTTATCTTGCCTGTGCATGTTGACCGCGGCTTGAATTATCATCCTAACTATTTAATTGAAGTCTGACAAATTTTTGCCGTCCAAATTATAGCATTCAACATTTTCAAGGGCCTTTATATCGTTTGAATCTCTACCACACCCTTCATGGAGAATCTTAGATAGCAAGTAGTTTTCTTTGGTCTCTCTTTTTCACGAAATTATGATTTCTCAAGGGTTCTTTTGAAAAAGATAAGAAATTTTTTTTCTATCTTTTCCACGACAAATATCCAAGTTTTTGTACGCGCCATATATTAGTGTATCTATGTGTATGCTTTGATATCAGAGTTTTCCACCCACTCTTTATTAATTTCAATTAGATCTTAGATGCTTACAAGCGAAATGTGCTTTAGTTTATTGCTCATTACTTCTCTAACAGAGATGAATCTTTCTTAGGACATGTTTATTTGCATTAGAATACATAAGAATTGAATATGTAAGATAGCTAACAATAAAGATTAATTGTGAATTCCCAAAAACAAATAATAAACAACAATCTCTTTTAAGAAATCAGAATCAAAAGAAGATATTATTTGCTGCTCATTTTTTAAAATTCACATCTATTCTTTATTTTTAACTTATTTTAATACAAACAAACATTACCGTTAGGCCTATTAATGGGACGGGCCGGGCCTGGGCTTAGGTTGTCCAATCCGGTCTCGAAAATAGGACGGGCCTCCCAGGTGCTGTCCAATCCCGACCCTAAATTGAACGGGCCTACATCAAATCCCGTCCCGTACGGGCCCGGGCTGGGACAGGGCTGGGCCTGGGCTTAGCTCGATCCTAGACAGAAGCAAAACATTCTCTAATTATTCCTATTGTCACCAGACACCCCGTGTGAACCGAACTTTAAACCCTTCTTTTTTCGGGCTTGGGACCGGCAATACAATGCAGCAAGCAACATGGGGGAGTTAAAATTTTTTTTTTTTTTTTAGCCGGTGACAGTAGAAATCAGAAAATCAATAGAAATGAATGAGTATCATATAGGCTATATGGGTCAAGAAATGAATAAGTATCATATATGAGTCAAGTGAAAGTAATGTAGGATCAGTTAAAAACTTCTTCTTCTTTTTTTTGTTTTTGGACGGTGAAAGTAGAAAATAAAAAAATTAATAAAATGAATGAGAATGAGTATCCTATTTTCCTATATGGGTCATGTAATTTAAAAAAGAAATGATCAGAAATGTATTGTCCAAACCCAGCCCACTAGGCTCAAATTTTTTTAAAAACCCTTTATTTTAGGGCTTGGGACGGGCTGGGCCTGAACGGGCTGGGCATCCTCTGCCCAGTCCCAGTCCCATTTTGGCCGGGCTTTAAAATGCATTGTCCAAACCCAGCCCACTGGGCTCAAATTTCTTTTAAAAGCCCTGTATTTTAGGGCTTGGGCCGGGCCGGGCCGGGCCGGGCCGGGCTTTTTATCCGTTTTATCCCGTCCCATTGACAAGCCTAATTACCCTAAAGATTTATTTAGGTTTATGGTTAAGACTGTGTTTGGAAGGCTTTGATACATTAAGTGTTCGAAAATTTTAAGTCGCTCTCTAAGCTCAACTTGAATATGCTTTCTTAGAGCTCAATAGGAATGATGATCCTATGAAAATTACAGTCCTATATCTTCTAAAAGCGAGTCCCCCAATCATTGTTGTTTGCTAAAACTGGTCAACGCATGATGAGACCCGTTCTCTCATTATCTTGACTATCATGCCAATCTTGGCATCTACTATAAAAGAAGTAAAAAATAGAAAAGCGAAGATAGTTCTCACGTTTTCAGTACGTCATTGCTTCTGCTTGGAGGTCTCTCGTGCATTCCATCGTGTGAAGTGGATACTGATGCTTGGCATTTGGAATGAAGGTAGGTACCATGCTCAGTAAAAGGTGAACTCACGCATTCATCCATTTTATTTATATGAAGTTGAATTCTTAGGAAATTTTAACAGAAACGATGTGTTCCTACGAAAGCAAATAAAATTGAAAAAATAAAGGTAAAAACCTACTAATGGCGATCAAATAACCTCCCTTTGGTGTGGGAAGAGGAGAGAATTCTCTTTTTAGGAGGTACTATAATCATAATCCTTATCAAAGCCCTTTTTTATTACTCATTGATGTTATATCAAAACCTTGATCTTAAAAGCACGTATTTCAGATTCTATTCTAATTTTGCCACACATTAACCTTAAAAGTCTTATCTCTAATATACTGATTTTAAGTAGGGTTCGGCGAGACTCCCCTGAGGGCCATAATGGGCTTTTTTCAAACTTGATACATGTAGATCCGCTATTACCTATTACCTCGTGCGAAGTAATCCTCCTTAAATGTGTGAGTTCATATTACCTCATATATACGAGTCGTTTGTTTCTCGCATATGCGAGTTTCTATTATCTTGCATGTGCACGTCTCTTATCAACATTTAATTCGCATAAAAAAAGGAAAAAAAGAATATTGGGATGCAATTGGATGTCCGATTCTTCTTTTATTTGAAGGTTTGGACTTATTAAAAACAGGTTTGGAACCTCTTTTCTGCCCTGAATGATAAGCGGTCCGGTTCCATAATAATTTTTTCCAACCCGACAGCTAAAGTAGTTGGGCCTAATGGTCCCGACCTGTATACCCACTATGCGGCCCGTTCTGTATTTCAGTCCAAAAGGCACCTCTCGAGTCTGGACTATTAGAAAGCAATCATGACAAGAGAGAGGGAGTCCTCCTCTCACTTGGCCTTGTAATTCAAATATAATTACGGTCCTGCCCTTCTTATCTCTTCCTCTCCTCTATTCAAATACCAAATCAAGGGCATGGTACAGTAACAAACCCTCGCTCTCTCACCGTCGGTCTATTTACAGGCTTTTCCTCTTCTTCTTCCTCGCTCTCTCACCGTCCTTCTCCTCTCTCTCTTTCCCCCTTTTCCTTTCTATCCCTCTCCCTCCACTCGGCTGAGCAGGATGTCCTGCAGCTACAAGCTCCCCTGTCCCCCCCCTCTCTCTCTCTCAACTACTCCCAGCTCAATCAGTCGTTCAGGAAGCAATCTCAGAGTTTGATCAGAGCGGTTTCGGCAGGATCTTTAAAAGCCCTCTACTTCCTTCTTCGATTGGATGCTGATTCATAATAGACTCCCTACCGTCGAAAGGGCTCAGACGAAAGGTGTTCGGCCGGCATCTGCATGTCCTCTTTGTGGAGCGCACAGTGAATCAGCGAGCAGATTATTTTTTTTTCTACTGCAGTCTCTCTGCTGAGTCCTGGTCTGGGATTATGGGTATGCTTAACATTCCCCCCTCTTCAGCTTCACCTCTCTGGGATTATTTCTCAGCTAGTTCTTGCAATAGAACAAAGAAAGGATTGGTTGCTATCTTTATTTCTGCAATTTTCATTCTTTGGAGATTGAGAAATGTAGTGGTCATGAATGACAGGTAGCCCTCTTCTTCTGTTGCTTATTCTGGTTCTTTCTTGTGGAGATTTCCTGTTCTCTGGGAAAAATGTCCCCTCCCTTTTCTAGCCAAAATTTGAATCAATTTTTCAAGGTTTATAAGCTGGCTCTTCCCAGATCAAAGGCATAGCGGTGGCTAAATTTTTTTTTTTTTTTTTTTTTCCGCCCCCGCCCTGTTTAGCTTCTTGTTATGCTCTGGTTGAGTAATAGCTTTGGGTTATGCTCTTTGATGGTTGTATGGGTCACGGGTCCAGTTTCTTTTCAGTCCACATTTGTTGCTGTTCTTCTTCTTACGATGTATATGTATATGGGCCGCGCTGAGAAAACCAAATCCATTCAGTAGTATTACAGCTACAAGTCCCTCTTCCGCGTACGTGGGACGTCGTGGTCAGAAGCCAAAAGGGCTTGGAAGGTTCACCCCAACATCAGCAAGCATCCAATCCACACAGTACGTGCACGCCAGCACGTCACTAACATGGCCACCCGTCTAGATTCCCCTAAAATTCAATACTAGAGGGCCCACCAGCAGCATATCTGCATATGTCCCCACTTAGACCCCCCGGTCCGCACGTCTTTTTTTAACAGCAGAAAGAAACAAGTGAACACGTACTCAAATCTTACTATATTGGAGTAAGATGAGGGATGTCTCGAACGACAGGGTATCTATTTTAAGCTGCTCAGCAAGTAGGTTGCTCCACTGTGAAGTTCCACTTTTGTCTCTGGAGGGACTAAGAGGAAGTAGGCTCCATTGATTGGTTCAATGAGTGATGAAGCAACCGATGGTGGATGATTCATATATAGGACACAGAGTTTAAGGTGGACCACACTGTCCGCCACGCTGTGTGTTTATCGTGTGAACTTGCGCCCATCTTTCTAATTTCTAGCTGTGTGGGCTAAGGCTTCCATTCCAAACTAGACCCGACCAACCCTTTATACCATTTTCTTTCTTTTGGCAGACTTGTTTGGTACGACCTTTTCTCCACGGTCGATTCCCAACTACTACTGTTCCTTTCTCTACTATCATCGCAGAAAAACGAAATATTGCCTAGCATCATCTTTTTTTGAGCGTTCATCTTCAAGGATGACTATTTTGCTGATGCAGCTTTGGAATTTAAATTTATTGCCGACATCCTTACGCAGATGCCATATGAATGGAAAAATGTAACTCTGGCATTCAAATTCAAGAGGACCACTGTCCAGCCTCCGTACCCAGAAATGAGAGGAAGTTTTCTAATGTTGAGATGATCTGGCTCATTTGATCAGTGTTTTTTTTTTTTTTTTTGGTAATTCACCCATGAAAAGTGGGTCGGAGCAGCTATAGGCAGTACAGATCCATGAATGGACTCTGCATCTCATTGAGAGAGACAGAGTAGTCAATATGCAGGTAACGTGTCTTTTTGTCATCAGAACAGCTTTATTATTGTTTTGAGATGAATGATAAATGTTATCAAGATTCTCTTAGCATGGAAGTAACATGTTCTCTCGGGTTACTAATTGTCTTTCTCCAAATATCTCACCAATGATTTCCGGCCTTTACTCCTTCCTACTTTTCGCCGAGAGATCATACTATGCATCGTCTTTGTGAGACCCGCTTGTCTGAATTTCTGCAATTTTTGTCAATTTGTCTTTTCCCCTCCATTTGTTCATTGGGTTATTAAGGTTTGCATTATTTTACATATGATTTCAGATTGTATAGGGCCTTGTTTCAGATTTTAAAACTTCACTATCAACATATGATTTGTTTCTTAGGAATTTCTCTTATTTATTTATTAGGTAATTAGAAAGTGGTGTGTGGTTTCCCGCTCGATTACTGAAGCTGAATAAGACACCATCATTAGTAATTACTAAAGGGAGAGTTTGGTTTCGACTATTGTTACAAGGTATGGATGTTCAATTTTAACTCGCTTCAATGTTCAGTGGCAACACATTGAGACTGGCTTTCATCTTGTTACATTATCTAGTTCGTGGAACAATTCTGCTATTATTATACATCTCTACGCCTATGCTTAACTTATAGATTTATTTACAAAAACTCATCGAGTAAGGATAGAAATCGGTGCTCGAAAATCAGAGAGCCAAGTTGGAAATTTTTGGCATAGCTCCGAGATTTGGACTGACTTTTGATTTGAGTCAGGTGAGCAGGGTACTGCACGTTGGGCCTGGCCTAACCATATCCCTGTTTGTACAATCCCAACCAAAACCAAAATTTGTTGTGATTTTTTAGTTTGGGTTGGTCTTTAATTGGCCTAATAGTAAAAAACCTATAATGAACTTTGCTGGGTCAGGATGGGTTTGGGTTTGGGTTTGGGTTGTGTATATATACTTTTAAAATGTAGTATGAAGTAAAGGTTCAACATGAATCAACTTGGGTACTGTTGTGTTCAAGTAGACTCTTTTGGGCTTGGATCGAGTCTGGGTGCTCGTTATGTTACAGAGGAAATAGGATCCCTAGGGCTCATGCCCACAGATCCAATTACCAAATGACATATATATAATTTTAATTAGTGAAGTATGACATTGAACGCATTTGGTGTATAATTATCAAAATATGGCATAGGGTCGTCCCTAAGAACACAAAAAGCTGCTGTATTCTTAACAAAATATGACCGTTTTAGTTCTAAATCATGTACTTGAACGGGTTTGGGTATACATCATATGTTCGGGTACGGCGACTCGTCTCATACAGTTTACTTGCACAGTAATACACCAAATCGGGTCAAGGTCTCCTTTTACTGTTTGTTTTTTTTCCATAGCAAATAATTTAGGGATTTTTTTTATGAAAAAGACCCTTTAAATTAAAAACAAACGATGGAGGACCTAAAAACCTCATAATGACATTAGAGGGTCTCCATTCCATGATATCATGGAATGTCAGAATAATTTGACGTACAAATTCCCTGATCCTATAATATCATGGAATGTCCCTTTTTTTTTCATGAAAAATTCAAGTAAGTTATTCTACATGAAATGCTGGATTATTTCATGATATCATGAAATAGAGGTCATCTACAATCATTATGAAGTGTTTAGGCCCTCCATCATTGTTTTCAACTTTAAGGGACAATTTTCTTTATAAAAATCCCAATAACTTAATACAATATTAAAATGAAATAAAATTTTGAATTCCATTTTTTTATTTTCTTAATAGTTTTTAGGTACACAAACAAAATATAAAAAAAAAAAATGATATAAAGGTGGTTAGAATAGAGCTCCAGTAGATTTGGTTTTAGACTAAATTCATAAATATTCAGTCTCGGCCATTGCGGACGCCATACGACTCATTTATCCCAGGTCTACAAGTTTATTGTGGACAAACACTTACAGTAAATTTGATATTTTAATATCACTTATAATAGAAGAGGAATGAAAGGATGAAAGATAATGAGCAAAGGGGTATTATGAAATTGAGAGATGGAGAACATCAAATTTTTGCAAATAATTAAAGTGAAATATATTTTCAGTGAAAAAGAGATAAGAAATTACTCACCATAATAAAATTAAGATAATTAGGTAGTCATTTTTCATTTTCAATATTCATTTTCACAATAATTTTACTTATCATCCATGTCCATCCTCTCTACTTTCATATCTAAATAGCATGAAAATGTAGATTTTCCTTATGGCTGCTTATTTCGTGTTATTGAGTTCTTAGGAATTCTCTTGTATGTTTCTAATGGCAAGTTTGTGTTGCCGCTTTTCTGTAGAAATGGTATGAAAAATTTGACTGCTTTTTCACAATGAAAATTTGCATGTTTAGTACAGCTTCTTTTTCATGGGGAATAGCCCAAGAAATGACTATAATTTTCCATGATTCCGGCCAAAAGCATTTCCCATGGAGGATGGAAGAGTTTTAATTCTGCGGAAGATAAAAGACTTTGCGGAACTAGTTTTTCATGGACGTACATAAATGCTCCCTAAGAGTGTTTTTACATGCCTGTTTTGATAGAAGCGGAGGCCTCTTCCCACATCTATACACTATTTTTGTTGTTTGGTTGGTGCGACCCATTTCATCATAAAAGAATCAATGGAAGTGTGCATTTTTTCCTCATGAGAGAAGAAATCGGATTATAACTTCCCCCAAAAATTTCATTTCCACCGAGAATAAAATGTGGTGTTTCCTCATCCACTTCATTATAGAAACAAGCACTAAAAGTGGATGAAATTGAATTAAAAACAAGGTTGAATATACAAAAATTATCACCAAATAATCTTCCATGACAAATGAAAACCCAGCCATCAATTTAGAATTCAAATCCATGGAAATCAAGGTCCTGCCTTATACAGTTTCAAACTCACATCTTAATAATCCATTGTTGGAGGCCATTTGACCATGAATTCCTTTGAATTTAATTCCATACAAACAAATGGGCCCTTAATGTGAAAAAAAAAAAAAAAAAAAAGATTATAAGTTTAAGCACATTGTTAATATGCTACATTTTCTATTGGTCTACTGTAAGTGTCTCTAAACGAGGTCATGGGCTATAGATGAGTTGGTTAAGGACATGAATGTGTGTTTATGTGCATGAGACTTAGCCAAAGAATAGAAGAAATGTATCAAAATGAGATAATCCTGTATTTACATCTTATTTCATTGATGAAAGAGATCAAAATAACCCTATACTATTATTATTGGCATGCGGGGATGTGGCCTACACATTGTGGCCGCAAGAGAGGCTTGTAGGTTTGTTGATTCAGTCAAGCCAAAATATCCCCAATTCTTAAAAAAAAAAAAGAATCTCCGGAAGATTGTACCGAAAGTGGGGGGGATCCATTTCCCCGGAAACCCCTCATCCAGCCCTTCAAAGATTTGTGTTCAAGACCTTTTTTTCATTGGGTTAGATACTCGGAAAATACTAAGCGATGAGATAAACGCAATGGCCTGTGAAATATTAGGAGTTTCCAGTGATCACCAGCCTCACGGAATTGTCCCCATTTTCACTGCCTGTAAATCTTCATTTACATCTTTTTTTCATTGATGTGTGTGTGTGAGAAAGAGAGGAAATGGCCAACTACAGAAAAGATTCCACTACAAAAAGGATCGATGAGGTTAAAGTAGGGAAAGAGAGTGTACTTCTAAGATTCTCTCAAAGATTAGTAGATAGTTTACCTTCAGAAAATTTCAAACGTGGCGCCCCTTTGTTAAGAAGTTTAGTTCATGATGCACCTTTCACCTAAAAAAATTTGTAATTGGTGATGCAAATGGCCACTTGATACAGAAGCAGTGCATCTAAAAGTGGGTGTTTCTTGTGTCGTAACTTGCGACTTGCAACTTACCAAGTGGAGATATTTTTAGGAATAAGTGGTATTGATAGATTGTCAGATGAGTAAATAAATGGTTTTAATGTATACATGAAATCATACAATCCTAGCATAATGCACTTTGATATTTACATGTCAAAGCAGTTGCCTGATTGACACCTATATGTGCTAATTTCAAGGAAATTGTGAAGAGACAAAGGAAAGAAGATAAGTGGCACCTAATTAATCTAGATACCAAACAATGAAGATAAGTTCCAGTTCATTATATCTCTGTTAACCAAAGAAAAGGAAAGAAGTACAATAAGAAGGTGATGCTTTAGCGTTGTTGAGAATTACTTATTCGATACAACTAAAATTGGTGATAATATGAACTAATCTGATGCACAATAATGTAGAAAACTAGGATGGAGTTAGAGGAGGAGAAGAGGCAAGTGTTGAATTAGAAATTTCATAACACAGTAATGGAAAATCGGCACATTCTGAAACCCTCTAGGAGTGGCATGGTGATATAGAGAATAAAAAACCCATCTTTGTAAACAAAATAGCTGTGAATGAGAACACTGCATTGGGTAATTTCAAAATACGAGAAAAACCAAAAGTCTAAACCCTAGGTTACAAAGGAGGAAAACACAAACAGAAAAATCATGTATCCCCGAATCAATTTATACTTAAATAATGTCCGGGCCATCATCTACAACCATTGGAAAGTAACTAAATTTAATCTTGTTCTTGAGAAAGAAGAAGAAGATGATCATGATGAAGAAGAAATCCGAAACTAATTGAAGACGCCAAAATAGGCATACCGAGGAGGAAGAAGATAGAAAGAAGAACTAGGCTTCTTGTTTTTTTTTGATCTGAGAGAGAGAGAGAGAGAGAGAGAGAGAGAGAGAGGGGGCGCTCTACCTCTTCTTTTCCCCTCTCCATAGAATTCTTTTGCCCTCTCAACAGAAGGGTTTGGTTTCATTTCTTCAAAAAGACAATTTCTCAACTCCTGTTTGAACATATACAACTATTACACACTGATCAAATACCCACATCTCCGGATCTCCCTATCTTGGACTCTTCAGTGCTAAAAGAGAAGAAGAATAAGGGATTTAGGGTTGTGACACTAAACCACTGCTGTTACAGCTTATAAGCAGTACCATCAAAAGTATACCTTCCTTGCAGCTTCTGCTTTCACCTTGGCCGTTGAAGTATCAAACTGTATCTCCCACGCGAAAGCACGCGCGAGTGCACGCGCGAGTGCACGCGAGAGAGATGAGTTCTCTTCCACCCAGAACGAAGAAAATCAGACCAAGAAGTTCTAGCTATTTATACACCACAACTAGAATAGGTTTTTGGATGCAACAATACGAGTATAGAAATCAAAGCAGGAAAACCATCTATAGCACAGATTTGAGGTATAGTAGGGAAATCAAAAGGGGAGAAAGCCATCTATACTACAGATTTCAGCTGTGATGGTGTTTTCCTCTTCCATTTCTACACTTTCACCCTTCATCCAAACAGACTTAAGTGTAAATACATGCACCTAAAACTTTGGTGCATAGAAATGAAGCATCATCATCTACCACTCCCGATCACTAGCTTTCATGATGAGAAGGCATTTTTTTTAATTTTTTAACCGTAGCTCCAGAGACTTTCTCCATGTGAATAATCCGGCGAGTCCTCATCAGATCCGGTTGAGTTCAGCCTGGGTGGGCTGAGGAGCATCCCCTCTGCCATGCTCTCCAGCAGTTTCGGCATCGCAAACAGCGCTTCCTCATCCACAAATTCATCCCCTCCACCCGTCGGATGGTCGCCGCGATCCGACCATGTAATCTCTTCTCCTGGCCTTTTAGGGAGCCTTGCGGCGGCTGCGGCCGCGGAGGCCTCCTGTATCGCTGATGGAGAAGAGGAGGCCGGAACCGGATTGGAGTGGACTGAATCCGGGAAATTGAGGAGGGCGTCTGCACCCTTGAGAGCATAAGCGGCCACGTCGTAGGCTACGGCCGCCATCTCGGCGGTCGGGAAGGTGCCGAGCCATATTCGTGTGGACTTCCCCGGCTCCCGGATCTCCGTCACCCATTTGCCGTTTCGGGGTCGGATCCCATGGTAAAAGGGGTGTTTCCCGCCTCTGGTGGTGCTGGATGTTGCAGCGGTAGGCCGCGGCGACGGAAGCGGGTTTTCACTCGTGTGTGTAGGAATGGGCTGGTGCATGTAAGGCGGTGGGGCCGGTGTTCGTTGGTCTCCAGATGGTACGTGCGAAGTTTCGTCGTCCTGAGAATGCATTTATGGAAAGATGAAGAAAAAAAAAAGGAGACAACGAAGAGGAGACGAATGAACAGAACAGAACAGAACAAACAGAACTGAAAAAAAATAAAAAAAAAAAAAAAAAAAAAAAAAAAAATGAAGGAGATGGAATTTTATGGAAAGAAAAGAAGATTGGTTTGATTCGGAAGGTGATTTTGCTTTAGCGGATGGTAGAGTGGCAACGAGTGAGTTGTGTAAGAAGTAAGGAGCAGGGACAGTGCCACATTGAAAGCCCGGTTGCCCAATCAGCTGCAGCAGCTGCTGCTGCAGCTGCTTGGGCCTCGCGTTTCTTAGTTAGTGCTATGAGTAGCCAAGTCGAAAGGGGGACCCTATGGACCATCTGGTGGGCCCCACTATTAGGTATGCTTGGGTGAGCATAAAATAGTCTGCATCGGATCATGAGTTATGTCCATGTAGGCCCCCCTCACATGAGCACCGGTTCTTTTAGTGCCCATCTTGGGCTGCCCCCTCCCTCCAACCCTCAACAAAACAACATTTGTATGGCGATGGAGGCTCAAATCATCATCCCAACCACCTGATCAATGGCCAGCAAATTTTCATCATCCAAAACGAGCATATATAGAGTCGATCCAACAATCCAATCCTTTCTGATAGTTGCTAAAGACATGGAAAAGGGGCGTTTTTAAAGTTGAGTGTTTTGGAAAATTACCCCTATTCAACGATCCATTCCATTCGGATCTATCAAAATCCGGTGGGACTCATTTATATATATATACATATGTATAGGTATATATAAGAGGGTGGGTTCGTATGGTTCGCTCGGATAGACCAGTAAGTGACCCTATGTTGCGGCTTGTACCGTAAGACAGTAAATTGCACATGCACACTAACTTTTGGTTAGATCCAAATTTACTGGACCACTGGATCGATTGTGTACCGATCTGAATGAACCATTGACCATTAAACTTTTGGTGCCCAGATGAAACCACGGTTGTGCCTGATTTTTTGCAGGAAGGAGGGTCCCAGGGAGTCATTGAAATCAACCCCCCCCCCCACTCTCATCCCCATGTGGGTCCCCAGGTGGGCATCACCACAAAATTGAGCTTACTTCAACTTATCTTAACCTAAACTTCAGCTTAGGAGATGCTCTTATGAGAGATATCTCTCACCTTATATGAGAGATATGTGTGGGGGTTCTTACATTTAAGTTGTTGGTATTGGATATGGATGTGAGGGCCCCCACCTTATCTCTCATAGTAAGGTGAGAGCATCTCTCATAGGAGCATTTTCTTATATATATATATATATATATATAGAGGGATATTTATGTGCATCCTTCCCTCACCACAAACTCAATGAGACCCATTGATCATGGGACTTGTGGGGGATGGGAAATGACATCTTGGATAAGACCATATATCAGATTTGGGGTCAATCCCATGCCTCTTAACTCATTCATCTATGGCCCACAAATTTAATGACTTTATATTAAAGGAAAAAAATCGACCCTTGATCCAATGGTCCAATCCATTTGGATATGTGAAAATTCAATAGGTCTTGTATACTTAAGGGGGATCCATGTGTGTGGATGGTTCGGATGTGTTATAAAGTCAACCCTACTATGTTGTCCCTCACTATATTATGGTGAGGGATTGATGCACATGAATGTTTCCCATATATACATACGTACATACACATGTGAGCACTAGAAAACACGCACGCTTCTTTTACATGGTTTTTTTTTTTTTTTTTAATTTCTCTACATATAAATGCACATGTATTTTAATATACCCCCACTAACCGTCTAAGAACAATAAGAAAATGGGGGCATTTTAATATCATTGGGTTGTTTCCATTATAGAAGCAATCACAGGTTAAAACAAAAAAAAAAAAAAAAAAAAAAAAGAACCTGACTTTCTGTAACGAACTGTCTCTCTCGAAGATGGGCTCAGTGGGGTCTTAAATAATACGCATTTGTTCAGTTGACTGAACAAATGAAGAGGACCTGAGTCGACTCTGCCATTTGATCTGCTGCCAGGGTTGTGGGCTTAGTTGTGAAGAGAGCGATTAGATCAAACGGCTTTTTAAGGTGTTATGTGAAGCTAATTATTTACTGATTTGCATAATTTAAGGTAATTTCTGCTTCCTAGTGGGCTCAAACAAAATCTTATCTAGCCTTAATGTATTTAATCATGTGGACTCCAAATAACTGCAAGACGTTCCAAATAAAAAGTGAATGTATTTTTATTTGTCCTCTGATGTGAATTTAAATTCAATCTTTTAATACTGCAAGTGCACAGTTGTCTTTTTGAGACAGTGGCAAATACAGGTCGAATCCCACAAGGAGCACTACCAAGTTAAAATTCAAAATCTGATTTTTTTATCAAAGATTAATAAGTAATTGAGATCCAAGAAAAGAAATTAGAGAAAAAAAATTCAGAAAGACAAACTAATTAAATATGTAAAACAGATCAGAGCATCCAAAATCCACTAAGTAAGATAATTAATCCATCCATGCAATTATTCTACTATTTGTCCCAAAAATAACTCAGATCTTCAACAAATCAATGTTTTGGATCCGGAAGATTTGTCTTTTGCAAAAATCAATTTTTAATAATAAGGTCACAACCCAAGACCTCCTTCACCTCATAAAAGAATGAAAAATCATAAGCATGACTCATCAAATTAAGCATAAATTATCAAAGGATCTCAGCCATAAGCACAATCTATCAAAATAAGTATAAATCATCAAACTATTTTCATTAGAAATCAAAACAGAGGCTGCCTAAGGCACGAAGACAGATCTATTATTCTAATAAAGCATGCATTTTGAAAGAGACAAAAAATAATAGAAAAATCACATAAATTAAATTAAAAATCTACTTAGCTTCATTTGTATGCTCCAATCCAGAAATCTAGCCAGCCATTGAAAAGAACTCCATAAGTAATTTCATTGAAAGCATCTCCTCGTACAATGGTCTCTCAAAAATCTCTCTTCTAAAATTCCTAATTTCTAGAACAGGGCTCCAGAATACCCAAAAATAACTATTAAATTCTATTAATTCTGGAAAAGAAAGAAGAGAGAGGAGAGAGAGAGGTATGGACGTCCAAGGGGAGGGAGAATTCTTTCGTATGCTACTCTTTGGTTCCTTTTATTTCTTCGGTTATCTATCAGATACATTGAATGTAGACACCTTCTCTTCAAATTTGATTTATCTTTATTGATAAGGTAATCTCTTATCCTTTTTGAATTTGAATGAGGTGGAAGCTTCTGGAAACCTCTGGGTGGCTTGGCTAATCTTCAGATGGGGTCCCACAAAGGATGTGCAGCAATTGAGTATCAACGGTGTAGATTTAATTGTAATCCCGTCTAAAAATGAACATGAAAATCTCTGGGCCCATAACTTTGTCAATATAGCTCTGATTTGTACTTTCTTGGGTTCCACGGATATCTACTCTGAATAAGCTTTCCAACGGTAGGTAAATTTCATCGATCCGACGGTCGGATTGAAAGTTATGGCCATTTGAAGATAAGTTACCTTGAGAAAAACGGGATTAACTTCTAGAATTTGATTTGCAATGGATTCTATCTCTGCACAACTTTCATTTTTGAAAGGACATCAGATATGGATGATTCAAACTCTTCTTCTTTTGTTCCAATCAGAATTGTACTCTTTGAATTATCATCAATAATTTCAAAGTTGCAACTACTGTGGACCCTGCATGTGGGACATTTCATCTGCTTGAACAGTGGGCCCTATGAGAAGTCTTCTACTGTAGTTAGGACTCTCCCACTGGCATGATGAGTGGACCCCTCCTTTGATTAATTTGCATATGGCTTGTGTGTGGGGTCCACATGGTGAATTCTTCAATTTACTTTAATTCAGCAATGCAGGGCCCGGGATGACAATGTGTGCTTGAAAGTGGGTTCCGTGACAGAGGCCTGCAATTCTCATTTTCTGCACATTCTAATTTAATACATCAAATACTGAAGAGCCCATATTGAAGCGGGACCCATCCTGGATAGAGTTCTACTCCAACTGGGACTATTCGGAGAAAATTTGCAAAACATTATAAGTTAATGCAGAAAATGTATGAAAAGTATGAAAATTCAGGGTCCTAGGTGAAAATGCATGAAATGATGAAATTATATGAATAATGATGCAATTCACCTAATTAAATCCATAATTCATCCTAAAATGATATGTAAATGTGCAAATTTATGAACTCAACATCCTCACATGTCATACATATTTTAAAATATCTCTCAACCCAACTCAACTGATTACATACGTATGAGGTATGACGTGTGCTGTGTACAGATTTGTGAGTTTTTCTCCGATTCCTCTTGGTTGAACAGAACTAGGAGACTTTCTGGGCTCTGTTTTAACATCTAGTTGCTGAAAGTGAATTTCACTGTCCTGGTATTGATATGTTTCACTGGGTGGGTTAACGTTTCATTGACATTTGGTGGACGTGTTGAAAAACAAGTTTTTTTATTTATTTTCAGGCACTTGACCTGGTTTTGGCCTAGTTTCATTGAGCCCTCCGAGGGCTTTGGCCCACGTGGATCCAACCCTATATATATTGAGGGTCAGGTAAGGATAACCCTTGTGATAGCCCTGGCTATGAGAAGTAATTTTAACTGGGAGAATATTCTCCAATCCTACACTCATTGAACACTGCCCATTAGTGTTGAGTGGTTGCCAATTTGAATAACACTTCTCTATTATTATTATTATTATTTCTACATGTGTGTGTTCTTGCTAAGATGCCATGAGCCTAGCTGTGTGATGATACTGTTTATAATCCTTCCAGTACCGATGCTATATTACCTTATTTGTCTCCCTCCAGGTAGGCCTGTCAATTCGGTCATGACACAAGGGGGCCCAGCCCGGCCCAAAAAAAGCCCTCTACGGCCGGGCTTGGACAATTTTTTGTGGGCCCTGAGATTTGAGGGCCGGGCTTGGACAGTACTAGTCCGGCCTGGCCCTCCTACTTATATATATATATATATATATATATGAGAATATTCATATACATCCATCCCTCACCATAGGGTGAGGGACACTTCCATAAATGAGAATTTTCAAGTACATAGGGTGATGTACAATTCCTTGTCTTCATGTGCAAAAAGAAAAAAATGCTCTTATCAGTCACTTAGTAAGGGGATATGAAGGTAATTTCATACACACCTACCCATTACAAATTTCCTAAAAATCCATACATTCAACATACTCGCAGCGGTGGAACCAAAATTTATTTAAGGAGTGCGGGCCCTAATAGGTAGTTTAGTTTTGTGGGCAAACCAGAATTTTCATTTAAATTCTGAAAAGATAACGTTCGATCACACTCAAATTTTGGTAACAACGTCAAAAATAAAAATAAAAAAATTTGTTTTGAGGCCTTGAGCCCTGCCCTAGCCCTCAAGGGTAGGGTAAGGGCCTAGATAGTACAGGTCCTTCAAGGGTTTTGGCCCGCTCAGGCCCGGCCCTGCATATATTGAGGGTAGAGCTAGAAAAACCCCATGCCTGGCCCAGCCCAGCCCTTTGACAGCCCTACCTCAAGGGGAGACCAAACCACAACCACATAATAAAAAATAAATAAAAAATGACAGTAGGTCCAAAATTTGGGGAAAGAATTTTAAAATTTGGCCCAAATAAGGGTAGGATTTTAGTTTGTCCAAGAAATACTTATAATCCAATCATAGTAGAACATGTGGGTTTTTTTTTTTTTTTCTTCTTTTATTTGGACTACTAGTTAAGAGTGATACTTTAAACTTGAAGACCCAAAGATCAATTTCTAGACATGTGTGCGATATTAAAGTGCCAACACTACTCAACTGTCACCATATTCGCGGAACATGTGCTTTTATTTTTCTCAACTTAAATCTGGTTTGGTTATGTCACCTAGATATTTTAGTTCTCAAAATTTCTGCCTTGTGGACAAGCTTAGTTAAGAACTCTCTTGTATCCTGCAAACAAGTCCAAATTTAGCTGTGTTAAGTTTTATTTGGTGAAGGCCAAACCTCTGTCCAGCTAAGATTATGTCAATTTGAGGTATACATGCCTAAGCTCAGTCGAAGTTGGATAATTCATAGCGCTGCTTTGACATAACAGTTGGGTGGGGGTAGCTGCGTCTTCAAGAGACATTAATAGGGGAAATATCCAATCTAGATCAAAGTCAGGGTCCATTTGCTTGTTCGGGTATTGTAATTTTATTATCAAATAGCCTTTCTATGATAAGAAATGATCACACACCACACCCTAGTTTATCAAACGCTTGGAAATGAAGGGTCACATGTACATCCATCTTAAATCTTTCACTCCCTACCTCGAGCATCATTTGGATTGCAAGACTTGTCTTTTAGTGGTTAAAAATGAATAAAACAGAGGTGAAGCTACAAATATAACAATCAAATAACCCATCCATTCATAGCAAAAGAATTAGAGGGAGATGGTATATGAATACCTTGTAATCATCACCCAAGTAATTCAAGGTCATCGAATAACTCAAGTGAACTGGACAGAGTAATTTCAACTAAACATTAGACAGAGTAATATTATAATTTTTTCGAATAACATTATGATGAAGTGATATGATAAGTATATTCATGAAAATATTCTTACAACAATTCTGCAATGCGAACTAAAACTTTGAACAATTGGACCCAAACCTACTCATGAACAGTGACTCAAACTTAATGGCGCCACTTTTGATTTCAGTCATTAGGTTTAGAAAGCAACTACCACGTACATTGATCCAATCCAATTGTGACTATACTATTATCTTTCTTGTCACCAGTAAAAAAATTGTGGCTTTGATCTAAGAGGTTATCATATTTTTACAGTAGAATTACCAACTTTACATAATTCCTCCACATTATATCAAATATTCAATTAGAACTGTCAAATGCAATGTTTTAGAAAACCAGGGTGGCCAGTAAAGAGTTGAGGGCTATGGTTGGTTGAGCCTAATCTAATCTTTGTTCATTCTAGTGGAATGATGACACCGATATGATTTCCAATGTTCATAAAATCAAATTAAAAATAACAAATTAAATATATAAATAAAAAAAAAAACACAGGAAATTTAAAACTTTAAAAATAATGGTTAAATCTGAAAGAAAATGTTAAAGAGGTTAGAATTAGGTTTTAAAATAAAACTAGTAACAATTTAAAGTCTTATATTGCGTTTCTAATTATTCCTTTTTCGCAATTTCACTCATGGACTTTGTTGTGATCTAAGGCCTACGTGAAGAGATCAATCACGCACAAGAACATAGAGATTTACTTGGTTCGGCTTTTGGCTTACTTCCACGGGGAAGACGAGAGAGTTCACCATACAATTAGAAGAGGTGTACATCTTAGAGACTATGAGTCTCTATTTATAATACGTATGTTAGATGAACACGTATGTTTGAAATTCATGGAAAGGAAGACTACGTATGTTTGCTGAAGAAATCGTTGTACGGCCTAAAGCAGTCTCCTAGGCAGTGGTACAAGCGTTTCGACATTTTTATGGTTGGAAACGGTTATTGCAGGAGTGCATATGATAATTGTGTTTATCACAAGAAGCACTCAAATGGCTCGTATGTCTATTTGCTGTTATATGTTGATGACATGTTGATTGCTGCAAATGACATGTCTGAAATCAACATGTTAAAAACTTAGTTAAATGGTGAATTAGGACTTAGGTGCTGTGAAGAAAATTCTTGAAGTGGAGATTCGAAGGGACCAGAAAGCGGGCAAATTGTCTTTGTCACAAATGGGGTACCTTGAGAAGATTCTGGAGCGCTTTGGTATGTAAAGTTCGAAACCTGTGAATACTCCATTGGTAGCCAATTTTAAACTTTCTGCTGTTTTGTCACCACAAACTGAGGAAGAGGTAGAACACATGTCTAGTGTTTCTTATGCTAGTGCAGTTGGGAGTATCATGTATGCCATGGTTTGCATGAGGCCAAATATTTCTCACGCGGTTAGTGTAGTTAGCAGATACATGGATAACCCCGGGAAGGCCCATTGGCAGGCAGTTAAATGGATACTCCGTTATTTGAAATGTACTACTGATGTTGGGATAGTGTATGACAGAAGCAACAACACTTCTGAATGTGTTATTGGATATGTTGATTCAGATTTTACTGGAGATTTAGACAGAAGAAGGTCCTTAACAGGTTATGTCTTCACTTTTGCTAGCGGTGCCATTAGTTGGAAGGCAACATTGCAATCCAAAGCTGTCTTGTCTACTACTAAAGCAGAATATATGACAGCTACAGAGGCAGTGGAGGAAGCTATTTGGCTGACATGCTTGGTTGGAGATCTGAGATTGGAACAAAAGCTGACTACTATTTTCTGTGACAGTCAGAGTGCGATCAATCTGACACACAATCCTAAGTATCATGAAAAGACCAAACACATTGATGTTAGGGCACACTTTATTCGAGATGTCATCGCCGATGATGCTATTGCAATGATTAAGATTGTTACGGCAGAGAATCCAGCAGACATGATGACCAAGACTGTTCAAGCAGTCAAGTTCAAGCATTGCTTGGACTTGATCAACGCGATCAATACCTGAGTGCCCTAAGGTGCAGGTGGAGACGGTGAGGCGTGTTCAATGCACGAGGATCAACTTCAATGTTCGCCAAGGTGGAGATTTGTTAATTTGTATGGCTCAATAGAAGTTAATAAGTCTTTATTAACCGGGCCCTTAGATTGCCCAAGTTGTACTGTGATTAGAAGTAGGGTTTGCGTGTAACAGGGTTTGGAGCTAATATTATAAATAGAGACTCAGAGTCTTTAGGATGTACACCTCTTCTCATTGCATAGTGATTTCTCCCGTCTTCCCCGTGAACGTAAGCCAAAAGCCGAACCATGTAAATCTCTGTGTTCTCTTGTGCGTGATTGATCTCTTTTGGTAGGTCCTAGATTACAACAAACTTGTTCTTAAAAAAGTTGTCTGATTTAAATGGTTCCACAGCTAAACCACAGAGTTTGAATAGTTCAACTAATAGCAAAAGGGACAGACCACCTTCCCTCACCTCACCTGAGGGCTCCCTTACCTCACACAAGGTCTCCTTCCCACACTCGAGGGCTCAATTAGGATCTAGCTAAGGTAAAAATGAAACTAATGGTAAGAGAATTCTGCTGAGAATCAACATGTAGCACTTTCCTTTCAACTATGTTGGCCTGGCTAAACCGTTGGGTGATTGAGACTTAATTAGTTTCCCATTGAAATCCAATGGGGTTAGTCATTGTACAATCCATCAAACTTTTGGGCGGGAATAATGCTGGTAATTGATATCAATCTCATATAATTAGGAACATCTATTTGTCAAAGTTTCCTCTATATAGTCATAAGTAATTAAAAAAACTAGCAAGAGGTGACTACAGATTTGGATATATTAATATCTATATATAGATTAGAATTAACCTGTATAATCCTTCCACTTGGAAACTTGATTTCCTCTTAACATTTGTGATTTGATGGGGGTGGATTTGGATATCATGGCGAGCAATTGCTTGAAAAGTGGCTTTGCTACTGTCAGATAGAACTAGGTAATTCTCCCCATATGTGGAATCCAATCCAATGTAAATCTTATCGTGATATTTTACTTCTACCTCTTAAATCAGAGTCCGGATCCTCTACAGTGAAACTAAACCTACAATGAAGTGGAACTCTATATTGAATTCCACCGATGGAAATTCAAACCGTTCAAAATAAATTTTCTTCAAAAATAGGAATGTGGGGCATCTTAAAATTTTAAAAAAAATTGAGTTCATTCAACCGTTGGATCTATATACATATAAATATATATATATATATATATATATGGGAGATGCTCCTATGAGAGATATCTCTCACCTTAAATGAGAGATTAGGTGAGGGCCCTCACATTCATATCAAATACCAACAACTTAAATGTGAGGGCCCCCACTCCTATCTCTTATTTGAAGTGAGAGATATCTCTCATAGGAGCATTTCCCTATATATTTAATATATAGGATTTTACAAAAAAAAAAAAAAAAACCCACTTTAGGTGACCAGTGAGTTTAAAAGACCATTTTAACCGACCTTGCCCACATTAGTCATTCTGTCTGAAAAGGTATTTTTTTTAGCATTTTCAACTAGCGTCCCTGGCGACCCTAGTTTTATGATGTTAAGGGTCCCTAGGGACCTTACGGTATATACAAATTAGATCAAAATAGACGTGTTTTCTCGTGTTTCGTTATCAACAAGTTTATGTTTCTTCGCCACGTTCGTCTGCGCCCAGACACAAACCCAGTCGGACGGGATAACCAACTATACCACGACACCTTTTGTGACATATTCTTTTCATCTTAAAGTATTCATCAGAATTTGACCGACATTCTCAGCTTTCTTTATCTGCTGCTGCAAAATAGAAACAGAGCAAAACAGAAATCGAAGTTAAACCCTAAAACTCTACAAAAGAGAAAGAACAAAAAAGAGAAGATGAAGAACTCTCTAACCATCCCCTTCAACGTACTCAACCAAAAAGGAATCCAAGAAGAATGACAAGAACACCAGATCTCACACGTCCAAATCATCAACGTCTCCCACCAATGGCCAAGATTCTCCTGACAAAAAGAACAAGATCAAGAAGATGAAAAGGATGTTGGAGGAGACCACAGTCGGACAGCTAGGTCGATGCCTGAGCGCAAACGAATGTGACGAAGGTAAATAAATCTGTTGACAACGAAACACGAGGAAACACGCTTATTTTGTTCTAATTTGTGTGCACCGTAGGGTTTCTAGAAACCTTAATGTCATCAAATTAAGATCGCCAGGGACACTACTTGAAAGTGCTAAAAGAAAAAAAACACTTTTTCAGGTAAAATGACTGTTCTGGTATAAGGACAGTTAAAATGATCTTTTAGGCCCACCGGTCACCTACAGTTTTTTTTTTTTTAAATCCGTGTATATAATAAATATATATATATATATATATTATATGTGTGCTAAAGAAATGACAAGTTAGGGATGTGATTATCGCTTTGTAGCCAATGGATAGTTGGCACGAAACGACGACCTTTGCGCAGCAGCGGGCCCACACGTCTTTCTGATCCAATGGCTGATATGTTTTGTGACGAGACGGAGGTCACGAAGTCTTTGGCCGTACTACAAAGGGCCCACTTGAGCATATCACAAAAGTATCTGTGACGTGACCCCCCGCCCCCCACATTTTGCTAATCCACTCCTAAACGCATAATTTCCTTCCACGATACCGACTGTCGCTCTCACGCTTCGCCAAGTGGAAAATAAAGGAGAGAAATTTTCTAGAAGGTATAAATATTTTACCTCTTTTCATTAAATAAATAATTAAACAAATATACAGGAGAAAGATTTTGAAAATGACAAAAGAAACCCTTACATCATTTTTACAAAAAATTCCTTTAATATATCATTTTAGGAAAAATGATTAGGTACAAAACAAAAAGGGATTTTTACAAAAAAAAATCAAGTTTAAACCATAATTAAATGATTTTATAAAGAAAAATCATAAAATAACGAGATATTTGTCGTACATGTTTTTGGACGAAATCACTTTACTTGATGATAAACCTCCATTAATTTTTATTCTTTTCTTATTGTTTTTATACCTAATTGTTTTAAGTTTGGTGGGGATGATATTAAAGTTTGGCGAAAGATGAATGTGGAGGGGAATTAAATTGATATATAGGAGAAAGATTTTGAAAATGACAAAAGATACCTTTACTTCATTTTTACAAAAAAATAAAAAATAAAAAAAATTTCCTTTAATAGATCATTTTAAGAAAAATGATCAGGTACAAAACATACACTTTGAAAAGAACAAACTATTTTTTGAATATCTGTTCCGAAGGCGTCCATAACCAAGGGATTAAATGAGGCAGTTCCCAATGTAAGAAGGGTTCAGAGACTAGCAAATGCTATTACTAATAATAGAAAAATGGTCTTTACAAAAAAAAAAAAAAAAAAAAAAGAAAAAAAGAAAAAGAAAAAATGGTTCTACCAAAGAAAGAAATAATAATAGGAAAATGGAAACGATGTATGGTGTCTTGTAGGACTACAAATAACAGCACATATAAACAAATATTCATAATCCTGTATATCTACCAGCACATGCATCTCTGCTTCTTGATCGTGGGAAATAATGAGTATGCATTGGCAGTAATTATGTGATACTGGTCGCTCACTGTTAGCACTACTACCTGACCCCAATAGTGGAGACTGATTTAGACGTGCGGGGATACTGAAATACATATATAATACCGAGCGGACTCATGAATTCTTCTTTCGAGGGACCACAATGCAGTAAAAAAAAAAATGTTTTGGAAGGGCCACATAAAAAGAAAAAAAAATAAAAAATTCTCGACAGGGCCACATTTAAAACTTCCTGGGCGGGCAGTCAGGGTGATGGCCAAAAAAGTCTACATACCCGGGCCTTTGTGCCCGGGCTGTGGCACGGCTCCTATGGAGAGCCGTGCTAGATCCCGGGCACAAAGCCGGGTCTGTAGCACGGCTGGGTGATGGCCTCTGCCCAGCCCCCCTATGGTTCCATGAGTGGATATACCCAAAAGTGGTAGCTTCTTGAAACGATTGAATCAAATATGAGGGTCGGATGCAATTGACTGATAATAACAATCAGGCAAATTGATTTGTTCTTAGAAGTTGTTATCAACAGACCCAACGTTGATAAGGGTCTGTTTGATGTTAATGCGCACTACCCATGGAGCTACTTTGACCTATTTTTGTGGAGCCTGCTGTTTATTTCACACGCGATAGATATTGTGTCGGGTGTTTCATAAGCACCGAGATTAGTCCCGGCTTCGGTAAACAGTACGAGCCAAATCTATCTCGATCTTGGCTTTATGTAGCTCGGCAACAGTGCCAGCTTATACCGAGCTTGAGCTAGCCTTGGTAAAGAGTACCAGCAAGGCTCACCTCGGTCCCAGACACACACCCCTCGGCAACAGTGCCATGATGCGTCTACGTCTAACTTCGATATCATCTTCAATTCAGTCCAAATAGCTGAGATGAGCATTGGATGTTAGACAATCACAATCATGTTCCTATAAAAGTAAGGCTACGTTGCAGAACGAGCTGAGAGATAGGATGAGCGCCAGATCTAGATAAGGGGTGGACCTGATCTGACGATCTTATCCACAGCCATGTAAGAAGTTGGGGTATGGTCTGATGGGATTTTCCCTTTTTACCTACCCCCACTCAGGATCAATGGTACGGATCGATGAGACTTCCCTTTTTAGCTACCTCCACTATGGAAGTTTCTGATGGAATTTCCTGCCTATAAATATACAAGAAGCAAGAGGTATGAACACACAACAAAAAACACATACATAGAGATATCTATCTGCATACTCTCTTCTTCCCTATTCACTCACCTTTTGTTTAGTAATAGTATTAACTCGGACGTCGAAGTGTCTTCGGCTGACTGCAGCCAGGGGCTCTAACCTTTTGCTTTCTTCCCTTTCAAGTTTCAGGCATCTGACTTTCTCCCAAAAGCTTTACAATAACTCCATAAACTTCATGTATCAATTTAAACAAGTCTAATATTTAGGCACTTACAATTGGCGCTGTTTGTGGGAAGGATCATAAACCTCTAGTCATCATGCCTCCAAAGACCAGAAATGGCGAATGATCATCTAAAGCCTAACCACCACCGCCAGTGGTGACAACACAAACACCAGCAATTACCACCGGTAGTGCAATCAGCAGTGCAAGGGCCATTGCCACCTCCAATCCCTCGCCAGAGGAGATCTGGGGCAAAATCCGGCGCGACAAGCGTGGGGGAACCCGTGACTCAGTCAAAATTATCTTCCAGCGGGGTGATGGCACCTCCCCAGAAGGGTGATCTTACGTTGGGACTTCCCCGACGAGACAAAGCGTCGGTTACAGACAGATCTCATCAGTCCCTTCACCAACTAGACGATGACGATTCTGATGATGATTACAACCCGTCTCTTGAGGATGTCAGGGCCCAAAACCTTGTTATCCACGAACAAAGTGACTTGATTCATTAACTCCAGCGGCAGCTGATGGAAAGGACGAAAGCCCCAGTTCCACCCCCTGGACGTAACCGGGCTCCTTCGGTCAATCAGGACCTGAAGCAAACTCTGAGCAACAAAGGCGTGATCGAGCTTGCGATGAAGGCTCAACTAGCAGTCCTTTCGACAACAACTCAATGAGGCCACACTAGGAACCACAGGACAAAGACGACCTCCGAGAGTGGCTTAACCGTTAGGTCAAGCAAATGGTGCAACAAAATATGAAAAAGTAGTCGATTTCGACCGAGACCAGCTGCATGCCTACGACACAGATGATCTCGGCACATCTTCTTTCTCTCAGGAGATAAGAGACTTCTTTCTCCTCAAGAAGTTCAACGTCCCGAGGTTCGTTCTGTACGATGGAGCATTGGACCCTACTGCACATCTCCGACATTTCACCCAGCGAATGTCGGTCTGGGGCGATGTCGGTCACTTAAACTGCAGAGTCTTCTCCTCTAGTTTAGGAGACCCCACACCCCCCCCCCCCCCAAGGAGGTTTTGCACACTCCCGAGGGAATCAGTTTTGAGCTAACGGCAGCTCAGAAACTCCTTTTTGGAAAAGTTTCAGGCGCACAGGGTCATTCCGAAATCAGACAATGACCTAATTGCGATCAGAATGAGGCGAACTGAAAACATTACTCAGTTCGCCAAAAGGTTCTGGACCGTCTACAGCCATATTGAAGACGCCACTGACAGAGTGGCCATCATGTGCTTCCAACAGGTTCTACTCCCGGGCAACGAGCTCCGGAAGGAATTGGTTCAGCACCCCGTAATCACGATGAAGGCACTGATGGCCCGGATGAACCAATTCATCTAGCAAGAAGAGGACGAGGCCCGAGCTCACGAGAGCTTCGACCATTGGCAAGAAGATAGATCCTCCAAGAAAGACAAGAAGGCATCCCGGAGGGAGGAGGCTGACCGAAGCAGGACTTCGACGAGTTCGGCAGCGATCCCTGCTCCCACCTCGGGGGGCAACAAGAAGACCTTCCACGCCCAGCCAACTGCGTCCTACAAAGCTGTGAACAAGATCTTCAAGGAGCCTATCTACAAGCTCATCAGCAGAATCAAAACACAACCATTCTTCAAGTGGCCACAGCCTATGAAGGGTGATCCTTCCACCCGCGATCAGGGTAAATTATGTACCCACCATAAACAGAAAGGGCACAGAGTCGAAGACTGCATGGCCCTCAAGTCCCACCTCGAAAGGCTCGTGAAGGACGGGCACTTAAAGGACTTAATTAAAGAAGACAGAGTCAACCGAGCTCAGCGCCGAAATGATGATGATCAAGATAGCGATGAGCCAGAAGGCATTATCAACGTCATTCACCTCGCTCCCGCACCAAGTGGAAATAACCAAGCTCGCGCCGAGGCCAGGAGGGCTTCACACGGCAAGCAGGTGATGATAGCCGAGCTGGAACCTGCAGCCAAGAAAGATAGGCAGGAGAAACCCAAAATCTGGCTCTCAGATGAGGACCTGGATGGAGTCCAGCTCCCTCACAACGATCCGCTGATTCTAACCCTGAGGTTAAAAAACTTCGAGGTGAAACAAATTCTAGTGGATCCGGGGAGTTCGTCAGAAATCCTCTACTTCGACTGGTTCAAGAAGTTAGGCCAAAAAGAGGAGGATTTGCAGGAAGCTCGCACTCCCCTGGTGGGCTTCAGCTCTAGACCAGTGTACCTTAAGGGGAAAGTCTCCCAAGAAGTCCGAATCGAAGGCTCCTCCATGACAGTTGACTTCCTTATGGTCGATGCACAATCCCCATACAACGCTGACGGCCGAGTTGAAGTGACCACGGTCAAGGGTGACCAGCGAATGGCCAAGCAGTGCCTGATGGCTGTGATTCCTGGTGAAGCAGAACCGCAGTAGGTGCACATGGCCAAACTCGAAGCAGATCTTGATAACGTTGACCGATCTCTAGAGCAGAAAAGCATTGAATATCTGACCGAGGTCAAGATTGATCCCAAGAGATACTTCCTGCTAGGGAGCCAGCTCCCAGAAATTTAGAGGTCCGAGCTGCTAAACTTCTTGTTACAGAGCAAGGAGGTTTTCGCTTGAACTCCTTACGAAATGCCCGATATCAACCCCAAAGTCATGTGCCACGAATTGAATGTGGACCCCAAGCACAAACCAGTGGTCCAAAAAGCTCGCACGACGGGGATCCCACAGTTGAAGGCCGTGATCGAGGAGGTTGAAAAGCTACTGGAAGCCAGGGCTATCAAAGAAGTTCACTATCCGGAGTGGCTCACCAACACAGTGGTGGTAAAAAAGAAAAATGGGAAGTGGAGGGTCTGTGTTGACTTCACCGACCTCAACAGAGCCTGCCCCAAGGACGGCTTTCCGCTCCCAGAGATCGACCAACTGATAGATGCAACTGCCGGACTTGGCAGAATGAGTTTCCTCGATGCTTACCGAGGTTACCATAAGATTTTGATGCATGGGCCTGACGAAGAAAAAACCGCGTTCATAACACCTAAAGGCATCTACTATTACAAAATTATGCCCTTTGGGTTAAAAAAATGCGGGAGCGACTTACCAGAGGCTGGTTACGAAGATGTTCCAGGCCCAACTCGGCAAAACGATGAAAGTTTACATTGACGACATGGTTGTCAAGTCTAAAAGGTCACAGGACCACTTGACCGACCTGAGTCAAACGTTCGACGTTCTTAAGAAGTTTAGACTCAAACTAAATGCATGCAAATGTGCGTTTGATGTCTGCTCCGACAAATTCCTAGGAAGCCTAGTCATGAGGAGATGGATTGAAGCAAACCCAGATCAGAACTTGGCTATCCAGTCGATACAGAGTCACACTACGACAAAACAAATCCAGAGGCTCATCGGAATGGCTGCCGCACTCAATTGCTTCATCAGCCGAGCTTCGGACAAGTGCCGCCCTTTCTTTCAGATTTTGCGAAAAAAGCTCAAAATATCAATGGACTCTGGAGTGCGACCACGCTCTGCAGGAACTCAAAGCTTGCCTAGCTTCGCCGCCTCGGCTATCAACACCAAATCATGGGGAAGTACTTTACCTCTACCTGGTTGTCTCCGATCATGCAGTAAGATCAGTACTCATTAGAGAAGAGGAAAGGCAACAGAAGCCTATATACTACACGAGCAAAATACTCTTTGACGACGAGACCAGGTATTTGCCACTGGAGAAACTTGCATTAGCACTCATCAGTGCATCTCGCAAACTCTCACACTATTTTTAAACGTACACCGTGGTGGTTGTTACAGAACATCCGCTCAAGTCCCTATTCAGAAAGATCGACTTCTTTGAAAGAATCTCGAAATGGGCCATCGAACTGGGGCAATATAATATCTAGTATTAACCTAGAATGACAATCAAGGCCCAAGTACTGACGGACTTCATCGTCGAGTTTCTTTCTCCTAGTTCGGCACCGACCCAGCTTAATACCGAACTGGGGGGCAATGAGGTGGTTACCGAGACCGAACAAGAACAAATTTGGAAACAGTTCCTCAATTCAGCATGGAAGGTCTTCGTCGATGGATCCTCAACCTTCAAAAAGGCTGGCGCTGGCATAATCCTCCAATCTCCAGAGGGCGTTGTTATTGAGCAAGCCTTAACACTTGGCTTCAAGGCATCCAATAACGAAGCCGAGTATGAAGTACTTATCGCAGGGCTCAGCAGCGCTAAAATCCTGGGGGGCACGGCATTTGGTGGTCTTCAGCGAATCCCAGCTGGTGACGAGCCAGTTGAGAGGAGACTACCAGGCCCGCGACGAAAGGATGGTAGCCTACCTAGCCCGTGCAAAGTACCTCCTTTCTCAGTTCGAGAAAGTTGAAGTCAAATAGATCGGCAGGGATTCCAATTCTCACGATGACGCTCTCGCCAACCTGGCCTCTGGCGTCGAAGCTGGTAAGAAAAGAGCCATCGAGGTAGAAACATTGGAAGAACCAAGTATAGAACTTCTGCCACCTCGACGGATTCTCTGCATCGACCTCGGTCCAAGCTGGTTGGACCTAAGTATCTCCTACCTTAAGGATGATCAGCTTCCCGAAGACAAAAGCTTGGCTCACAAAATCAGGCTGAAAGCAGCCCGATTTTGGTTATCTCCTGATAGCAAGCTGTACAGGAAATCATACAGAGGCCCATACCTCCAGTGCATTCACCCGAGCAAAGTCGAAGACTTCCTCTATTAAATTCATGAAGGAATCTGCGGAAGCCACATCGGAGGTCGATCGCTTGCGTTCCGAGCCATCAGCCAGGGCTACTGGTGGCCCTACATGCAAAAGGATGCCCTATTGTACACCATGAAATGTGAGAAATGCTAGAAGTTCTCACACTCCCTCCACCAGCCAGCACAAGACCTGAGCCCACTTTCCAGCCCATGGCCATTCGCCTAGTGGGGGTTGGACATTGTGAGACCACTATACCGAACTCCAGGGAACAAGAGGTGGCTATAATTATTTCACAAAATGGATAAAAGTTGAAGCATTGTCCTCCATCACCGAGCAAGATACAAAGAACTTCGTATGGAAAAATATCGTCACAAGATTTGGAGTCCCATGAGCTCTGGTCTCAGATAATGGGACCTAGTCCGACTCCAACCTCTTTAGAAACTTCTGCCAGGAGCTCGGCATCAGGAACTACTACTTGACTCTAGCTTATTCACAAAGCAACGGTTAGACCGAGATCTCGAATAAAGTGGTACTTGATGGACTCAAGAAAAGGCTTGATCGAGCTAAAGAGAGATGGGTGGAGGAACTTCCAAGTCTCCTTTGGGCGTATATGATTACTCCAAGGCGATCCACTTCGGCAAAACCTTTCTCCCTGGCCTATGGAATGGAGGCCGTGATCCCCCTTGAGATCGGCTTCCAAACCCTAAGGTCGGAGTTCTTCAACCAAGGCGAAAACGAGGTAAATCTGGCCCAAGAACTTGATCTGGCCGAGGAGCGAAGGGATGCAGCAGCCATCCGCCTAGCTTCTTACCAACAGTAACTGGCCAGATGATACAATCAGAGAGTTAAAGAAAGGAAGTTTTCGGTTGGAGAACTGGTTTTGATGAAGACACTTCTTGGAGATAAGAATCCCAACGAAGGCAAGTTGGCACCAAACTGGCACGGACCATTCAAGGTGATCTCGGTTGCTGGACGATCTGCATACAGACTTGAGGACATGGATGGTAAAGAGTTACCACGCCCATGGAATGCCAGGCACCTCAAGAAATATTATTTCTAAAAATTGTATTCAACTTTTGGAATCAATAGAAGTAATTCTTTTGGAAGGAACGTCCTTTGTTGATTTCGGATCCTCGCCAAGTTACAGAACTCGGCAGATTCAGCTCGGTTACAGAACCAGCTATACAAAACGTCAGGTTACAGAACTCGGCAGATTCAGCTCGGTTACAGAACCAGCTATGAAAAGATGCCAAGTTACAGAACTCGGCATGCTCAGCTTGGTTACAGAACCAGCTATCCAAAGACGCCAAGTGACAGAACTCGGCAGATTCAACTTGGTTACAGAACCAGCTATGCAAAGACGCCAAGTTACAGAACTTGGCAGATTCAGCTCGGTTATAGAACCAGCTATACAAAACGCCCGGTAACAGAACTCGGCAAATTCAACTCAATTACAGAACTAGCTATACAACGAGTCACAGGACTCAGGGGCACCCTAGTGGAGTAGTAAGTTCGGTTATTGAACCAACTATGCGAAACACCAAGTTACAGAGCTCAGTAACTACCTCAGTGAACTAGGTTTCGATTATAGAACCGAACTCATTCACTTGTCTCCCAAACATGTAAAAGACTCGGTTGAAGAACTAAGGTCAAACACATGTAAGATCTCAGAAAGTATGTTTGATTGCAAGCATGGGAAAAAAGAGAAAATTTGTATTCATTGAATGAAAAAGTACAAAATTCAACATTACACTATAAAGAAAAAGAAGAAATATCAAGACAACTTTAGGGAGCAGCGCCGCCAGTCTCGACCATAGAAGAAGGGACTTTGGCAGGAGGAGCTTCAACAGGAGGAGTTGGAGCGATCTCAATAGGAGGAGTAAGAGCAATCTTAGGGGGAGGGGCAGAGCTCGGCTCAAGGTCTTGATCTGAGAGCTTGGGTAGATCCTGATATATGGGGTAGTCCTCATGGATCCCCGCCTTCTTCAATGCAGCTCGACACCCAAGCTCAAACAGATGTGGGCCTATCCCCTCAATCTGAGCGTCATAGTCTTTTGTCGTCGCCTCCACACCATCTTGGAAGGCGACATCGATCTCGGCTTGAACTGAGGCTTCGAGGTCGGCCTTTGCCTTCAACGCAGCTTTAAGCTCGGCCTTTTTCTCTGCCAGCTCGGCCTCAAGTTCAATCTCCCTCGTCGCCTTGACGTCGGCCGCCCCTTTCAGCGCATGGGTCTCAGCTTTCAGCTTGCAGACTTCAACCATTGCCAAGTCAAGCTCCTTCCCAAGGCTGATGTTCTTCTCCTCCGCCTCCTTCTGCTTCTGGCAACTGCCCTTTAAGGCCATCGCAAGTTTCTTCTTTTCTGCTTCCAGCTTCTCGACCTCGGAGTCTTTTTTGTGGGTCCTGTCCAAGGCCACCTTAACCCTCTGCACAATCTGAAGAAAGGGACCGAATGTCAAAAAGAAACGACCAAGCTCAAACAATGCCAAAAAATCTATGACGAAAAGAGCTTACCGAGAAGGCGGACTGCAACGATGATATCAACAGCGTTACATCATCTGCTCCCTTGAGCCTTTGCATGTCAAGCGGTAGGGCGCAGGCGTTGGCAAACGCTGTGGCAACAAGAGGATTTCTAGAGAGACGGTCCTCCACCGTCATTGGCCTCCCAGGCCAGAGTTGGAACACTGGCCTCCACGGGGCTGGCCCTGAAGGCTGGAGTGACGAAACTTGGTCGGAGCCCTGCTTTGCCAAGCCCTTAGCCCTGGGCCTCTTCTCTGCCGGAGCCCTTTCCCTAGTTTCTTCGGCAGGGCGCTGTCGAGCTCCTGTACATGGGCCCTCGGACCTCGGCCTATTCTCTGGCCGATTCTCTTCCTTTTCGGTGCCGGCAAAGCGCTGCCGAACTGCACCCGAAAGAGCGACAGAGACGGAGGCCCCGACAACACCCGAGGCCGTAGAGGCAAGAGTAGGGTCGGCAACAGCGGGCGTGGAAGAAGTAGGAGCTTAGCTACCCAGAAGCTAAGCCCCAAAATCCTTTGTCTTCAAAGCGGGTCGGCGTCACTCCATGCCCTTTTCTCTTTCCTCTTCTGGACTATAGGGAGACGTGTAAGACTCGACGATTTGTTGTAAATCTGCAGCCTCTGACTCGGCGTGCGATGTAGAGGCCTCGGTGCCCGAAGCTCTTCGGCGCTCAGCATTGGTCAAGGTGAGCACGGGCTCGTCCCCTTCCAAGGGCTCGTTCCTCTTAATATATGTACGATATCTTGGTTCGTACCCAAGGAGATCCCAAGCAGCTCGGCAGTGGTGACCTTGGTAGCTGCGCATAGCCTTCAGCCAAGCATCGTTTCTTTTCCAACAAGCTCGGTTGGCCCCCTGCCTTCTCTGATTGATCACTGCACAACAAATGAAAAGAGCGTCAGCTCGACGAAGCAAGAAAAAGTAAAATACGGAGGAGGTCAGTATTTACTTGGAGGAATCCCGAAGTGACGGGGGACCCTAAATGACCTCTCCACCACGGTCTCTGCATCCTCAAACTCTCAGTTGTCGGAGACGAGCAGACGATCATCCCCGGCATGTCTGCTCGAGTCCTCCAAGTCAGTGACGAACTGCTCCCGCTTCGGCTTCCCCGAGAGGTAGTAGCAATGACCGTCCTCTACGGACTTGCATACATCGTATGCATTCTCGATGTCATGAACACCAAGGTTAATGCCGAAAATCCTATTAAGCTCAATGACGCCCATTATTATTTTGAAGCTATTGGGCATCAGTTGACATGGGCTAAGATGCCATGTAGCCAAACAGGCTCTGAGAAGGGGGTGAACAGAAAACCTAACCCTACCTTCAATTATTGAAACAAGAGGAAATGGCCTCTAGCCATCGTGGAAGGAGAAGCCATCGAAAGGGTCCTCAGGGATGTCTTATCTGGTCCGGACATCATTTGGGATCCTGTATATCTCCCTAAACCCAGCCATGGCCTTAGGGGTGTTTACCCAGTGCCTCCATTTTCCTAAAGACTAAGGGCAGAAACCCTAAAACAGAAGTGAGAATGCAGAGAAAGGAAACATGAGAAAGAAGGAAGACTTAGGAAGACTAACGATGGAACGGACTCAAGAAACGCCGAGCTTAGATCGGAGACGGTCGACGGCGACGGAACTTCTCTCCTCAGCAAAACCCCTTTCTCTAAATGAATGCAGAAGTAAAAGGAAGAGAAAGGGCAGCATCCCTATATAAGGAAAAAAAAGGGCGTCCTTTCAAATTTCGAGGGCGCACGTGAGAGGCGTTACCTCGAGCGCCGTATGCGTCGCTTCGAAACAGTTGAATAGCCAACCAAACGGTGACATGTGGTACCACCAGTTCATCCTCTGCATTAATTCAGGCATACTATTAATTACCTCGGGCAGGTGAAACGTCTTCATGATAAGGATCAGGCGTCAATAACCGTCAGCAGCCCGCATCGAGATGAAGAGCTCCGAACTCAATATTCAAAAAGACTCTCCCATCATGATACTTAGCTCCAGACCTTAAAGAGTTAAGGAACTCTAAGAGGTCAAAAGCTAGGGGACAATTGTGTTGGGTGTTTCATAAGCACCGAAATTAGTCCCAGCTTCAGTAAACAGTACCAGCCAAATCTGTCTCGATCTCGGCTTTATGCAGCTCGGCAACAATGCCAACTTATACGAAGCTTGAGCTAGCCTCGGTAAAAAGTACCAGCAAGGCTCACCTCGGTCTCAGAAACACGCCCCTTGGCAACAGTGCCAGGATGCATCTACGTCTGACTTCGATATTATCTTCAGTTCGGTCCAAATGGCTGAGATGAGCATTGGGTGTCAGATAGTCACAATCATGTTCCTTTAAAAGTAAGACTACGTTGCAGAATGAGCTGACAGATATGATGGGCACCGGATCTAAATAAGGGGTGGACCTTATCTGACGGTCACATCCGCAGCCATGTAAGAAGTCAGGGTATGGTCTGATGGGATTTTTCGTTTTTACCTAACCCCCACTCAGGATCAAAGGTACGGATCGATGAGACTTTCCCTTTTTACCTACCTCCACTATGGAAGCTCCCAATGTAACTTCCTGCCTATAAATATACAAGAAGCAAGAGGTATGAATACAACAAAAAACACATATATAGAGATATCTATTTGCATACTCTTTTCTTCCATAGACTCCCCTTTTGTTCAGTAACGGTACTAACTCAGTTATCGGAGTGTGTTCGGCTGACAACAGCCAGGAGCTCTGACCTTTTGCTTCCTTCCCTTTCAGGTTTCAGGCATCTGACCTTCACCCAAAAACTTTACAGTAACTCCATAAACTTCATATATCAATTTAAACAAGTCCGTAATATTTAGGCACTTACACATATCAATTCGAAAAGACACCAAGAATTTATCCCCATGTTCATGTGAGTCGAACAAGACAACATCTCTCTGGGATCTTGATTGTGTGGGAGGCAGAAAGGGGAAAGGGTGATATCTTCAAGGTGCACTCATCCGTGCCTGATGAAAACCAAACAGCTCCCAAGTTTTAGCTGCCGTTATATCCTTGAATTCATTTTCCATTTCATATTTTGATGTAGGATCAGGAAACAGATTCTGGCCCGTTTTAATTGTACGAGCAGCTGAGCTTTTCATATTCGGTTATTCCTTCAGAACTTAAACAGCAGCAAGATCACATGTGGTAGGGTATTCTTATTGCTCTACACCATATTAACAACCGATAGCTCTTTCTCAATGTTTAATGGAATGGAAAATACCTTAGACTTCAGCCCCCAAGTTGAACCTGAATGAAATAGAGGATGTCTTTGATAAACACCATCTATTAGAAATGATGATGCATCAACCCCCCACAACCGCACCGCCACCATCATCATTTGCCTTAACCAAGCAATCTGGGTCGCCTTGTCTGTCAATTGTTAATCAGTTCATAATTCTCATCAATATATGACTTCTGTTTTTTGTTGAAATAGCGAATAATAGTACGGTAGGATGTTGCGACTGAACTTGGGAAGCACGTTTATGTGGATGTGGATCAGAAATATTCCAAGAAAGATGATGAAGTGGTCCAGTTTATGCAAGTTAACTTTCGGTACTATCACTCTGACCTGTCTTGTTCTTGTCTTATTGTTTCTTTTCTTGGTTACAGTTGTTGAATATATCCTTTTTAATTTCATTTCCTTTTCCTGATAAAGTTCATTCATAAATAAACCTGCAAAAAAAGTAGATTCTTGATTGAAGCAACAAAACAATAAGCATATAGAGTTTTAGTTTAGTTTATGACTCTTAAAAGAGTATAGGGAAAATGATCTAGTCTGAAATTGGAATTAGATTAACACTACGTCAAAATGACCAAAAAAACAACAGCCGTAGGCTGTGGTTTCTAAAAAGGGAAACTTTTGGTAACAATTTTTTGTCTCAGTTTTTAGTGTAGCTTTTAAAAACGACAGTCTTTCGGTTTCCTAAAAAACAAGTTCATATGCGACATTCTAAGACTGTCGTTTTTCCCTACAACAACTTATCCAAAATATAATGTTTGAAAATAAAGTGACAGCAAATGGTTGTGGTTTTTTTTATTAACGTGTAAAAATAAAAAAATTAAAAATTAAAATTATTTAATATAAATGACAATCAACTCAAACAATCATATTTTTCATCCCTAAAAAAACTTAAATAACCATATCATTAATCCATCAAAAACTCATACACCCAAATCATAACCAAGTATCATCTAAAACCACAGCATAAAAGTCCATCATCCAGCGTTACACCATCAAAACATTTACATAAAAAATATAGCAAAATACTAAAATTCTCCACCTGAGCTACTGGGATCGGGCGCAATTCATGTTCCTTTTGTAATGCTTTCTTGTAAGGATTTGAATATTCGATGGTGATCTTAGAAACTCTGTCACCCATACCTCTCACGTGTCCGCGATTATCATTTCCAAAAATTGGTGGATAAAATAAACAGTGTCAATCCCTACTTATGAAATTATGTATTCATCACTAAATATTATGGTCAATAAATCACATAATAAAACAGATGTTCCCATACCACCAATCAATTCTAGTGTGCATAACATCTCTTTGAAAATTGGAACAATCAAATGCCATACTATCATATCATTAATGCCATACTATCATATGATTGTAGACCTTCCCCTTTTTTCTGTATTTTATTCATTATCTGTTACTGCTTCCTTATTGTGCGTTGTAACAATACTTGCAATAGATTGGTTATGTAGGTACTCATTATATTAAATGCTTATAAACTAGAAATAGAGTGACATGCAACACATCTTGGTTACAAACAAGTTTATTACCAACTGCCTGAGTTACAAGGACAATTCAAGGATCCAAAATCACCAATATACCCAAAACCCAAAATGCAGTTCAACTTTCTAATTTGATTAATCTCAAAGTAACACTATAACCATTAGAAAGGAAAATGGAAAACAGAAATCAAGAAACAATCACAAGTCACCATAGTGATAACTCCACAAACCACATTTCTAGAATAATAAAAAACGACGCACCTCAACTCATCCATAACCCTGCAACTTCATCAACAAACTGCCCAAGAACTGTCCCATCCATATGCAAGACCCAACAAACAATTGTCATGAGGTTAAAGTTCGAGCCTATGTCCAAGACTGGTCACAATCTTAGAACCTGTAAACCCAACCCAATAAAGTCATGAAATTGATAATACACGGGCTTAAATGGGATGTGTAGATGATGGTGTGGATAAGGAGTATATGTTAGCCTTTTTTTTTTTTTTAAAGACACGGACAGGTTTGTAGATCAAGTTTGACCACCATCCAATCATCCTAGAGCTCTAATTTGGGTAGTAACAAATCAACTTTTTTAAGCCATTGATATTTGCATGCCCATCTCAATGTCCTAGGTAAACAGTTCAAGGGTGGAACTTGATGTGGTCCCCTACACACATCAGCCAACCCATTGAGGCCACACAAAGTCCACCGCACCATCTCAATGGATTTAGGACTCATGAAACATGACCTCTCCCTTGTACACTGCTGGTAGCACCATGTGTTTGCAATGCTCTAGATTGAAAGAACGTGTTTGCTAATTGTGAAATAGAAACAAAAGAAAAATAAGCCATTGCCATCAGGTTCTTACTACCCAATCTAGAATGGGTTTCCTTAGATCCATGAACCCAGATTAAAAGAAAAGAAGAAACATATGAAAATTAATGGGAAAAAAAAAGGCTAGAAAGACCCAAATCCCTTTTTTTTCTTTTCTTGGATTTGTTGGTTTCAATTAGTGTAATAGGTGAGTTCAGCAATACCCCCATATATGAAATTCAACTCTCATGTGGGCATATTGTCAAACACCTTAAACACATTGTAACAAGCGTTTGAAAGTTGAAACTCTCTTTCACAACTAATAGAACTGAAAAAAGGAAAACAAGTCCCAGGCCATTATTCTGCAACATCATCTCAACTCTGTTCTTCGAAACCTCCAAGTTAGCAAACTCACTTCAACAGCCAACTATACCCAACCTCCAATCTAACCTTCAAAACTCACTCAAACCAAACCCAACCTCCAACCCAAACAACCCCCTTCCATCTGGCCATTGCCATCATCACACCACCACCACCATCACAGCATACACAACCCATATATATATATATATATATATATATATATATATAAAGCTTTCACCAGCTAGAAACACATTTACAACTACATTTACAGAAAAGATAAAAAAAACAATTAAAAAAAACTAGTACCTGAGATGCACGGGAGAGAGGGCAAAGGGCGGGAGGAGTAAAAATGACGAAAAGATAAATTTAATGCCATGGAAGAAAGAACGACGGCCTTGATCTATGGTCTACAAAAGAAAATGTCGTTAAAAATACGACTGCCGAAAGGTTACGCTCTTACCGCTATTCCTCTTATCCGTGAATCCGGATGGTGACACGTGGACCCCAATGCCCACGGTCCAACGTCTCCTAGTATCTACTGCATTTGTAATATTATTATCCTAAGTGGACCAATAATATTTCGGTATGTCATCCAAAAATTTAGGCAACTCTCTTTAATCTGATCTAAACTTTTTAAACTTTAAAATCACCTAAATTTTTAGATGATGTGGTGGAGAATTCTCGGTCCACTCATCGTGAATATATAACAAATGCGATAAGTGATCCAGACTTCCGTCGAACCTCTCTCTCATTCTCTTTATTTCCACCTCAGCATTTGAGTCATTGTGTCACCACCGTTTGGACGAAATAAGGGATCCAGACTCGTATTTAGTGTATATAGCCGGTTTTGACATAGTATATATATATATATTGAAAACTCTTTACTGCCAACTATTATGGGTTCAAATATCTAGGAGCGGCTGTAGAATGAAATGGAGCTCTAGAAAAATGATGTGTAATCATCAAATGCCTTTTAGAATAAGAGGACAGCTCTACAAGACGGCAGTTATACTTGAATTGTTACATGGAGTCGAAAGTCTCAAGAAAAAAAAAAAAAAAGGAAAAGACTTAATTGTGGCTGAGATGTGTATGCTAATGGATGTGTGGATTATTAAAAAGGATATTGTTGGGAATAAGTAAATGAGTACTTAAAGAGGATGCCTATGTTGTACCACACTGTGATTGGTTCCACTATCTAAAAGCAGCTATGGAGTAAAACAGAGTGCTTGAAGATGAGATTAATCATATTTATTCAAGGTGGTAAAGTGCTTGTTTGTTTGTTTGTTTTTTTTTTTTTTTTTTTTTTTTCCATTGAATACATTGAAATTGAACACAAGAATTCATGCCATTAGTGGTTTAAAATGGAGATAGCCCTTGTTCTCTTTTCTTCCTTTAATTCAAGTCTCACTCTTTAGCCCAAAAAAAAAAAAAAGTTTAAATTGAAGATCCAATGTGAATATACAAAAATGACCATCAAATGGCCTCTCTTTAATGGAAATTGAATAAAGGAACCATCACTCTAGTAATTCTAATAATAGGAAAGTCAATATCCCATTATATTTTACTACGTTATACCCTTCACCTCTCACATCATATGATTCACACTTAGCCTTTTAATAATCATTCAATGGAGCTTATTTGCCCATGAATTCTTTTGTATTTTAGTGCAGAAAGAAGGCCCTGAATGAGATTGTTTATATTAGAAAAAAGGCCCTGAATGAGATTGTTTATATTTTCTATTTGGCTTGTATTTCTTTTGTTGCCTTCGTGTATACAATCTTTTTCTACCTAGCTAGCAAAAAAAAAAAATCCCTAAATGAACACTTGAATATTGTATACAATCTTTTTCTACCTAGCTAGCAGTTAGACATTCAATGTTATGTCAACTTGAATATTGGGCCACGAAGAAATGACAAGGCAGAACATGTGGCTAAGATGCATATGTGAAGATGGCAGTGCAGTAACAAGGAGGCATATTGTTATAAATGAGTACATAGATGGAAATCTTGTTCCAAGTACGTACAAGAAAAGGGACTTGGCCATTAAATAGTGATGACAGTAAAATAGAAGTCACAAAGCTGAATGAGATGTGATAAGCCGCTAATTGATGCAGCAGTTCTGTTCTGCTACTACTTTTTTGCCTATATTTGTTTTCTCACATTTTGGAGCTCTCCTTTCAAAATTCCCAAGTATTAAATTAGTTACTAATGATGCCAACCCCTAAAACACATGTTGTCCTTTTATTTTTATCTTCAATGAGACAATGACAGATATGCACTTCTGGGCTGTGCTCAGTTATGAGTTACTTATGATTGTTCTTTCAGTATCTTGCATGGTCTGAGTCTCAATAGAGGAGCAGAGCTGTGAATAGAGAGAGAGAGTGGTTGGGTTATTGGAGAGAGTCAAATGAATGGTGTACTATATGCATTGGTGTCAGATCAGGGAGACTTGCAGTTCCATGATCTCGCTGGTAAAAGGTCATTTAGATACAGTTCTAGTCGCTTGATTGATACCCTTATCAAAAGTTTTAGTCAGGACACTGTAATGGCCCTCGTCCTGTGGGAACTTTTTGATAGATATAATATACTATCTTAACTATATCAAGATACTGATTTTTGCAGGTCTGGTAATATTGATTTTGAAGGTCGGATTTCATTTCATGTCGTTTCATTGTTTATTTTGAAGGTCTAGTAAAATTATACTGCAAAAATCAATATTACTAGAAACCCCAAAGCCCAACATCAGTGTCTCTCTCAATGACATCCCAGTGGAGCTAGTTCCCATCCTCTGTCGTAGCTATATATTAAATAGGAATTATAGAACACATGCCCGGAACTCTATCGTGTGCCCCACCTAGATATAATCCGGACTGTTAATGATGAATGTCATCCCTTACATTGACAAATCCTTAAGTTTTAATTTAAAAGTGGTGGGTCCCACTATTCGATAGAACACCATGACGAAAACATGGATAACACTACAGCAACAATGATGTCATGTCAATTCCCATGCACATTTGGGTCATTGTGCTCAATTGAGCAGTAAGACCAACTCATTTTTAATTAAAACCAGCAGATATATTAATAGAGGGGATGAAATTCATCTTAAACGGTCCAGATTATCTCTATATAAGCCTCAATGGACTTCCAGGCACGTGTTACACGGTTCTCTCGTAATAGCTATGATAGAGGATCCAAACTAAGTGTGGCCACTTGCCACACATGGGGATGGAGACTGAAGGACTCTCAGGTAATGCCATCATACTCTCACCCAAGGCGCCTCCCGGCTACTACTTGAGCACAGGTGGAGGAACATGCTGCGGCTGACTACAAATAAGAAAAGCAACTACGGTGGAGCATAGATGGGAATACGCTGATGGAGGCATAGGTGTAGGATAGTTTACATGATCTCCTATAAACAAGTGAAAAAAAAAAAAAAAAAAAAAAAAAAAAAGGAAAAACCTCTGAAATCCCTATTAAAAAGTATTTATGTGGACTCTTCTATCATTATTTTGAAATGTATTTTGTCGTCTATACGAGGTTTTGGTAGGATTGGTTACTAGAGGAATTTTAATAACCCCTCCAAATCCATAGCGGAATTTGCCACTACATCCATGTAGAAGGATAATAATGGTTAGTGGAGATTGGCAAATGGGTGAGGTCGGGCCTAAATGGGTCGGTTTGATAGATGGTTCTAGGGTTTCAAACATATATTTAATTCTCCGACTATGTGGGGGTCCCGACTTGTAAAAATCGGGTTTGGAACTAGTTTTAGGTTCTAAATTATAAATGGGACCGGTCTCGAATCGAATTTAAGTTCGAATTGATAAAATGGTCAAGTTCTGGGTCTATGCATACAGGTTCCAACCTTTGGACCTAGGGCCTATATACAAGCCTTTAATGTTGTAAACTATAGTTCAAAATCAACACTTGTTGATCATTTTTTAGTTGAATGATATCCTCATTTAAAAAAAATAAAAAGAAGTTAGAATTAGTTTTGGAACTAGATTCCAGTCTTTTAGTCGGAATCGATTCTGTATTTGGATTCAGGTCCTTCTATCGAAACTATGTTTAGAACCAACAAACAGGTTCCGATCCAAAATTAGATTCGAACCAAAACCGTTATTTGAAAACAGGTCCAGGTCCAATATGGGTTAAACTCAGAATTGTCCTGTTTGCAACCTTAGATGGTGCCCATGGTTTGAACCCAACCCATATCCGACCATTTTAAGATCGTGACAGATTTTTTAGACGCGCACCCAAGGCAGGTAAACCTAATCCGGACCGCCCTTACTTGTAAACGTTCGCTAGGCCAGATAAGAAAGGAGTTTGGACTCTCTAAGTTTTACATTTGGACACATATTCAAAAAAAGGAGTAAAACATTATAATTGAGCCAATCTATTTAAATCTAAACCGTTCAAAATAAAGGCCCTTCAAAAATATAGGGTACCCACAAATTGTTTCAAATGTGCATGTTAGTTTACATGGAATTAAAATACATAGGAATTTATTATCGAGTGAGCTTATTTGTTTGGAGAGAATGGAGTACATATGTAGATGAAAGTATTTGGATTTATTTAACATAATTAAAAAAAATTAATTTTATATATTTACACACAAAATGGATAAAGAGCTCCCAAGATGGTAGGCTTTTCAAAATCATCTCCAATTGTTGGGCTTTAGGACAATAAAAGAGCACCCATTTTGTGGGCTTCACCTAGCCGTGCTTGGCCAGACCCCTTCGCTAGTCTCTGGATTGACAGGCCTAATTATTAATTAGCACGCCCTCACTGTCTAATCATTTAGATTTTACTTCTTTTAACTCTTTTCTGCCCTTTGATGAATTCTAAAAATTGGTAAACAAGGCAATGAGATTGGGATTATTATACTCTCAAGATCACTTTCCCGAAAAGGAAGGGGTTGCATATGTCTTTCTTCTAATGTTAATATTTAAATGCAGTGCACCGTCCCTTTCCTTTTTGTTTGACTGCTTTGTTTCTTCGATCGTATGAGCACTCCAGGGAACAATTGTATCTCTCTCTCGAGTTCTACAATAGTATTCGACATTCTCAATGGCCCTCGTATCTTTTGAATATCTGCCACACCAATTCCTAGGACTACTCCTATGGGAAAGGTAAGGAACTTTTTTTTAAAAGAAAAATATCCTAGCATTTGTATGATGAGATATTGGTGTATCTATGGGCATGATGACTTAGCACATGCACTGGAGGGATTGGCCGGTGACTCTTGTAGGATAGGATATTCTATTACTAGAAATATTCTATTATTAGGTTAGTGATAATTATGATAATCTCTAATGATTGAGTTTCCTTTTAAGAGTAGGAGTCTAGGTAAGCGGATTTGCTTTTAATTTCCTATATATTTATATTTGTGAATGTAATAGAATACAAGACAAAACACAATAATACAATATTTTCAGATTTTTTTTTCACCCAATCTTTAACACAACTGTCCAATTATGGAAGCGTACCTCACCCTATGTACTTAAAAATTCTCTTTTGTACTTGAAAATTCCTAATTATGGAAGTATCCCTCACTCTATGGTGAGGGATGGATGCACATGAATATTCTCCTCTATATATATATATATATATATAATGAACATGGCAGTGCTCACATATTGAGTCTGTGATTGCCTTTGTTTGGAGGTTTGTCGAACATACGTCTATATGTAGTGTATAGAGTAGCTAAGCATTTGAAATGAACATCTGTAAACAAGTGGCCTCTAGCATTTAGGTCCCTTTCGTTTACATGAAATTGAATTTTTAGAAATTTTAAAAATACTTATTCATACCAAAGCAAATAAAATTAAAGAAATAAAGGTGAAGGTCTACAAATAGTCATCAAATAATCTCTCTTTGGTGCAAGGGAGATGGGAGAATTCTTTTTAAGGGGGGCACTATGTAGGAGAAAATATAAAGATGCCACTATGTAAATGATATCATGTAGAGTCTTAAAGAAACCTATGGATGAACCACATATGAACAATGTGCAGGAAGTATTCATCTTTTCAAATAATAATATTCTTTCTCTTTAAAGCTGAGTTTTAGTTGGAAAAAAGAATCAATTTTGGCTTAAAGAGAAGCCACATAAACTTCTTGGGCCCATTTGTGAATGTGTCTCAAAAGGCACTTAAGACTTGAATGTGTCTTTTCAAATATTTCAAGTTTTCATAAATGCATAGCATAATATTAATAAGTTTAAATATTGTAATATTTCATTATTATATAATAAAATAGTGTCATATTATTATATTTTGTCACTTATAGTATTTGGAAATTTTTTATAGATTTTAAGACACAGTTGAAGTGTTGGCAATAAAAAAAAAGGTCACAAGATGATATGCTGAACAAGAACTGGAGAGAATGTAATCAATTAACTGAATATAGGACCCACTAATTAATAATTACAAGTGTTAATAATCATGGTAGGACCCATCTATTGATTGAATAATTAATATTAAATATTAAAATCATGAAACCCAAGCAATGTTGTTTAATTAAGGTGAGTCCACCAAATGCATCTCATGGTGATTATCGTCCCATCTAATTTTATTTTATTTATTTATTTATTTTTTTGTAAAATCTTATCTGATGCCAAACAAGATTTGGTAGCAAATAGCCCCATTTATGAGAAATCATTATGGAACCCATTTGATATTGGTAGTCATATTAATAATAGGGAAGCTATCAAATAGTGGGATCCATTTAATGGCGGCACACGAATAATAAGCAACACACAGTTCAATCTTGGTAATCGTGGGACCCGACCAATTTTATGGATTCTACCTAATGTTGGTAATTATGATGAAAGCCCCTATTGTGACAGTTGTAGGACCCACTTACTTTTGATAAGTAACAATGGGTTATGTAATCGTGATATGGCTATTGGACCGCACATTAAATTTGTAGGCACTGTAGGGCCACTCTAATAGTAGGAGTGATAAATGTTAAGACTTATAGTGGACCACTACAATTAATGGTTGCTCATGAATTCTCCAATAGTCTTTATGCAAATTACCTATTCCTATTTATAAAAGACTTCTTAAAAAAAATTATACCGCATATCCTTGAATAATCTAATATGAAGGTTTTTGAAAGAAAGAGAAATATTGTAAGATACTTTCTAAGTTATCCAAATACCTCATTTTTAGGTGAATATATTATATTCTAAACTAGGAGGTAATGCAACAAAATCACTTAAAATATCTCATTTCCAAACGCCCCCTTATGTCTTTTCAAAAATACATTTGTGCATTATCAATAAGATGTGTCTCCTTGGCCCATTTGTGTGGATGTCACCCATTTCTAAGTAATGCCTTCCAACTCAACATTTTAAGAACATATGTGCATTTCCAATAAGATGTGTCTCTTGAGCTCGTCTGTGTGGATGAAACCCAATTCTAAGGGATGGCTTCCAACTCTATAAATTAAAGTGATTTTCAGGTTTTTATATAACATTCAAAATGACTAGAAATGCAACATTTTCAGAAGAAAATTGTCTACGAGCATTTTCTTTACATTTATTTTTACTTTGATTTCAAGGCCAATTCTATATTTCTGAATTCTCTTTAAAGTGTTGCAAAAGAATTTGGTAGGGCTTTCTCATATGATTTTTGGTTAATTTTGTGCATATGCTCTTCTATTATTATAACATTATGGTATTGGTTAGTTTGGTGTTTGGGACTTGTGATATAGCCATAGAACCATAATAGAACTTTATTAAAATTCAAATTTCAACCTCATTTTTAATTATGGTAGATGCACAGATTAATGCTTTTAGCAAATTAATTGGGTATGTGCTTTTTGGGTTATTGAATAAAATTAGTATTTGACCTAGGCTAAAGTAATTTTGGGTGTGCCTTAATCTTTTTATTAATTATTACTTATTTTAGATATTAGTTTTAACTTATAAATCAATTTATGCGGAACTAAATGTGCGTCACATAGGGCTTTCTCATTTTTATTGAATATTAATTGAATGATTTCTATCCTTTTTTTAGTTGATAATTAATTTACATATTAACATTAATTAACTATTTCATTTAAATGGTATTTAACTGTGCATCACAGGAGCTTTCATGCTAGTATTCTTCAAAGGAAAGTGTGAATAGCACTATGTTTATGTAATGTGAAAACACTCTAGATACATAAAAGTATAGTAACATTACAGAGATAAAGTTTAACTTTTAAAACTCTTTCTATCATGACTAATTTTCCATCATTGGGCATATTATAATGGGGTATATGAAAAAAAATTATGGGCAGGTAAACAAATATCCATTTGGGCATATTTGACTAGCTCATATAGGGAACATATCAAAATAGCTAGTGTGAATCCTTTGAATTACTACGTAAGCGAAGATTCTTTAAAACACCCTTTCATTTTCTTATGGAGGCTCACTTATGATTAATCTATTCCCTTCTCAAAATGATCTTGAGGAGTAAGCATGAGTTTCACTTTGACTCTGATTAACCAAATTTCACCATTAAATATATATTAGAAACAACAATTTATACTCAAAACTCCATTCAACTTTGGAACTTTAAAGTTAGAACTAAGATTATCTGATAGTATTATTAGTTACTTTACTCTCAAGCTCTATCTATGTTGGACTTAATGGAGTTATATATGACGGATTTTAATAAAGGACTTTGATTGTTTTTTTTTTTTTTTTACCCTTTGACGAGGGAAAGGATTTATAGATTTTAATCCAATTCAGCTTTGGAGCAAGTTTAGATCTTGGTTGTCTCACCTTGTGTAGGATCGTTGAAGAGGCACAACTTAAGGTTTTAAGGTCTTGACATTCGACATCGCACCCGCAGGTTTGTTTTTAAAGCTGTCACCTGAGGGAGCGACATTGTAGACTCTGTGTGATGTGTTGCAGGACAGCGCTCAAACCCCGCAAGGTTTCCAACAATCCCCCTCCTCACCATGACGCTCTTGCAATTTGAACCCGTGACCTGTCTCTGATACCATTTGTAGGATCGTATACCCCTTGAGCTATTATTCCGACCAAAACTAATTGGTGATGGAAGATGCACAATTTAAAATTTTAAGGTCTTAGCATTCGACATCGTACCGCAAGTTTGTTTTTAAAGCCATCAACCCCGCAAACCCACAGGGTCTCCAGCACCTTGCAATGCACATTGTAACTGCATGACATGATTTTAGAATTAAATTAAAGTAGCCATATAATATAATGAAAGAAAGTCTTACTTGTTCGAAAACCTTCTATGGGCAATATAAAATATTTGATAACACGTCGCTCAATTGGATTAGACACAGGAAGTCAGGCAGATTTTGATTCAGCCTGACCCGTGATAAACTCTATCTATTTCTATCCATACACAAACTCTATTCCAAACTATACCAACCAAATCCACATCTTCTCTCAAAATAATTTTGTATACCCACAATATCTAGCTATCTGGACCCTTCACCGACATTCTTCTTTATCAAAGACGCAAACTCTACCGGGATTTGAAAACAAATATAAACACATCTTGAATTGGTGAATATGGCAGGACAGGCAGATGGCTGAGGCAGGAAAACAAATATATCCAAGTGAAAATGTGACAGCAACCATCTAGTGAGAACCATATACATTCAGTATTCACGTTATTATTAGATATTTCTGCTACATGTCTCTGTCTCCCTATACGTGGGACGTCGTGGTCACTGGTCCGTAGTCAGAAGGGAATTGAAAAGTTGAGCAGTGTATGGCGTAAAGCGCTACCAGCCCAATTCGAGGAAGCATCTAATCCACATAGTACGTGGACGCCTGCACGTCACTGGCTCCCGGCAAGAGTCCTATAAAATTAAATAGGGACAGTGACCGTATGACAGTTCTTAAACTCGTAATAACTGTATGTGAAAAAGAAACAAAAAAATGTCGTGGTAATATCCTATTGTTGTAGGATATCGCACAATACTATCTTATATCTAAATATATTGGTTCTTGCATTGTACGATATCCTATGGCTTTAGGATATTTCTAAAAACTTTTACCGTCTTCCTTTCTATCGATCAAAAATAGAAAAATGGAGAAAAACGAGGTTAAAACTCTTTTTACTGAGTTCATCGTCTTTGATTCTCTTATCATTTTGCTTTGGATATGGCAGGAATATATCCTTCCACCCCATTCTCTTTCTTTATTCTTTTTTGCAACTTCTTGGATCTTCAACGGCTTATGGTTTTAAAGAGAAAAATCTACTCATTTGTGCTTAGGCTTGGGTTGACTAAAATGTATAAACTCTAGATGATAGAAAATAGTATAGTAAGATCCATTTCATAGAAACCCACAACAAGTAGAAATGAAGTAAGATAATAGAACAAATTTCTAAATTCGTGGTGAAAATGTGCTTTGTGTTTGGGCGAAAATGGGTAATCTTACGTTATCCTATGATCATAGGATATCGCATTGTAAGATATCTTACATCCATAGGATATCGGAATATGAGATATCCTATAACCATAGGATATTGCACGATTAAGATAAAATCGCCACTTTCATACAGTTCTTTTGTGTACGAACAATTTTGCAGGAATTATGTATTTGCCAACTGATATGGGGATATTTTCAGGCTTAAGGATTGCAGTACGATCATTATCCCAATTAAATACAACAACATATGTCCAACTTTGAACTAGGGACCGCACAAGTCCTGTTTTACAGCGAAAAGAAGTGGCTTGCCTTGGAATTCGGCTCTCAGTCGCACCTTACTTTCTTTTAGCATAATTCATGTACAAAAAATGAATGAACACTGGTCTTACCCCAGATAGGGATGTAAGTGGGTATTGGTTGCCTATTTAGCCGGAGGTTCCCACCATTAAAATTGGGTCTAAAATTGACCAATAAATGGGTCCGGTTTTTAAACCTGATTTTGGACTCAGTAGCTAAACGGGTTCGGTTCTGTCAAAAATCATGTCTCATTAAATCCATGACCTCTTCCTTTTACCATCCACTATTTCTTTTTACCGTCTAAGGGGTTTCCTTTTACCGCCTACATTTCTCTTCTTGCCTCTTCCCCTCGTCTCTCTTGCCCTCCCTCAATCTACCTCCATGTCTCTCCCTCTCGCCAACCTCAGCCCCATTCTCGATATGCTCCTCTCTTTCATCATCTTCCTCATCAAGTTATCTATGGTAGCAGTGGCTAGTTGTAGCGGCAATAGTGAGGCGTCATCTTCTTCGAATGACTGTCCGTTAGCGGTGGCGGTAATGGTAGGGGCCAGTGCTTGCTTGACCTCGACGACTTCATAGGGTTGAAATGCCTTTTTTCCTGTTATCTGCAATACTTAAACAACTTCATAGGATTCAACTATTTCTTCTCTGGCGTTGGCGATAGTCAAAAGAGAACGATGTTAATGATTTTTTATCTAGCTCCGGCAATCTCACATCTATTCAACAAGCAACAAGTATGAAATTCTCTTTGTCGGTCTTCTTGAAACGAATTTGAAAATGGAACTCGGAATCGAATCCTTCTAATCTTACCATAACGGTTTCGAAATTGGAGAATTGGTTCCAAGTCGGTTCTAGTTTTGCAACCGGTTCCATCCTCTGACAAACAGTTTCGGTGACGGTTCCATTGTGGATTTGGACCGAAACTAACCTGTTTACATCCCTAACCCTAGCGTAAGATACTTCGATTCTCACCTTACCTTTTCCTTACCCGAGGGTTGTCTCACCTCTCCCAAGGACTTCTTTCCCTCATCTAAAGGCTTCCTTAGCTAATCAAAAGTCCATTTCCCTCACACAAGGGCTATTCCTTCTAGCGTGGATTCGATGGGGTCCCGGCCCCCTTAGCTAGGGGACTAAAAAAATTGTATAGGGAATTCATAAATTCTCTAAAAGTTAATCCCTATATGGAATTCCTAAATGTTCCTCTCCACCGAAACATTAAAAATGGCGAGGAGGGTGGAATCTAGGATTTTAGTAAAAAGAAAAACATTTCATCAAGAAGTTCTGCGTATTCGGATGAGTGGTGAATTGAATTGATGTGAGGTAAAGCCTCCATTATCCAGACAAGAAAAGACTAGAGGTCATTTCAAAAGTAAACAAATTCAAAATTCCCTCATTTTTTAAAAAACCAAGTAAAAAAGTAACTCCTTTCTTCACTAAATGACAAGAAAAAAAAAAACATTCTATATTTACACAAGAGGTAAAAAATATTCTCAATTAAGTCACTAAAAATAAAAGACAATCATAACTCCCTTATATTTTATTTTCTCTTGATTTGATGCTTTACCTCACCTCAATTTTATTCACCACTCATCCAAACACGCCATCACATAATCAGGGGCAGCCCTACATGTAAGCCTAGGGGGCCATGGCCCCCCTTAAGTTTTGAGATTGCTACTTTTTACCACTAATTTTTTTTTAATTTTTTATTTTGCCTCCTAAAATATTAAAATTTTCTTTTAATAATTTTCATTTGGCCCACCCTAGTTTCATTTTCTGAGTCCGCCCTGCACATAATTGTTTTTGGGCTCCCAATGTAAAAAATTTCAATAAGGAACTCTGCTAAAGCGACAAACCCCAACATTGAACTCATACTCATTTTACTATTAAAGTATTAGACTAGCTCTTATTTGAAAAAAATTAGGAGACGTCCCACTGAATGGGAGGGTATCCGTTCTAATTTGAAGAGCCAGCGCCACTGTAAATTTCCCCTCGTGAAGCAGACGTACCACAATTTGATTGGGTAATGAGAGAGGAAACTTATGGTGGATGATTGATAGGAAAGATAATCAATGTGGCCCACTGTCGGCCACGCTGTCTCTATCATGTGAGCTTTCACCCATCATTTACACTGTGCGGATTGCGGCTTCCATTCCGATCAAGAGTCAAGACCCGAGCAACCCCCTCCTCCTTTGTACCCTTTTCTTCTCACAAGGACTATTTTATGACTTCTTTTATTTTGGTAGAAGAATCTGGATTCTTGAACGACCTTTTCTCCACTGCCGACTCCCAACCACTGTTCCTTTCTCCACTCATCATCGCAGAAAATGAAACAATGCCCCGGCATCAACTTTTTGAGTGTTCATTGTCATGTATGTCTGTTTTGCAGATACATCTTTGCAATCTAAATCTATTGCCGACATCCATACGCAGATGCTATATAAATGGAAAACAAAAGCTCTTGTATTCAACCTCACGAGGACCGTCGACATTCATAGTCCTCCAACGTCGTTACCCAGATATGAGAGGAAACTTTCTAATGTTGAGATGGTCTGGATCGTTTGATCAGTGTGATTGATTTTTGGAAATTGACCCATGAAAAGTGGTTTGAACCAGCAAATGGGTAGTACAGATCCATTATTGTTTTACGGTCTAAACAATGTACCTGATCATTGAGGGAGACAGAGTTGTCTATATGCAGGTAAGGTGTGTTATTGTCATGGTCGACATACATGAGAACAGCTTTATTATTGTTTTGAGATGAATGATCATTCATGGCTTTTCAAAATATTATTATCATTGAAGGAACATGTTCTTAGATTACTTATTTCTCAGTCCAAATGTCATTTCATTCATCGAGGAATCATACTATGCATTTTCCATCTTATCAAACGTCTGAATTTTCAGCAAATGCTTTTAATTTTTCTTTGCGCTCCAATTGTTCATTGGGTTATTAAGGTTTTGCATTATTTTACCATCTTATATGACAGTGTTTCAAGATTTAAAATTTCACTACGTATGTTATTTTTTGAAGGAGATTCTCTCATATATTTGGAAATTAGAAAGCAGTATTTTCTTTCCCACTTGATTGCTGAAGCTGAATAAGACACCATGACTAGGTTTCTAAAGAGAGATTTTGGTTTTGACACTTGTTACAAGATCTGAATGTTCAATTTTAACTTACCGGCTTCAATGTTCAGTGGTAACAAAAGTGAGGTAAAGATGTGTTGGTAAAGTAAAGCTCCACATCTTACATCGTCTAAATAATTTCTTTGGCAAGGCTTCATATATAATTGTTTCGGTGTTTCACTTATGAGTTTAAGTTTTTGAATTGGTATATAGTATGTTACATAAGGCTGTCAAAGGGCCGGCCGGGGGTTGTCCTAGTCATACCATCAATATATGCAGGGTCGGGCTTGAGCGGGCCAAAACCCTCGTATGCCTGCACTATCTAGGCCCTTACCCTATCCTCGAGGGCCAGGGCAGTGCTTAGGACCTCAAACTAAGAAAACTATTTTTTTAGCATTGTTACCAAAATCTGAGTGTGATTGAGCGTTATCTTGTGCAAAGGAATCATTAAGAAAATATCCATTATCTTGTCTAACATCAATTGCAAATGAACCATTTAAAAAACATTGGGAGAATATAAATTATCTCTTAAAAAAAATTATTGGATAAAGTCATGCATGCTTTGGTGTTGGATTTTAGACATATGATTTTATTTATTTTGTCGAAGAAGGAAAATATTTAAAGAATATGATCTATTTCACACTTTTAATATGACTTTCATATGAATTTCCACATGAAATCATTCCAGCAGAATCTTATCTTTTAGAGTTTTAAACCATTTATATTCACATACATTTTACCAATTGGCATTATTTTTAATTAAACATTGATCTGACTATTACGCATTTTTGGAAATCAGTCACAAAAATAAATGCACTTAAAAAATACTATTTGCCAAATGGACCAAGAAGCCAGAACCAGAAAGCATTTTCCAAATTGCAGGAGAAGAATAGATGGAGATCTGATTCTTCACAAAGATGACAATTTTAACATCTAGAAGCCATGTTGCAACCTCTGTTTTTTGCCACATAATTTGTTGGAATTCACCTAAGATGAAAACGCCACGAAAAACAAGCCAACCTGGGATTCACATACTTGTTCCAGATGAGGCCTGTCCAAGGAAGATTAGTTGCTTGGGTTCTCAAGAGATGCCAAGTAGCCTTAAGGGAGAAATTACCAAAAGATGTGTCCATCCAAGAAAGAGTGTCCATGGAAAGGATCATTGTGGGTTCATGCCAACTGATCCAATTACCAAATCTCTCTCTCTCTCTCTCTCTCTCTCTCTCACACACACACACACACACACACACACACACACCATATATATATATATATTTAACGTTAAATTTTATTTAGTAAATTAAGTATGACTTTGAACTCATTCGGTGTATAATTATACATAGGGTTGTCCCTAAGAATATAAAAAGTTTCTTGTATTCTTAACAGAATATGACATTTTTAGGTATAAATCAGATACTTGAACGGGTTTTTGGGTATACAACATATGTTCGGGTAAGGCTGCTGGTCTCATACAGTTTATATGCACAGTAATAGTCCAGATCAGATCAAGGTCTCCTGGTATATCATGGACCTTGGTTTTAGAACACGGCCTGGGACATGGTAGTGGCCAAAGATGAAACATTTATATTGGAAGGGTCATGACTGATGGTTTGCTTTCTTTCTGTCCTTTTTTCTATAAGAAATCATCTAATGCGACATTAAAAATGAATAAAGTTATGAATTCCACTTTTTTATTGTACTAATGGTGCTTTAGATGCAAACAAAATAGCAAAACTGACAGAAAGGAGGTGAGAATAGAGCTTGAGAAGATTTTTAAATTCGCACTAAATTGATAAAAATTCTGTCTAGGCCATACGACTGGATTTCACCAGGGTCTTAAAACCAAGTCATGAACTATGTCCAAATTTGTTTTCATCATACCATAAAGGAGTTAGGTTCCAATTTATTGTGGACAGACTCTTTTGGTAAGTTTGATCTTTTAATATAAGAGGGATCATTGAAAAGATGGTGAGGAGACCTTACCACAGAAAAAATCAGTGATCAATTTTTTACTGTAGTGCTAATGGTGAGGGACTTGGGTGACGGTGTGAGTGTGTGGGTACTTCCCTTCCCGGGGAAAAAAAACGATTGAACATAGTGAGGGAGGAAATATTGTGAAAATGAGAGATGCAGGCAATCGACTTTTTTGCAAATATAGGAGATTGATTTTCAAAGATGAAGGGCTATTAAATTATTTTCCATAAGAATGAGACAATTGAGTTGTACGTCTTCTCGCAATCGATACTTATTTACACAGTTTTTACTTTTCTTCCACCTCCACTTCCTTATCTTTTGATGGTCATTGTATATTAGAGAGGAAAAGAAAGAGCTAGAGAGCTCCCAAAAAGAATACAAAGGAGAAGGGAAGAAACAAAGCTCAACACACATGAGCAAGCCACTCCACTTCCATATATATATATATATATATATGTATATGGGGAACATTTATGTGCATCTATCCCTCACTATAGGGTAAGGGACACTTTTCCTATTTGTATATAAAGACAAAGAAGTGTACCTCACCCTATGTATTCCATAAATGAGTATTTTCAAGTACAAAAGTGAATTTTCAAGTACATAGGGTGAGGTACACTTCTTTGTCTTCATGTATAAATAGGCAAAGTGTCCCTCACCCTATGGTGAGGGATAGATGCACATGAATATTTTCCTATATATATATATATATCCAAATGGTATGAGAATGTCAAACTTTTCTTTAGGGCCCATGTGTTTCATGTAATTGAATTCCAAGGAACACTAAGAAGTAATTCTAAAAACACTAAACTGAAAGAATTATCACTCAGTAATCTACCATTTAATGGAGAATGAATAAAGGGAAGATGAGAAATGAATATCCAATCATTACCTTAGTAATTCAAATTCAAGAAAAGTCAAAGTCCCATCTAAATCTCTTTACCTCATATCATTCATCCGTCACCTTAAGATTCCCATTGTATTCAACTCCATGCAAACAATTGAGCCCTTAATGTTTTCGGTCAAAACATTATAAGTTTGAGCACCAAAGCTTGTTTGTTTGCATTAGAAAACATAGGCTGGGGAAAGATAAACATAAAAGATGAATTTCCACATAAGAGCATCAAATAACATTTTATTTTGGGAAATTGAATCCAAAGAAGATTCTATTTGATGCTCATTTTTGTAACAACACCTTTGATTTTCATTTTTAACCACCCTACACATTCAATTCTTATGCATTTTGATGAAAACAAACATGGTGTTAGTTTTCTACATTTTTTACAAGGCCGGTATTGTAAATGTATCTAATTGAGGTCCAAGGTTTTTTTTTTTTTTTTTTTGCTTCAAGCTTAATTTGTAATAAAAAGGAGAAAGGGGGGAACAAGGGCAAAATAGCCACCAGAGCTACTAAATGGCAACATAAAAATGAAGAAAAAGAGGGACTACATAGAGAAGAAGAAAGGTATTAAGCCAAACCAAAATAAACCAAAATAGGTTGTTGTTGAGCTGGTTGAGGACATGGTTGTGAGTAAGAGGTTATGAGTACAAGTCTTCCATGTAGGGAAAGAAAAGAAAAAAGAAATGCATCTAGTTGAGATACCTCTGTACTTGCATCTTTCATTGATAAAATTATGAATACACTTCCAGTTTCAGAAGGAGAGGGAGAGGGGGAGAGGGTAAATTGAGGAAATTAAATGGCGAGGGTAAATTGAGGAAATTAAATGGCCAAGTAGAGTAAAGATGCCAATATAAAGATAACTGATGAGATTAGACAAGGGGGAGAAATAGGGGGTAAAAAAGAAATAGAAAGAGAGTACTTCTAATGATTCTCTGAAAAATAGGTTGAAAATGTACCGTCAGAAATTTCAAATGTGAAGCCGTTTCTTGAGAAGCTCGATTCATTATGTTTCTATATATACATGAGAAATATTTGGAAGTGGCCTCTTCATACATAACCAATCAATCTGACAGGTGGGTGTTTCTTGGGAAGATATCTTCACTTGTAACTTGCCACTTGCAACTTACTTGTAGAGGCATTTTTGAGAATAAGTGGTATTGATAGATTTAGAGGTGAGTAAATAAATGGTTTTTATTGTGTGCATATATTCATACAATCCAAGCGTAGTGAACTTGATATTTCCTTGTTACTTATATAATAATCTCAAGGAAAATGTGAAAAAAAGAAAAGAAAAGAGGAAGATAAGCATCTTAAATTAATCTATATACCTCCATTGAGGATAACATCCAGTTACTTCATTATATTCTTATTCCTATCTCTATTAACTAGAAAAGAAGAGGGGTAAAGAAGTACAATCAGAAGGTGATGCCAGCATTGTTGGGAAAACTTCCTTCTTAGAAGATTCATTGGAGGGGATTAAAAGAACTGATCTGAAACATGCTAGTCTAGAAAATTTGAATGAAGCTAAGTTGGATCAGAACGAGCATATTTTTATATAAATATCCTTTTGAGTTCAGATTCCCAAATCCTCTAGCACTAGTATGGTGATAAAGAGAGTAAAGAAGCCATCAAAATACCTGTGAATGAAAACGCTGCATTCGGTAATCTCAAAATAAAAGCAAAAGCAAAAGTCTAAACCCTATATTGCAAAGGAGGAAGATAGAAACAGAAATAGCTTGTATGAGATGATCAATTCTTACTTTTAACGAAACTTTGTACTTAAAAGGAAGGAACGAAGAAGACCGAGAAGAGGGGGAAGAAGAAGAAATTCGTAACTAATTCAAGAGGTCAAAACAGACATACCGAGGAGATATAAAGGAAACTGGGCTCGTCTCAGTGTTTGATCTGGGAGAGAGAGAAAGAGAGGGAGAGAGAGAGAGATTGAGTTATAGACGTAGCTCTTCCTCTTCTTTTCCCCCCTCCATAGAAGGGTTTGGTTTCATTTCTTAAATAAATAAGACAAGCTCTCCATTCTTCACATCTCCCTATCTTGGTCTTCTCTATTTAAATATGAAGAGTTTTACCAAAAAAAAAAAAAAAAAAAAACTGGATACAGAAGAAGAATCAGGGATTTAGGGTTGTGACACCAAACCACTGGTTCTGTCATAGCTCTCATGCAGTCCCACAGAAAGCATTCATTCCTCACATGTTCTACTTTTCATCTCAGCCGATGAAGTACCAAACTGATAACAACAGTGGCAAAAATACCTCTGCACGAGTGCGAGAGAGAGAGGACTCCTCTTCCACCCAAACCAAAGAAAAGCACACGGATGTACTAGCCTCAGAGAAATGCAAGCAAAAACTATTTATACACCACAACCTAAAATCGGTTCTTGGATGCAACAAAACAAGTAGAGAAATCAAAGGGGAGAAATCCATCTACAGTACAGATTTGAGCTGTTAGATGGTTCTTTCCTCTTCCATTTTCTATGATTTTACCTGTCATCCAAACAAACTAAAGTGTAAATACATACACCTATAAAACAATGGTGTCCAGAATGAAGCATCCTCATCCAGCACTCCATATCATTACCATTCATGATCGATCGTCGAAGCTCCACTCCCATCCTTTATTTCTCATCTGCTTAACACGAACGTTTGGTTGAGTAGGCAGTTTTATCTGTAGCTCCAGAGACTCTCTCCATCTGAATTATCTGGTGAATCATCGGACTCAGGCGAATTCAATCTGGGTGGGCTGAGCAGCATCCCCTCCGCCATGTTCTCCAGCAGCTTCGGCATCGCAAACAGTGCCTCCTCATCCACAAACTCATCCCCTTCACCCGCCAGCTGCACGCTACTCTCCGCCGATACCGTCTCGTCCCCTCCCTTTTTAGGGAGCCTCGCTGCCGCCGCGGCCACGGAGGCGGCCCTTATCTCCGACGGAGAAGTCGAGGCCGGAATCGGATTGGAGCTGACGGAGCCCGGGAAATTGAGGACGGCATCTCCGCCCTTGAGAGCCAGCGCGGCCACGTCGTAGGCGGCCGCAGCCATCTCAGCCGTCGGGAAGGTGCCGAGCCAAATTCTTGAAGCCTTGCGTGGCTCTCGGATCTCCGACACCCATTTCCCGCTCCGGGGTCGGATCCCACGGTAGATGGGGTGTTTTCCGCTTCTGGTACTGGTTGTCGCCGCTCTCTCTAGCTTCTTGTGGGTAGGAAATGGCCGGAGTGACTGGTCTGAGTGGCGCACGTTAGCGGGTGGCGCCGCTGGTAGTTGGTGTAGCAGATGCACGCGCGAAGTTGGTTCCCCGTCGTCTTCGTCCATGTCCATGTCCATGAGAATGCATTTGTAGAAAGGGAAAAGGAGACAATGGAGGGGACGAATGACAAGAAGGCCAAAGGAAATGGAAATGAACAGGGAGCCGAGGAGAGTGAGTGGGGGTGGGAGGTGCATACGGACCATGCGTCAGGAGCGCCTTTCCATTTGAGAATATAGAGGTGGGGACCACCTGTTGGAGGCTTTAGCTTTTATCTCCCTTGCCCTTTCACCCTTTCACCCTTTCTATCCATCCATTCCCAGGTGCACAAGTTCACTCCCAAATGTTGACAACGGCAAAGAAGAAAATGAATGATTCGGGGCAGGAGAAATACAATATAGTCAAGGGACAAAATAGATAGGGCGGGCGGCCCCTAGTATATTCCATCTTTTATTTGCCAGATGATAGTTTTATTATTTGTGGAGCTATCCTCAAAGAAGCTAGCTAGAGAGAGTAATTAAAGAGCTGCTTGAGGACTACTACAACATGTTAAGTAAAACTGATTTAACTTTTGTAAATCGGCTATATACTTTTTAGCAAGGGAGCTTGACCATAAAAATGCAAAACCATCGGCACTGCTCTTGGGAATGAGATTTATAGAAAATGATGAGAAATACTTAAAGTAATCCCCTAGTGATGAAGAGAAATAAAAATCTTAGCTTTGCTTCTTAAATCGATAAAATAAAGTCCAAGTTAAATTCACGGCAAATCCTTTTTTTTTTTTTTTTTATCCCAATTAAGCCGGGAGGAGCGCCCTTGTAAAGTTTGTTGCTTCTGTAGTCCTAGCATATAACATGTCAGTGCTACAACTTCCTAATATAACTACCCATACTATTGACAGGCTACATAGAAAATTTGGGCGGGGTGAAAAAAATGATAAGAACAAATTTCACACTATTAAATGGAGTGAGATTTTAATTTTAAACCCATTGATGAGGGAGGCTTGGGAATTAGGGATACCAAAAGTAACAATATATTGGAGATATTGGAGATGTTTGACCGAGAAGATGTTTGACCGAGAAGAATCTTTTATGTTGAAAAGTTTTAAAAGCTAAATATTGCTTGAAAAGCTCTCTTTGGCAAGCTAAAGCATGAAAATTAGGTAATTCTTGGTTTTGGAATTGCTTTGTGGAGGTGTTTAATTTTATTAAGGAGAAAGTTGGATGGATGATAGGCAATGGAGAGAAAATATATGTTTGTCAATGTGGATGGACCCCTTGTAAAAACAGATTTAGGAAACCACTTTCTAACATAATTGACCCAAATCTCGTTGTTAACAGTTTATGGGACGTAGATACAAGTGGAATGTTAATCTCATAGAAAAAACCACTTCACTAATCAAGCGGATGTGGAAGATATATGCAAAATTTACATCCCTAGGACTTCTCAGGAGAACAAAATAATTTGGACTTTCTGCAAAAACGGCCAACTTTCCACTAAATTGGCTTGGAATGAGATTGTTCAAAATAATAGAAATAATCCGACCTGTTCTATAAAATGAGAATTGTTTTGGAGAATCTCTAGCTCTTTCCCAAAGAATCCTCTTGTTTGGATGGAATTGCCTAGAAAATATTATCCGGTAAGAGCCTCCTTTATCACAAAAATAAGTTCTGTTGATCGTTGGTGCCCTATTTGCGAAAGTGTGGAGGATTCTATTAGCTAGTCATGCCCTTTTTCATTGTGAACATGCAAGGGCTTGCTGGTTTGGATTAATCTTTGGCCTTTTTAACTCATGACTATTCCTCCAAAGTTTTGATGGATTGGTGGAAACAATTATGCGATCATGACCAACTGATTCCTTTGCTTAATGGTGATCATGCTAAGATGTGGGCTCTAACTAGTTGGTGGTCCATCTGGAAAGTGAGAAATAACTACCTCTTCAAAGGTATCCCTCTAAACCTTATCAACATTATGCACTCAATTAAAAACATGATAGATAAAAGTATATCTTCCCCAAAGGGAGAAAATATCATGAAGAAATATTATAACCATGTGGATAGAGGGATCCGAGAGGAAGAGGTTGTGTTAGTCTTCTTTGATGCAGCTTTTAAGGCAACAAATGGAAAAGCTTCTAATGGTTTTCTTATGAAATCAAAAGGATTTATTTTGCATGCAGGTGCGTGTCAAGGTCCAATGGTCTTCTCACCCAAGGAGGCTGAGGAGAGGGCGGTCTTCTTTGCTCTTATGATTGCTAAAGCCAAGGGTTTCTCTAAAGTTTGTATTTTGTTGGATGCTAAGGAGGTTGTGGACGCTCTCAATGGTTGCTATGATTGGGCTATCAACCCAATTATCTCATATATCAAAGACTTAGTCTCATCTTTTGTCTATGTCAGATTTTCTTTTGTTCCTAGATCTAAGAATGATTATACTCATATGCCTGAGCATTCTCTAAGCAGCTGATGTCTCCATGGCTGGTCCTCTGTCCCCCTCCAATATTTGGCACGCTCTTTCCTTCAACAGTGATAAGCTAGCTTGCAAAGTTGCAGCCTCAATCTTCTTCACGGCCACTTTTGCTATCTAGAAATGTATAAATGACATTTTATATAGCAACTCTAAAGCCTCCTAGACGGAGGTTAAAATCTACTTGACAGAGCTTCTTTCATGACAGAACTTCTTTTAGGCTCTCTCAGTCTTATAGTCAAACCTTTTTTCTGGTAGACCTCCACAAGAGTTCTGCCATTTTTTGTCTGTTCTCCCCTAGTCAAATTTTTTGTTGTTAGGGGGTTCAGCTTCTTAGTTTCTCCCTTTCTCTCTTGTACAGTGGCATATTAGGCTTTCATGTTTTGGGGCGTTTTGCCTTTAGTTTTTCTCTCCCCACGTTTTCTAATACAACTTGCCTTTTAGCAAAATAATATGCCTGCTAAATTAAATTACTGCTTGAATCAAAATTTTATTTTGGATTAATGGGGTAGGGACTAGGAGGGGATGAGTAAGTAATTTGTTGTTATTTTTTTCCCTTTTTTTGGTTGTTGTCTTGGGACTGTCTCTGCGTCATGACACATCAACTCTTTGTAAGCTTCGAGATGATAGTTTGAAATCCCTCGAGGACCATATTGCCACATTGTCTTCTCTGTCTGCTAGGCAAGATATAACCACAATGACAAAGCCCAATCAAATAAATGATTGTAGGTCCAAATTATGGAAAGATTTAAATTTAGGCTCATGCAACTCAACTATCGCTAGGGCTTTCTCCTAATACGTATAATCCAATCATAGTGGAACATATTGATAATTTTTTCTCGACTTGTGTTGGGCTTGGTTATGTCACTTTAACTGAGATTCTGGGGCCATTTGTTTTGTGGAACATTTTAAGGGAATTTCTCACAGCCACATTGGTAATTTCTTAGAACTCAGGATATCTCTTGGCCGGCCTAGACTAGGAGCCTTTGGCCCTGTGGCTAAGGGATATTCGATTATGAATATCAGAGAACTAATGCCTGGAGGCACATACAAACCCTCCTATCCACATGCTCTAAGTAAAAAGCGACATCAAAGTTTATTTTAGGAAAATAAAAATAAATAAAAAAAGATTAAAGATCCACAAATGATCATCAAATAGCTTTTCTACTATAAGAAATGATCACACACCACAATCTAGTAAATCAAATTTGAATGATGCTAAATTAGGCATGATGCTAAATTAGGTATGTAGAGTCACAAACAAGTAAGATGAACAAATGATGATTTTCAGACATACCTTATCTATAAAGCCAGCTTACCACATGCACGTGTACATGTGCATGCACACACCTACATGCAAATCTTGCAGCTCTTTCCACACAAGACTAACTACGTGAAATGCATCAAACCCAAAGCGGCTACTATGTTTGAAATACAAAATCACGGATTTATTTGTTTGCATTAAAATACACATGAATTTAATACGTATGATTTTTTTTTTAGGTGTTCATAAATGAAGAGTCAAGGTGATTGTCCAAAAATGAGCATTAAATAACATTTCCTTCTATGAAAGTAGAATCAAACGAAGATGAGAAAATGAATACCTAGCCTATGGCCTAGAATCAAACGAAGATGAGAAAATGAATACCTAGCCTATGGCCTTCATTTTTAACCACTTAAAAAAAATATCATGTACTAAATTCTTATGTAAACAAACAGGCCCAACAGTTGGGATTATGAATTGGAATTTGCCTTTCCCTACCAAACTCATTATCACTTAATTGGCACCTGCCAATAGAGATTCCCATTACCAAACCGTATAAAGTTTGTGGTTAGGATAACCATCCTGGCAGAGGAATTGGGAGAATTTGATCTTTGGAGATAAAGAAGGATCAACGATTTCTGCACCGCACCTGTGGCCTGGAAGGAAGCACACTTGTACACGATGAAACCGACAACCTCAGTTTTCTAATGACAAACCATGACTGGTTCTAAAAATATAAAGCTTAATCATGGAATGATAAGATTATTAAAGGGGCTGCCCTGATTAAAGATGTGCCCATAAAGCTGGACTTATCAGGAGAACATCCTCCAAACTTAATCGTGAGGCTCTCCTTCTACCCCTCCATTTCACATCGTTTCGAATTGGATATGGGACGATGCCATGACGGCCTTACGTTGCTGTGGGCCCCACACGTCCTTCCGTTCCGATGGTTGGCATGTTTTGTGACGAGATGGAAGTCACGAGGTCCGGTGCTGTACTGCAAAGGGCCCGCCGGTGTAAGTCACGAAAATATCTGTGAATTGTCTGCCTCCCGCCCCACATTTTGTATGACCCCCACCCCATTTCTAATGCACCGTTTCCATGTAGGCCCGGGAATGGGATCATCCATCGCTCTATTCTACTCCCACGCTTCTTGGGAGTAGGAAAAAAAAATAACTCCATAATAAGGCGCACTTACTGAAAATCCAACCTGACTAAAAAACTGATGGGATATTGCCCGCCTAATGGTTCTTAGACCTTTTATTCACCCATAAGCTGTCAAAGTCTAAGTATTTCCTTAGGGCTGTGCGATATTACATGTATCACCTGGTGTTATATTCTACGGCCATGCGATATTGTACCATTTTATGCGAATAGCTCTACCATAAATAGATAAACTTCACCTGTTGTTCTAGGGCAAATGAATCATTGATCATTGGCCCATTTACAGTGGAACTAATCTGTCCCTTCAATACTGGAAGGGGGTCCGTCGCAGACAGGAGATTATTACGAAAAGAAGATAAATAGATTGTGCATTTGTCGATGATAGTCTTATTAGATTTCCTGGTAATCAAACTTGTCGGTATGGAATTAAAATACCCAAGAAGTAATTGATTCGACCATACGTTGTTTCAATGTGATTTGGAATACAGGGGAAGAAATTGATGCAGATGAGCCTATTTATTTGCATGGAATTAAAATACATATAAAGTAATTGATTCAAATAAGTATATTTTTTGCAAAGAATTGGAATACTTAGGAATTTATTATCAAGTAAACTGCCCATCGCTTTCCCAAGTCGAAGGTTATCGTGTTTTCGTTGTACGACCCTTTTCTTTTTTATCGTGATATTTTAATGTAGTGCATTTTCCCTTCCCTTCTTGTTTTGACTGCTTTGTTTCATCGCATGAGCACTCCGGGAATAACTCTCTCTCTCTCTCTCTCTCTCTCTCTCGTGCCAATATTGTCAGTGGCGTCCGTATCTTTTGAATCTCCACCAAAACCATTGATGGAAAATATTGGATGGCAAGTAATCTTGTTTGGTTTCTCTTTCTCATTGGATTATGATTCCTCAGTGTCTCTTTCATGGGAAAGGTAAGAAACTCTTTTTTTTTCCGACAAATACTGTAGCAGTGTACGATGAACTATTGGTGTATATATCTATGGGCATGTTTGGATGTCAAATTTTACCACCCACTCTTTATTAATTTCAATTGGTTCTTAGATGCTTCTAAGCAAACAGGCCCCTTATGATTACTTGTATAGAATATAATGGAGAAGAATCTTCCCTTAAGATTTATTTAAGCTTATGGTTACCAGCGCATTTGGAAGGCCATGATATGATGAAGAGGTTAGAAATTTACAACCCTACTTACCCAAGAATTGAATAACTCACTATCTGAGCTCACCAGGAAAGATGCTGCCGGGGCAACTGTAGTTGTATAATTTCAAAGTAGAGTGTTTTCAAAAGATGATCACTGTTTTTTTTTTTTTTTTTTCTTTTTCTTTTTCTTTTTTTTTAATAATGGTCTACTCACTACCTGCCATCCGTTAGAATTTAGAAAAAAAGTAAACAGAAAAAAGAATATACTAATCACATTTTCAGTGTGTCATTGCCTTTGTTTGGAGGTTTTTCGAACATATCTCTCATTGTGGCGTCTACACCAAGCTAAGCATTTGGAATGAACATTCATAAACTGTATACAATCCGTAGTGACATTCTTACCAGCAATTTCTGCTCCACTCTCCCTCCCCGTGCGTGGGACGTCGGAAGTCAAATGGCATTTCAGGAAGCATCTAATCCACACAGTACGTACAGACTTACCCTAAAATTAAATACAAGGTTGGGCCCCACCAAGGGACCTAGCAGCATATGTCCCACTTGGACCTACGGTTCGCACAGGTCTAATTTGGCAGCAGAAAAAAATAAGTATCTTAGCTGATCATGGTGTCAGCTCTCAAATAGCGAGTCGCAATGTAAGATTGCACGTAGAATTAATAATGTTATTCATTGTAATTAGATTGAGCATATAATAATAATAATAATAATTATTATTATTATTATTATTATTATTATTATTATTATCATTATTAGTTGGGTTTTCAAAAAGGTATATCTCTTTTGGCTCATTTTTTAAAAAAGTACGTACAAGAAGATTTGAACATTTTAAAAAAATATAAAAGTTTTCCACGTTTGTTTCAACCAAGTCATTTCCATCTTTTTAGCGAAATGAAAAAAATACCCGTCCCTTATGACATGTTTTTGTCTTTTACTTAACTTCTTTCCTCTTTTGCTGAAAGCAAAACATCTTTCCTCTCTAAAATTGACTATTTTGATGATAATAATTATTTAATGAAGCTACATTTTAAGTCCTTTGTAATTCCCTTTTTTTAACCATCCATGCATAAAGGTAGCTGTTGTGGGCCCCACTAGGTCATTTGGGTTGAATTTGATCTTTTCTCTTAAATGACTTGCTAAATCTTGAAAAATGATATATGGCCAATTTTGTTTTCTCTCAAGAATTTTTTAGGGAGAGGACTTGATTGAAAGGATTGTAGTAAAATTTTCTACTATTTTAAAATATTCAAAACTCTATATACATTTTTGAAAATGAGTCAAAAAATTTAGACATTCTCATAATTTGCTCTTATGAATATGCTCAATGTTATAATGGGGTCAGAACTTATTTGATTAGAATTAAGGGACATCTCACTGAACGTACAAGGGGTTAATATCAGGCAGATGTTTTACCACCAATTGATTGGTCACTCGGAGAGGAAACTGATGGTGGATGATTCATTAGAAAAGAGAATTAAGGTGGCCCACTGTCGGCGACGCAATGTCTCCATCATGTGATTTTTTAACCCGTCACTCAAACTCTGTGGTTTGCGGCTTCCATTTCAATTCAAGAACCAAGAGTCAAGAGTCAAAAGTCAAGACCGGACCAACCCCCTCCTCCTTTATAGCTTTTTTTTCTCACTAGGACTTTTCTATGACTTAAAAATGGCCTTCAAAAGCTTCTTCACGGGCGACTCCCAACTACTATTCCTTCCACCGCACAACTTTTGTTTGAGCGTTTCATTTTCATGTATGTCTATTTTGCAGATGCAGCTTTGGAATTTAGATATATTGCCTTCGTCGCTTTAAATTCCGTCTTTGCTGTAAATTTTGTTATAATGTCTGTAATATACCAATCTTGACTTGCCAAAAGAAAGAATATATATATATATATATATATATATAGATTTATTGCCGACATCCACACAGACGCCATGAAATGGGGGGAAAAAGTCCTGTGTTCAAACTCAGGAGGACTATCATCATTCGTTATCCAACGTCATTACCCAGTTCATATCCCTCAATGAAAGGAAACTTTATAATCTTGAGATCATCTGGATCGTTTGATCAGTGCCACTGGTTTTTGGAATTTGACCAGTGAAATTAAAGTGTTTTGGACCAGCAGTAGGTAGAACACATCTATGAAGGGGCCAGCTCTCCTAAGCTCAAGCTTAGGATAAGGTAAGCTCAAGTGTGTGGTGCGGCCCGGCCCACCTGAGACCCACATGGGAGGGGGGGGGGTTCAAGGACTCCATAAGATCTCACTCTTCGCAAAAAATCAGCCACAACCGTGATTTCTATCATCTCCATATGGGCCCAAAAGTTTAATGGTCAATAGTCTATCCGGATCGATACATAGTCAATCCAACGGTCCAGTAAATTCGGATCTAATCAAAAGTTGGTGGACATGTGCAATTTAGAGGGCTCATGTATTTGGTCCATTTGGATGGACCAAAGGGAGGCCCCACAAGCATGAACTTACGAGCTTGAGCTTAGAAAAACCTTGCTCATCTATGAATGTACACTGCAAGCAATTAATCATATATATATATATATATGTATGTATGTATAGAGAGAGAGAGGTCAATATTGTAAGGATGATATCCATGAGAGCAGCTCTATGATTGTTTTGAGATGAATGATATGGGTTTTCAAAATATTCTTAGCATTGAAGTAATTTCTCAGTCCAAATATGTCATTAATGCGGATTACTCCGGCCTTTAATCTATCCTAGTTTTCATAGAGAGAGCATACTATGCATTAATGCATCTTAATTCAAAGAGTGATCACTCACACTATAGTTTGAATTTCGCATATGTTATCTATTTGTCTTTTACGTCCGTTTGTTCAGTTGGGCCCCAGTGGAACCCACAGAGCTTCACTGCATATGCAGTAACTCGTGGGAGAACATTTCTACGAGATTCTCTTATACAATAATATGTGGTTTCCCGCTCAATTACTGAAGTTAAATGAGATCCCATGCATAGTCTATATTATTAAGGGAATATATTCTCCCTTCGTTTAACCACAGGGTTCCAGGTGTCCGTATCTCCTCTCCCTCTCCACTCTCCTCTCTCTCCACTCTCACTAACCGACCCACAAAACTTCCTAAAAAAAACCACTATGTAACTTATCTTCTTAACTGTTTCCTAAAACACGTACTCTCTCTCTCTCTCTCTCTCATCAGGATGGAGGGCCAAATAGGGCCCACATCGCACGGGTCCACCACATAATGGGTTTACAGTGGGTCTTCCTTCGGATCCACGGATCGGATGGGTCATCAGGTGGCCCACTTGGATCCTGGTATCAACGCAAGAAACTAAATGGCCCAAACAATGACTGAAACTTTAAAAAAAAAAATTCCCGCTTCCTAACTGCTTCCTAAATCACGTACTCTCCCTTTCTCTGATTAGACGTTTGATGGTGGGCCAAACAGGGCCCACCTTCCACGGGTCCACCACCTACTGGGTCGCCCATGGGTCCTCCTTCGGATCCACGGATCAGATGGGTCATCGGGTGGTCCACCTGGGTTACAGTATCAACGCAAGAAACTAAATGGCTCAAACAATGACTGAAATTTAAAAAAAATAAAAACAAATTCTCAATTCTTAACTGTTTCCTGAAACACGTCCTCCACTTCTCTCTGATCAGACGTTGGATGGTGGGCCAAACAAGGCCCACCTAGCACGGGTCCACCACTTAGTGGTTCTCCGGTGGGTCCTCCTATGGATCCACAAATTAGATAGGTCATCTGGTGACCCACCTGAGTCCCGGTATCAACACAAGAAACTGAATGGCCCAAACAATGACTGAAACTTAAAAAATAATAATAATAAATTCTCACTTTTTAACTGCTTCCTAAAATACGTCCTCTCCCTCTCTCTGATCAGACGCTGTTTCGCCCACCTCGCACGAGTCCACCACCTAATAGGTCGTCCGTGCGTCCTCTTTTGGATCCACAAATTGGATGGGTCATCCGGTGGCTGACTTGGGTCCCGGTATCAACGCAAGAAACTGAATGGCCCAAACAATGACTGAAACTTAAAAAACAATAAAATAAAATTCCTGCTTCTTAACTTCTTCCTAAAACACGTACTCTCCCTCTCTTTGATCAGACGCTAGGTGGTGGGCCAAATAGGGCCCACCTCGCACGGGTCCACCACCTAATGAGTTGCCGGTGGGTCCTCTTTTGGATCCACAGATCGGATGGGTCATCTGGTGGCCCACCTGGGTCCCGGTATCAACGCAAGAAAATCAAGCGGGACAACTATATGGCCCAAACAATGACCGAAACATAAATAATAATAAAAAAAAAAACAGATTCCCACTTCTCAATTGCTTCTTAAATAAGTCTTCTCCTTCTTTCTGATTAGACGCTGGATGGTGGGCCAAACAGGGCCCAACTAGCACGGGTCCACCACATAATGGATCTCCAGTGGGTCCTCCATTGGATCCACGGATCAGATGGATCACCCGGTGGCCCACCTGGATCTCGATATCAACGTAAGAAAATCAAAGTGGACCGTGCATAGCACAGGATGTTGCTAGTATTACTTAATAGAATGTCTGGCTACGACGATAGTGAAAAACATATGAATATTCAATTTTAACTCGCCCACTTCTTCAATGCTCACCGTTTACAAAAAGTGAGGCAGAGATGACCTAAAATCAAGTATTCCATGAAATGAATGAAACACATTGAGACTCACTTTCAATCTTGTTCAACATATCTAATTCGTGGAACAATTTTGCCAGTATTCATCTCTCTACCTTTGTGCAACTTATAGATTTACTTACAAAATCTCATCAAATATGGATAAAAACCTGGGCTCGAAGATCAGAAAGAGAACCAAGCTAGGGTTAAAAAAGAGTACTTTAATTCTCTCATTGACTAGGATTGATTCGTAGTCGCCTTTCCGGGTGGAACACGCAATTAGCTACTCACCTCCTTTCCATGTGCAGTTTTGTTCTGGACATTTGGAAGCACATTCTAAACACAAATTGTCGTACCATCCTTCCCCCTTCTCTCCCTCTACAATTGGGTCGATCTCAACTGTCGGAGAAGGCCCTGTTGCAATCCAACCCTATTGAATGCCATCATGTTAACTGTTACACCCCGGCCCCACCTAAGTGTGATTAGAGTCTAATCAACCTTAACTAGATAACTAATGCTTGTTTTGGATGACTTTAGGCTGGATTAAATAGTCTAGTGGGTTTTTGACCAAGCTCAAATAGAATTATAACATTTTGAATATTATGGGTCGCACTTATATTTCAGTTTTGCACGCATTTGCTGGTGCATTGTATAGATCATTTTCTTCACATTGAATCTTGTGTTTGGACCCGACCCATTCGGGCCCAACTCAACCCATTTCAACCCAAAAAGGCCTTTTCCCAAATTTTATTGAACAAGTGGGACTTGCATGCAAAATACCCATACTTCCCACTTAAAAGCAGGGCATCTCCATCGACCCCTCATTTCTCACTTCATTTTATCGTCAGCTGAGAGAGCTCCTTAATGTCATTCTTCTGCTCTTCTTCTCCTTATTTCTTTCTTCTCTCCATCTCTTACGACAACTCTACAAGCTACAAAGAAGAGGATTGCACGTAGAGTGTTTAAAGTAGGTGGGCCTCGTGAATAGGTTTTCAAAGCTTTTTGACCCACTTGACTCAGGGATCAAGTACCCATAAGGCCATAAAACACATCCATAATGCAATCCCTCCATCTCATCAATCATATATAGCAATAAACTATATCTAGAAGATAGAAATCAACAACAAACAAGCAACTAAAAATCCACAACATCCAATGAAATAGATTATACCTTTGGAGCTCGGTTGTGCTCTAATGGAGAAGAAGACAATAAGCTTGAACAAGAACTCTTCTTGAAGCAAATTAGGATCTCTAAGACCTTGTTGACTTCCACGCTATGACCCGCTATCAGATCTCTTTTCTCAAAAAGAATGGTGGGATCTTCAAGAGAAAACCAACTAGAAGCTTTAAAGGAATTATAAGAAAACTAGAAGAGAGATATGGAAAAAGTAGTGCAACTCTTGCACACTTTTTAGGGGTTGGGCGTATAATCCAATATTGGACGTCCAACCTCATAGCTCCTCCTTTTATAACCTTTAAGCAACTACTTTTTCTCTACTAATTAAAATAGAAGTCCTACTTCCACCACAATTAGTGACCTACTATTACCACTATTAAAAGTCTCATTTTAAATAGAAATAGTAACTTTCTAATTCCTTTCTTTTAGAGTTCAAGTAGGATTAGTAACTTTCTAATAACTTGGGGTAGCGTGGGGACTACTAGGGATTCCATAGAAAGCTGACTCCAACTGGGACACCGTGACCCCACATCTCATGCGCAATCCGGACTCACAGTTAATTACAAATAATACCACTATATAAATGTAATTGCACTCCAGTCTTAGGAATAAATTATAAAGAAGACCATAAACTTCTTAATTACCTCAAGTAGACACCTTTATCAATATCCATGGATCAATTGGATTAAACATGTTCCTTCCAATCTTAGATCCACATCTTATTATCCTTGAGACCCAATTAATCAAAGTGGTCATCAGTATCATCCAATTAACTCTTAATTGAGATAAGTGCGCACTTACTAATGATAAATCCATGAATTGGCACAAGGGGATAATATAAATAGATTCCATCTTGACTATTGAATGTTCTCACAGTTCTACTATCACGTACCTAAGACACCGAGGTGTTGACCTGCAATTGGCCTCTCTCATTGGTGACTTAAACCAAATGAATAGACAGAATCTTGAACTCATCAATGTCTCAGGATTATGAGCCTATTGCTAGGGAATTATGAGAGCAGACCTTAAAATTGAGATAGTGTTCCATAAGGTGCTTCTCATAGTCCATCAATACATCCAATGCACCAACACCAAGATCCAGAATCCTACATTTTGATGATTGAGACAAATCGTACTATCTCATAGTGATCAAAGTACTGCAACCTTATCAGATGAGATGCCCAATCTCATCACTGATTGTGAGGATACTTAAGTATAAGATTTGTGACATATGTTTTCCGTATGTGAATTTCATCCATACACATAGATCACATCTAATATACTAATGGTTCTTGGTTCATCTCATGAACCATTATGTCATATGCATTGGTTATGGGTATTAAACAATAAAACACCATTCATCTCATGCAAAGAAAGCATGATTTTATTGATAAATAAAAATATTAATAAATTTATTACATCATCTGATGGATTGAGACCATACAAAATAACATGGAGAATCTGGCCACCCCTTCATTCTCTTTATCTCCTTCAACAAGATCCCACCTCTCTTCTTCTCCCATGCCATTTGCTAAAACCCACCATTAGAGAACTTGCATGTGTGTTTGGTGAGCTTCAACTTCACCTCCTTCATCAACTACATCTTCTATAGCAAGATTCTCATCTCCTCCAAGTCTTCTTCCCCAACTGTCCTCATCTTCTTTATTGGTAAGGAATACCTCTAATCACCCTTTCCTTGTTTATACATGGCTAATAGAACCTAATTTGGTTGCATGCATCCTCATTTAAATCATCTCTTGCATTTCACCATTTTAGGAATTTGTGATTGAGTTACTGTTTGGAGGTTTGCTTGCATTTGAGCTTAGAAAGGGCAATTGAGTTGAAAAGCACCCAAGCAAAGGCAAGTATAAACTAAGACTAATTCATACATGCTGTTTATTCTTGATCACACAAATGAATTCAGTTGTATTTTTAATTTCAGCCCTTGTATGTCAAATCTTGATGCTTATGGGAAATGGTTATTTTTGTAATGCATGGTGAAAGGAAGATAGAAATGGAATGAGTGGATGGAATGAAATGTAGGAAGCATGTAGGCTCATTTTGTTCAGAAAATGGCAATTGGAAAGCCATGGAAAGGAGAGGGAAGAGTAGAAATGAAGTTTCAAAATTCGGATTTCGAATTTTGTACTATGCGCTCAAGCGTGCATGAGTACCGGCTCAAGCAGAAGTGCTTCTGGAACTTGATGTCTGAAAGATTCCCGCATAGGCTCGAGCGGCTAAGGGATCTGCTCGAGCGGAAGTGCCTCTAGATGAGGTGCGCTAGTGCGCGCCTCATGGTTCGCTCAAGCGGACATGACGTCCATAAGCGGCTCTTTTCAATCGATTAAGGGAGTTTGATACCTACCTTAAATTATTTATAAACCTTCATAATCAACCCTGAGGACTCTAGAGATGGAATCTTTGACCATGAAACATTGGCCGATGGTAACTATGTACACATGAGAAATCCTTGAGCTAAGACAATCTCATGTACTTATTTGACTCGTCTATAACTTCATAATAGGTGTTGATTTACCAATGTACCTCGCACTCACACAACGTGACATCAACAAAAGGTAGCACGCGCATTAAATCACCTAAAACTACATCGTAATGGACGGTCAGAGACAACGGATAAATTGATTAGGTTTGGCCAGTAAATCACCTTGATTCTATTAATTGAATTGCATCTCCTGCTCCAAAGCCAAGAATGGTCTAGGAGCCCTCTTCATTGTTGCGATCTTCAACTTATGGAAGGAAAGGAACATGGTAATCTTCTCCAACAAGGTGCCCTCTCTCAATTCTGCAATTTAAACCTTTTTAGAGGATGTTGCTTTGTCCCTAAGCAATATGTCGTCTTCTTTTAACAGTAACTCTTTAGCCTCTTTCTTTCTCCTTCGTAACCAACCCCATCCTTTCATGAGATAGAGCTCTATTCTTTCTTACTTATGTTGGTTTTCTTTCTCTGTTTTTTCTTTCTTTGGCTGTAATATCTCTGCCTCTCTTTCTTAATTCAATTTGCAATTTAGCAAAAAAAATAAAATTGCACCTGCATATTCATATTGTTCTTTATTATTAACCTCAATTTCTAAATCATTACTTATATGTATGATTCGTATTAATTACTCTCCAATTTGTTATTAAAATTGTCCTACGTCACTATATATCAATCGAACGAAATTCAAATTGAATAGGTATGTGATTGGAATGGAGTTTATTTTAAATGAGAAGAATGGAATTTAGTAGATTTGATTAGAATTGAATTGAAGTTAAAATCTTACTCAAATTCCATCATTTAATTCGAATGTTTCGGCACTACTTAGATTCAATTTTGCGATACCCGTTGGGTTTAAACTTGGTTTAGTTAATTAAAGCCACTACAGTATATCGTCTGGAGCACCGGAACAGGAGAACCTTTGGCTGGGTCATTGGTGACATCCTTGAAAAGAATGATTAATTCATAATGCACAATTTGCCTAGTAGACTACTATTTGACATCTTTTAATCACTTGTTTATAATTCCAATTTGATACTTTCAGCGTGTGTTAATTCATAATTGGTTATGCTTTGTTGAATCATCGTATTTACGGTGCTACTCTTGGTGTCGCAGATTTAGTTACCGAAATCACCCCTACTGGGAATCCATGAGGCTGAGGAGGAGATCTAATACCTTCTCCGGGTTTAGAGCAACGGATTGCTATGGACATTTTCTTGTCCTTGGCAATCGGAAAACATACAAGAGCTTGACTTGGGTTTGAAAATTAGCTATTCCATCGTGTTATATTGCACTAAGTTTATAGTTATGTATATGAGTGGTCATGATTTGCATTGGTCTTAGGAACATGTTTTAATGAGGTAAGCATCTTGTAAGCATCATCCTTTCGGTACCTTCGTACCATTCATGTTGGGATTTGAATTCTTAATTGGTATTTAATCGAAATCTTAGTTTATGTTTATTTAAACTATCATAGACTGCTCAAGCTTTGATATTGATGCTGTACAAGCTTCCGCAATTAAATATACAGTGACAGGTCATAGATTTCAATTAGAACTAATAAATGATATTGTTGATGTACAAGCTTCCGCTTAGGCATGTAAATCTGGGCCATGCCGAGTCGGTACGACCCACTCAACATTGGGCGCACTCGTACCCAGGCCGTGCCATGCTGTGCCCATTCCCATGAGGGTCAGCCCAGCACGGCCCGCCCGTGGGCAGCCCACTTCTTTCTTCTTCTTTTTTAAGTTGGACTTTACATGGGCTTGGGCTTGGGCTTGGGCTTGGGCTCTTGGCCAAACCCTATCCTTAGTGCACTAAGAAAAAACTCTGCCTCAGTGCAATCAAGTTTAGTTTGAGTCCCTTTTTTCTTCCTTGTGTAAACAATGCAACCAAGTTTAGTTCGAGTCCATCTTTTTTCCAATGCCTCACCTTGACTTGGACATGGGCTCTTCTACCCTTTTGCCTTTAACCATGCAAAATGGCCCTGGTGGAGTTGAGATCCACATTGGAAATTACCTAACCCAATGCCCCACCTGGACTTGGACTTGGACTTGGACTTGGGCTTTTCTTCTTCCTTTTTTTTTTTTTTTTTTTCGGTAGACTTGTTCACGAGCAGGCCGATCCATTCCACCCACGGGCTTGGGGCGTTAGCCTAGCATGGCACGGATTTTATCCGGGCTGTGCCACGAGCCTGGCAGCCCCGACCAAGCATAGCCCAGCGAAGGAAGAAGAAACCAGAAGAAACCGTGTCTGACGACCCAGACACGGTTTTTCTGTGCCTAGCTCATGCTGGGCTTGGGCCGCCCGCCCAGATTTACATGCTTACATCCGCCCACACGATTTCGCCGACATGGGAGAATGAATACCATCACAGGATGGCCCGATCAACGGCCATAGATTTCAATTAGAATCGGTAAACCAGGCCACACAGCAGCTGATTTGAATTTAACACCAACAGTAGTGCCAGCTGGCCACCAAATACGTGCGTGTGGCGTGGCCCCTCTTCTTTCCACAATTCGTTGCCACGCCACCGTAAGCAAAATAAGACACCCGCCAGAATAAAAAAAATATATAAACACAATAAAAAATAATAATAATAAGACACCCGCCAATCCATGATGCTTTGTTCTTATTTTATCCTCTTTCTTATATAATATATAACTACCAAAATATTTCCACGCTTAGCACGGTGTAATTTATAATATTAAAAAGAATATAATTTTTAAATAATATTTAGTTTAGATTATATTGAGATGGTAAAAATTACAATCAAAATTAAAATATATAAGAAGGCGCGATGTAGCAGTCTACTTCATAACTCTGACAATTATAGTGTGGGGCCGGATTAGGTAGATCTTACTGTAGATGAAGGGATTGCTTTGAATTTGAAGAAATCAATCAATACCTAAAACTTGTAAAAAAAATCTTCCAATAATTCTTACATCATCCAAACTCTTTAATCTCATGGCCATAATTGATATTTTAAAGTTTTAAATTCACCTAAAGATGGTTAATAAAAGTGGACTCTCGATGTAAATCTTAATTGATTTGATTGATAGAGCTAATCTCTTGAAATTGATTTGAGATCCAATTTCTCAAATTGATTTGAGATTAGAGTCCAATTTTGCAATTGATTGCAAAATCGGACTCTAATTTCGAAATCGATGCCTATGTCTATAATATATAATAATAGAGGATTTTACTGGAAAAATCACATTAGATTCACTGTAGAGCAAAAAGAACTTAAAAGATATGAAATGACCGTAGTAGTCCTAAGAGTCCTTTTTTATTTTTATTTATTTTTTTTCGCCGAGCGGGCTCACCTGCATATACTATCCCCGCTCATTTTCTTTTTCTTGACGGTTAAGCGGCGATATCCCTGCTCAGTTATTCTTCCGCCTCCTCCTCCTATGTAGAGCCTGGGAAAAGAATCTTTGTGTGTGGTTACAAGCTCTGTGCCACTTAATTATGTAGGGCTCAACCTTCTTTCACATGCCTCACATGGTTGCAATTCTATTAAATTGGGGGTCCAGGTGTGGGAGATGGATTAGAAAATAGCCCCACTTCATAGAATTCTTTTGATGCCTTTCACAATCATTTAAGCCCTTGTCTATGTATTTGTATGCAAGTAGAGCTGCAATGAGATTAATTTAATTATGTTCTGGTCTTAATCAGCCCCTTTCCTTGCTAAGATCTCTACAACCGGTGGCTCGATCATTGGATGGCCTGTCTCGATCGATCAAATTGGTGCCCATCCATATTTCTGTTTATCGTCGTTGGTTTCCATATGTATTGCACTAATGCCAAACAAGAGGTCCAAGCTGGACGTTGTTCCATTGGATTAGTTTACAGGAGGAAACATACAATGTTTAATCAGAATCTTTTGGACTCAACAAGCCATACACACAAGCCTTTAACGGTCATATGAGCCTTTCATTTGTTGGTTTCTATTTGGGGTGCACAAAAAGTCCGTCGATCTGTAAATCTAATTCGATCCGATCCGCGGATTTTTATCCAATCCGAAGGCAAACGAATTGGTAACGAATTGAAAATTTTGTAATCCGCTGACAACGGATCGGTGACAGATTTCACCCTCAATCCACGGATTCAATCAGATCCGATCCGTTGATATTAAATTATAAAAAAGAGAAGATAAGGGGTCTAAATATAAATTAAGATGTCTAAATTTAAAATAAGACACAAGAAATTAAGGGGTCAACATGTAATTTTTTTACAACATATTTGATATTTTTCTTTTAACATTAGATTGAACGGATTGAACGGATTAATCCAATCCGATCCAGTTCTCTACGGATCGGATTCGGATCGAATTTTAACAGCCATGGATTGGTGAAGGATTCCAAATCTGTCAATATGTAGGTAACGGATCGGATCGGCTCCGTGTACGCCCCCACTTCTTATGGTTGTTGGAGAACCCTGAAGTTTTCATCCATGATCAATGGCTTGTGTCACCAGAAGGTGGTCCACATCTGTACAGTTGGTGGGTCAAATAAAAATATAGTTTCTTTTTCTATTATTATCGAGCATCACTAACTTCCTCTTAATTTAATGTTACATGATCAAGGCCAACTCAACTTTGAACATCAGAGAATTCTTTTATGAATTCACATGCTCTCATAATCTCTCTCTCTTAAAACCTTTCCATCACCCAAACACTTACAAAATGTGAACTTTTACAATCTTTTAAGTGTAACACGAGCAGGCCCAACTCGAACCGGCTTATTCATTTATCTTGCTCAATATAACAATCCAAACCTTGAGTTCTTGAATTGGGTGTGGGTCCAGGTACAATGGATCTAGTTACATGAGGTTGGGCTCAAGTTGAAGTTGAAAAGAATGTATAGATCCAACCCAAACTCGTCCAGGAACTCAACCCAACGGACCTGCACTAGATGCCATCCCAATGCCTCATTATTATGCAGGGAAGGCTTAGGCCTTGTTTGGATTGTCTTATTTTTTTGACGTCTTAATCTGTCTGAAAAAGATCTACGAGTTTAAGATCTTATTAGAGCTGCGAGTTTAAGATCTTATTAGCTATTCTGTAATTAGATCGTTTGGCAACACCTAAACGTTATGAGATCTGAATTGAATAAGACTGTTTGGTATTGCATCTTATCCAATACACAAATCATTTCATAAACCTATGAGTAGACTCCACAAACCTATTAACCAAACCAAACATGGAATCCAATGCTAAATCTCTTTAAACCAATAGAGTTTGGACAAACCCAAAAATTACAACGAATTAATAAATCAAACTTCAATAAAATCCGAATATCCAATTTTCCATACCAAAAGAAAAAAAAAAACCCAAGAAAAGAGAGGGGATGAGAAGGAAAGGAAGATGAAGAAAAAGTTTACCTTTGACTTTGGATCCAAGACAAGAAGAAGGAATTATGGGAATTACGGGAATTTTAAAATTATTTTAAAGTCTTGAAGTGTCTTACCGCTTAAGATGTTAGGGTCTTAATTCCAGGAGCTGGATTTCAAGCTCCTAGAATTAAGATAAATCTCGTCTTAAATAACAAGTCATCTTAGCGCTTAAGACATGTTGGTATTGCGTACCAAACCATCTTATTTAGTTTTTTTGTCTTAGCGCTTAAGACACAAGACATTAAGACCCAAACTTAAGACGATCCAAACATTACCTTAGACTATGAAGTTGGATAAGGGATTAGTTGGTAGAGGTGGAAGGAGTTGAGGGATGAAAAGGATGAAGGGAAAAAACAATAATAAATGAGCGGGGATATCACCGCTTAACTGTGAAGAAAAGTAAAAAATGAGCAGGGATGAAGGGTGAGCGGGGATATTACGCGGAAAAACAAAAAATAAAAAAAAATAAACCAAAAAGGCCCTTGACTATTACGATCACTTTATATTTTTTTAAATCTTTTTTGCTCTACGGTGAATCTAATCCGACTATTTCCGGAAAAACCACTGTATAATATACAATCAATCCTTCTGTTTTTCTTTTTTCTTTTTTTTTTTTATTTCCATTTCCGTTCGTTTACTCTTTCTTTCCACCTTCTTTCTTTCCTTTTCTGTCCATATACATGCGCCCGCCCTGTCCTCATGGAAGTGGACGAACCAGCTTCGCATGTGCGACAGCGAGACCGACCCAACAGGGCCTCACCAGCTAACGTGCGCCATGCAAAACCTCTGCTGCCAGCCCCAGAAGGGTGGGCTGTGGGCCCCATCGCTAATATGCGCCCGGTGTTCCATCCACCCTTTCCTACGGCAGCAGCGACATCCAGGAACAGAGGCAGGAAAACCAAACACCCCGTCTACCGCGGCATCCGATCCCGGAGAGGCAAATGGGTGTCGGAGATCCGGGAGCCGCGCAAGGCCTCAAGAATTTGGCTCGGCACCTTCCTGACCGCCGAGATGGCGGCCGCCGCCTACGACGTGGCGGCGCTCGCTCTCAAGGGCGCAGATGCCGCACTCAATTTCCCGGATTCAGTAAGCTCCAATCCGGTTCCGGCGTCAGCTTCTCCATCCGAGATACAGGCTGCATCCGCGGTGGCCGCCGCTGCGAGGGTCCCTAAAGGGGTTGGAGAAGAGATGGTATGGGCGGAGAGAGGCAACCGTCGTCCGACGGGTGGAGAGGAGGATTTCGTGGATGAGGAGGCGCTGTTTGCGCTGCCGAAGCTGCTGGAGAACATGGCGGAGGGGATGCTGCTAAGCCCGCCGAGATTGAATTCGCCGGATTCGCCGGATAATTCAAATGGAGTAAGTCTCTGGAGCTACGGTTAAAATGCCCCCCACTCATCTAATCTAATAGTAATGAAGAAGAAACATATATATATATATATATATATATATATATATATATATATATATAGTAAAGAGGATGAGTTAGCTTTTTCTTTTTATGTTTTTGGAGGAATGGACTATGAATAGCCGATACTTGTATTTCTCTGAAGCTCATCCGTGCGTGTGATTTTCTTAACTGTGTGTGGAAGAGAAGTCGTCAGTCGTCAATCTAGAGGGCGTGCACTTACACTCGATCTGATATTCTTGCCACTGTTGTTGTCATCAGTTTAGTACCTCAATGGCCAATATTAAAGCAGAAGATGTAAGATATGTATGTATGCTTTCGCTGCTACTGTCTATTAACATATGAAGCAGAAGCAGTGGTTTTGGGTCACAACAATAAATCCCTTCTTCTTCTTTATCTTTTTGAATGTGAAGAGATCAAGATATGGAGATGCCAGTATTTTGACCTCTTCATTAATTTAGTTTCGAATTTCTTCTTCTTTCTAGTACAAAATTTAGTCACCGTCTAATGGCTGCACACATCGCAGACTACATAAGTATTAGAGTTGATTCACTGATACTTGCCTTTTCTGTTTCTGTTTTCCTCTGGTACATAGGGTTTAGACTTTTCATTTTGGATGTATTTTGAGATTACCCAATGCAGATATAGATGTGTTCTTTATTCTCATTATCACCATGTACTAGAGGATCTGGGAATGTGCGGATTTCTCAATCCTGACAAATGGCATTTAAGTTTCACAATATGCCTCTCATCCTCTCAACTTTCCATCCAAGTTTGCTAGACTAAGTATAGATTAAATCTATTCATGTCAACGTCCACCCTTGCTCCTAAGCGGTAATAATTGTGGTCAAACTCTCGCCCTCGTCATAAAACTATTGTTGTATCATTTTCCATCATCAATTGATTTTGGGATAAGTGGTAGCTCAAGGCGAGTATAAGATTTTACAAGTGGTATCAGAGCGGGACACTCATTTTGAGAGTTGTGCAGCAGGAGTCGCGATGGGTGTGCTATTGAAGGAGGGATTGTTGAGGTCAACATCCACCCTCGCTCCTGAGCAATTATTATTGTGGTCGAGCCCTCACCCTTACCATAAAACTATTATTGTGACGTTTCTCATCATCACCAATTGGTTTTAGGATAAGTGGTAGCTCAATAGGGTATAAGATCCTACAATATCAGTTCATTTTATCACTGGTTTTAGTAATATCCAATAAATAGGTAGATTAAGGAAATCCCCCCTTTGAGATTTTCCCACAATGCTGGCATCACAATCTTATTGTACTTCTTCTTCAATTTTTTTCCCTTCTGGTTAATAGAGATATAATTAGCTACTGATCCTCCTTTCCTTTGTTCTTCACATTTTCCTTATATATAGGAAACGGCAGTGACATGGAAATATCAAGTGCTTCTTCTATGCATACAACAAAAACCATCTATTTAATTACTCATCCGCAAATCAATCAATACCACATATTCCCCAAAATGGCTCCACATGTAAGTTGCAACTCGCAAGTTGCAAGTTAATAAGATTCCTTCCCACGAAGTACTACCCACTTGTCAGATTGATTTCTTTTGAATGAAGTGGCCACTTGCATCACCAATTGCAAAGATTTTTTCAGGTCTCTAAGCATCATGAATCAAGCTTCTTTAAAAAAAAAGGAGCTCTTTCGGCTATAAAAAAAAAAAAGGGGGGCTCTAAATTTGAAATTTTTGAAAGTAAATTTTCTACAGATCTTTGAGAGACTCATTAGAAGTACTCTCTTTTCTTTTTTTCTTGTTTCTTTTTTTTTAACACTCTCTCTCTCTCTCTCTCTCTCTCTCTCTAATATTCTATACCTCATCAATGAAATATAAGATGTAATTACAGAGGTATCTTGTTAATGCATAATTTCTTCTTCTTTCTTTTTTGCTACATGAAGGACTCAAACCGACACACTCTCATGCATACATCTATGACTTGAACTCACACACTCTCACACATACATCTATAACTCAAGCTCACACTCTCTCACACACACATCTATGTCCTTAACCAACTCTGCGATAGCATGGGACCTTGATTAGATACATTTATAATATTGGATCTGTACAAAATGTTGCATATTAACAGGATGGGCTGTTTATTTGCAGTAGATTACATAAAAATATTCATGGTCAAATTAGCTCTTCTAAAGAATTATTAAAGAGGTGTGGTCTGAACGATATAAGGTAAGAGGTGAATATTATAAGTTATTCGCTTTAATTCCTAGGATTCGAATTACGAGCATGATGACTGGGTATTCATTTCCCATCATCTTTTGACTCCACTTTCCATTGATGGGGAGGATTTTTTTAAGATCATTCTTCTATATTCACCTTGGGTCCAAATTAGATCAACGTAAAGGTCAATTTGTTTGCTCTGTGAATTATTTATTAGAAGTCCAAAACAAAGTTAAAGTAGAAAAGATAAAGATTTGCAAATGATTATCAAATAGGTTTTACAAGAAATGACGACCCATCCAACACCCAATTAAACCAAGTCCTAGGAAGTGGATGCTTGATGCTCATTTTTGAAAATTCTTCTTTGTTTTTCATTTTTAACCACCCTATGTAAATAATTATGTATTTTAATGCAAACAAACAGAGCCTGAGGGTAAGATTGGATTAATAGACCTATATTAAAAAAAAAAAAAAAAAAAAAGGTAAAAATGAAGAAACAAAGGTGAAAATACTAAATGAACACCGAATAATCTATTCTTTAATAGAAAACGAATCACAAGGAGATGGAAATTGATCTCGTTACCATCACGCAAGTAACTCAAATCTTAGGAAAGTCATGATCTCATTTGCATATCTCTACTTTATATCCTTCACCCATCAACTCTTTAATAATCCTTTTTTTTTTTTTTTTGCTAGGTTGGCCAACAAGTCAGGAGTGCTTCTATCAACTTGAAGACTCAGGAATCGGTCCATGAGCATATGTGTGATAATAGGGTGATAACACCACTCAACCATAAGTGTGTTGGCACCTCTTTAATAATCATTTGTTGGAGCCTATTTGAACCTCAATTCCATGCAAACAAGTTGGATATGTGGTGGAATCTTAGTGGATTTGGAACTAGATCCAGCTTTGTCGATCTGGAACTGACACGAGACGTATATGTAGTATCTGAAGTTCGCATTAACAGAAAAAAAAAAATGGATCCAGTTCTACAAAATAAAATGTGAACTTTAATTTGATAAAAGAGCTTCAAAAACTCTAAATATACAAGTGGTCCCATTAAATAGTATATGGAAAAAGCGAAGTAAACTCTCAAATATGAATATAACTCAAAATAAGCGGGCCTTTAAAACCTATACATATTTTTAATATGCAAATATAATTGTCCTTGATCAAATCCTCAGATAGGAATGATACAAGGATCTGGATTCAAATCTAAAATTCTCCATGATCCAAAAATAGTTTTCATACTAGCTTTACTTAGAACCAGAGGCTTTGGATACTCGGACAATCGAAAACCCGTTTGAAACCCTAGAATAACCTGAACTCTAGGAATTCAATCCATAGTAGGCAAACAAGGATCGACTCTTTTGGTAAGATTACATGGATCCCTCCATGGCCATGTATAGAAGAAGTTTTTTTGTTTTGCAACGAAAACTAAGCATCGTGTGTTTGTGCAATAAGAGGATCCCATGGTCATGTAGCGCAGTTGACCAGGACCGCGGCTCAGGATCCAAAGATTGCAGTTCCAAACACGTGCTCTTTCCTTGGGGCCACTTGTCCGGTCAAATGCTTGACTTACCTGGTGCTAGGGGAGGAAAGGACTTCACATGCCAGAGGAAATAATCAGTTCTTAAAAAGGATGGATACCCTTGTCAGAAAAAAAAATCCGTGTGGCTTTTATTTCTTTATTTGATACAACACAATTTATTGCGAAGAAGAAAAAATGAACTAATTCTCCTCAATAGAGAAGATTTCGATATCCTATACAAGAGGCAAAAATGTAGGATTCTTCCCTCATGTAAAAATAGAAATCCGCATAGCACAATATCCTTTCGTTATACAAACAAGTACTATACTATTAAAAGCAAATATGCTTTTCGAAATTTCTATTTGCATAGGTGAATGTTGGAGTTTTAAAAATAATGTAAGCAGTTGATGGATGAATCTATACAAGAGTCCACAACATGTGTGTACATCATTTGAAAGTGACAACAGCATATTAGGTGTATTTTTAGGGATTTTGACCCTACAAGGGCCCTTGGACTCTGATTAAATGGGCAGTGTATTCACCCAGAATAAAAAAATTAACAACTTGGTTGGTGTTCATACAAGGAAGCATGAATTTTAAGGAGAAAAGCGTGCTTTTTCTAGGACTTACCGAAACATTCTTCTCCCTTCTATTCAACTGAAACACAAATGGAAGATGACCCAAAAAGACCCCATAGTGAATACAAACACAAAAATGCAAAATAACCTACAATGGGATGGAATTCTGCAGTTGGGCTTTTCTATTGGAATTCAAACCGTTCATCAATCCCATGGACAGTTTTCCTTTGAGACCGTTTGGATTTTAATAGTGATGAATTTGGATGCGGAGATCCACAGGTTTCACAATTTCCTACAATTAAATAGGCTCCATTGTAGAATTTCACACTCCTTTTAACCCAAAATTTCTCTAGGTTAAAGCCTCGGAGGATCTGGACTCCACACACAGTCCAATTTAAAATAGGAGCAGTCACAGTCAGTCCTACGTTGTAGCTCTATATATAGCCACTCAGGGGACCCGGACTCGACAAGTTTACGGTGTTGAAAAGGAAAACAGTTGACAAGGTGTAGATGTGATAGATTTGGCGAGTGTGTAGTGGCAAGGGAGAGTTTGAGCTGTGGCATCAATGGCTACACGACATGCCATCACGGCCTTAGTGCTGGTGCGAGGTCACAGCACACATCTTTCCGATGGAAATTGGTTGGTATCTTTTGGAGACGAGACGGAAGTCCACTCGAGTCAGGACACGACGCCTTGTGCCGTACTGCCAAGCGCCCGCTGGAGCTTTCTGTCGACGAAATTATCTGTGACGCGTCTGCCTAGTCCCGCCACACATTCTGCCCCAACTCCCTGCCCCTCGTAATTAAACTCGGTCTTAGATATCCTTACTTTTCTCTCTGACGATCTTTTTTTACACTACCAAATGAAATTGGAGTATGACAGTGTTCAAAATGGTTTTATGTTTCATTCTTGTAATTTGAAAGCAGAGAAGTTATAGTGATACATATGCATGCAAACATTTAGGCTTTTCAGAGACTCTACTAATTATACTGTGTAGAATTTTTCCTGAATTTGTTGAATACAAAATATATGAAAATTTAAGATAGCATAAACAAGCATTGTAGGAACCCATTACACTGACCCTTGGAAATAACAAAGGGGACTAATATCACATGCTTTCCAGAGAGGAGTTTATTCGTCGATTATTATTTTGTCTAATGAAAAGGTCGCAGTCTCCTCCTTTGAGTGCAATTCAATTTGGAGGCTACACATACACAACGGGATTTGCTATAGGTGGACCTGAATTTACTGATGAATCAAAATCATTCGATTTTTTTTACTATCAGGACCATGGGGAATAATACTCACCATTACAGATATCTTTGGTCCGTCACCTTCCCTCATTGTTAGCCAAAAATCGGATGCAAACACATTATCCCTAGACCACATCAAATGGGTAGTAGGGGACGGCTCTTCAATAGAAAGCTTTCAGGATCGCTAGATTGCAAGCACTCCACCGTTGAATACATTGCCGAGTTACCACTTCCTGCAACCCCTTCCAAATATTCCAACCAAAGTTACCATGTTACTAATGACAACATAGTCTGGAATATTCAAAAACTCCCTTGGGCGGTCATGACATGACACTATATGCTGGGGTTCGGAGCCAGTGGGTCGATAAAATCCCTTTACAAACAGTTGGGACACCCCAATTCTTAGAGCACACCTCCAACAGGCTCAACTTTAATGATTGCCACTACCATCTTAAATAAAGTTTTTTAGGTGGAGGTTGTTGTAGGAGCGACTCAACACAAAGCCCATCTAACTCATATCATCCCCAATATTGCACCTGACTGTATTTGTTGCGATCATTTCAATGAAATAGTGGACCACTATTTTTTCCAATGACTTTTGTAAAAGTAGTCTAGCAAAAACCACCTAACTAGCCTAATAACCTTCTTTAATGTGAATAATTCTATCTAGCAACCCCACCCCAATCTCGCACTACAGCCCTAGTTGTCATTTAGTACATTTGGAAATCTAGAAAGTACTGCCTCTTACTACTCACACACTCAACTTCTGTCCACAACAAAATACTTGGCTTTTACATCAGTGGGATCAAATCACGAAGTTGCATTATGGGAACTTCCACATTAGGGATATACCAAGTTTAATTTTGATGGTTCATTGCACCACGACAAATAGGTCGAAGGAATTGGAGCATTTTCGCACTACAGCCCTAGTTGTCATTTAGTACATTTGGAAATCTAGAAAGTACTGCCTCTTACTACTCACACACTCAACTTCTGTCCAACAAAATACTTAGCTTTTACATCAGTGGGATCAAATCACGAAGCTGCCTCTTCATGAGGAAAACAGTGCCTCATATGCATTATGGGAACTTCCACATGAGGGATATACCAAGTTTAATTTTGATGGTTCATTGCACCACGACAAACAGGTCGCGGGAATTGGAGCATTTAGGGATCACAAGGGATCAAATTTTACAGCATATGCGGATCAAGTGACTCCAATCCAACCTATGCATCCGGGTTGAGCTCCAAGTCTCCGAAAGGGTTACAGTTCCAAAAAAAAATAATCTCCAAAAGGGTTTGGAGTTAGCGCATGCGTTAGGACCTATGATCCAAATAATGCTTTCATCTGAATGCGCCAACTCTCATAATTTTCCTTCATCAATTTTGAAATTTTGGGCTGCACCATGCTAGAGGCCATCTCTGCTAGCTATTGAATGAGAGGAACGTAGCTCTGATACCACTTGTAGGAAACTAGATAGACCCACACTCAATCCAGTAGTCTATTAATTTTTTTTTTTTTTTTTATATTTAAAGGTTTATTGATGGTTTTTTTTTTTTTTACTTGTTTGTAATGTTACCCTTGTTGTTGTTGTTTTACCTTTAATGATGTTTTAATTTTGGAAAAGGAAAAAACACTTGTGCTACGGTGGCTGGTAGTAGTGCAATTAGTCAAATTATTATTATGTACTGATAGACATAAATGAAGGTCATTCTAAATCGGTTATGCTGTGAATCATTTTAATTCTTAAAACGGCCCTGTACATGATACGTCAAAATTTAGCTGCTGTAATCACTCATTATTAAGGATCATTTTACCAAACTTACTTGACAGCTAAATTAGTCTGCAGGAGGACCACGTAGTGGACTAGAAGAACATTTCACATTTCATAGGAGTTTCTTTTGGGTAGAAAATTCACAAGGAGGCTCATATTTTAAGTTGTGTGTATTAGAAATTTACATGTTGAATTGTCCAATTACTAGAAATTTACAGGTTGAATTCTTTAGCTTATATTCAAGATCGTGCTAAGCCTTGGCCCATTCCGGGCCCGCACGAGACACGATTTGATATATTCCCGTTCAATTTAATTAGGTTGCAATTGGATAACCCCCAGCAGGCCCGACCAATATTCGGGATGGGATTGGACAACCCAAGCCCAAGCTCGGCCCGTCCCATTGACAGGCTATTAGGCATGTGTTGGACTCAAGAGAAAAAACATACATTGACAAGATCATGAGTCATAACGGAGTCGTTGAGGCTCTCTGAGGGCAACAACGTTGGCTGGAACACTAAACACGGGCTTTTTTTTTATAGTATCGAATTGGTAACAAAAGCTTGAAGGAATGCGTTTAAGCCTTAATATAGGCTAAGGTCCCCGATCAGTTTCTTATTTAGATTCCAATACCAATTAATTAATATAAAGTAATTTAACCTAAATCTAGAAAATCAATCAATCAACCACAAGAGAAGGAGACACAGGATTTTTAAGTGAGAAACCCTACTCGGGAAAAACCATAGGTCTTACCGTCCAGAGCAACAGACAAACAACCACTATGAAATAGAAAGTTACAAAAACTCACAAATCCATTCCCATTTGCAACTCAACCTAAGGACCACAATGATCTTGCTGACGAATTGTCGTACACATTAATCATGCTTGAATCAACCACCTTTAATGCATCTTCAAGGTGAACTCCAAAAACTTGAAAGCTTCAGCACCACAACTAATGAAGTTTTGGAAAAGATGATGGATCTCTCAAAAGATTATTAGGTTTAAAATAGGAGAGAAGTACTTTAGGTTTGATACAGAATAACTATTTATAGGCTTTGGTTCGTGCATGGAGGTTTCTAAAGATGGTAGGACTCAAAAAGGTAACAGGAGACAAATTAGGAAGAGGTTTCCGAAATAGAACTTCTAACTTCGTGCTTCAGGCGCTAAAGCGCAGGACCAGGTCTGCTCGAGCATAGGACATTCTGTTTCCAGTTATGTTACGCTTCGTGTGTTAGGTTTGAGCGAGAGACAGAACAGCTCAAGCGTGTGAACTTGGGTCTGCTCTAGCGGGTATGAGTGTTCGTTCAAACGCCCAGTTTAATTTTTCAATTCTCTTGGATTTCCTTCTCAAAACATCGATATGGGCAGTCCAAGTAGAAAATACACGATAGAATGTGAATCTCTGTTTTGCCCATAACCCAATGGATATGAGAACAATCAATATCCTTGCAGAGCTTATCGGGGCCATTTAAGTGTAGCCTTCTTCAGTGGCTACTGTATCGGGTTTATTTATTTTATTTTATTTTTACTTTGAGGTAAATTTGTATTAAAGAGAGGCAAAAAAAAAACCCCAAAGCCAAGAAGGCTACAAGAGAAGAGAACAAAGAAAAACTATATAGAGGATGAGAGAACTATAAAAGCCATTCCCAAAAAAACCAAAATAGGATGCGGATGAGGAGGATCCATAACAACTTGCAGAGAAAAGGTCATAGCTCTGATCCGGTCCACAGAGATTGACTTAGCTCTCTCGATAATAGGCTTCCTGTTGTTATGCTTCGAATCGTTTCTAAGGAGCCAAAGGACTGAGATGGCATGGAAGAAGATTGCCGCTGCCCACTTTCTTCCAGAGACATCTCCAGCACTACAAATAGCTCCTCTTATAGTTGCTGCAGATAGAGGGATAGATGGGGAAGTTTCGCAAGGACTAAGAAGCCATGACCACAAGGAAAGAGCCAGCTTGCACAAAAAAAAAGGTGGAGGTCAGATTCTTCGCTGCAATAGCAGTTGTTGCATCTAGAAGCCATGGAAGAATCTCTATTCGTTGCCCAAGATTCTGTTGGGGTTTTCCCGTAAAGAATACGCCAACTAAAGCATGCCAAGCGAGGGTTAAGGAACTTGCTCCAAATGAGGTCAGTCCATGGGAGTTCAGTTGCTTGAGATCTCTGAATATTCCAGGCTTCTTTAGGTGAAAGGTTGCCTAAAGAATTGCCTAGCGGAATAGAGTGTCCGGATTGAACAGTCTCCTAATTAACAAAGAGATCACTAGTAGCTTGCATGCTGCAGGAAGTCCTTGAGATCATTCTACGAAAAAACACACTTCAATGTAACATATATCGGTCTATTAACTTGTTGATAAAGATATCTGCTCTAAGATACATCAGGAATATATATATATATATATATATATATATATATATATATATATATATACGGCAACCCTTGTGGGGTCTCATAAAACGGAAAAACGAGTTTGGACCAATTAAGGTGGCACATGTCATCTCCTCCATCCCATCTCCTCCGTGAATAAAAAAAAGAATCTTCTCTCCCATGTGGCACGGAGGGGTGGGCCTCCGGACTAAAAACATGAGAAGACCGACAACAAGATAAAGGGTAAAATATCCAGAGGCAGCTATACCCTACGTCAGAACTCAGAAGCAGAAGCAATATTCACTTCCATCCGAATCAAACGGAGAAACTCCAAAGCTCCATATCAGCATCTTCCTCCACGTCATCCCATTGGAGCTCACTTCCCAAACATGGAGGTGGTGAATGCAGGACTCCCTCTGCCAGTCTTGCAAGAAACCCCGCCATGTCCATACCGGAATCTGCCACCTCATCCATGTAGAACGTGTCCTCGGGTGGCGAAGAGTCAGATCTTCGGGTCTCGGTCTTCTCGTTATTGCCGGAGTTCAATCTTGAGTTTGACGGTCGGAATGCTTCAGCAGCCTCAGCGGCCGCCTTCTGAACATCCTTGGCATTGGCAGAAGCCGGAAGGGGCAAAAGCCAGGCGGAGTCGGCAAAGTTGAGACAGGCGGAGCGGCCTCTGAGGGCCATAGCAGCGACGTCGTGAGCACGCGCAGCCATCTCAGGGGTGGGGAAAGTCCCAAGCCATATTCTCGACTTCTTGTTGGGTTCACGCACTTCGCACACCCACTTGCCTCCGTTCCTCCGCCTCACGCCCTTGTAAACTGGGTGCCTCGTCTCCTGAAATTTTCTCCGCCCCGCTCGCCGCTTCGGCAGGCTAGTCGCCACAGTGGTGAAGACCTCCTCCTCCAGCACCGACTCATTGCTGATGCTCTCCATAAAATAAAGAAGTAGAAATCTCAACTTGTTATTGTTTGACTGCTATTTTTGTAGTTGTAAATGGTGTTATACCGTTGGCAGGAGGAAGTGCTTCTTTAATAGTTAGATAAGGGTGGCATACTACTGCGGTTTCGACGCGCATAAGGAAAGGAGAGTTAAGTTTTCCAGGGTTTGGTCTGAGATACCCAGATGCCTGTGGAAGAGGGCAGATTTTCAACGAGTGTGTGGTGCTGTTTGGTTTTCCTTTGAGGAGTTTCTTTCTGTTGACGTTGCTGTTTGGCTTTCTGTCGATGCTGGCCCAAGGTAGTGCCCCGTGGCTCACAAAAGTTTCTGTTCAGACTGTAGTGGTCAAATACACGGCTATTCCGCGTCAATGGTGAGGCAACATGGCCGGATTCCTGCACCACGTTAATCGCTCCTCACGCTGTAGGGCCCATTTGAGAGTGGGAGTCTTCATCATGGTCATCGCATTTAGAGATAATTTGGACCGCTCAAAGATGACTGAATCATGTTCCCATTCAAAGATATATTTTAAAAAATCTAGTTCAATATAAGTGGGGCCTGCTGCATGATTGAACATGTTTTTAATCACGTGCTCAATCAGGAAGTGGGCCCCACTCCTATTGAACCAAAATTCTAGGATATGTCCATAGAGGGGATGTGATTCATCTTTAATAGTCTAGATTATCTCTATGTGAGGCCCATGATAAAGTTATCATCAAGTGTTACAGGGTTCCTAGGGTCCGGACTCCTGAGAGGGATGGAAATACCCTGATGAGTCCTACATCTTTATAAAATTTTAGGCCAATATCAGATTGGTGTAGTCCATTCAAACCGGTGCAAATCAAAGGACTTGGGATTATGTGTGGGGATGGGGTGTCTACTCGGATGGGTGATTAAATGGGCCCCACCTGATGAGTCCTACACCTCTCGCACCTGATCATCCATCTTGAGGCCACTAGGGAAATCCAGACCTTTCAAACCTACTGATTGCCTGCAGTGAGTTTGGTGCTAGGCTACGTTCATCTCTGAATTACGGTTGGGCTTGCTCTTGATTAATGAAGCATTTAAAGTAGAAACAGAATATTGAGGAACAACTAGTTTTCATTTTCAGGGTTTAGGGTTTAAGGGCCTCTTTGGATGCACAAGAAAACACAAAAAAACATATATATATATATATATATTATAGAATATAATCTTTTATTTTTTAAAGAAGAAAATCTTGTGCGTTTGGTAACTCAAGAAAATTTGAAGAAAAGATTCTTTTATTTCAAAAAAGCTCAATATTCTCTCATACAGCTCCCTCCTTAAGAAAACTTTCTACAAGATAATAATCTTTTAAAATGACTATTACAAAGTAGTAGAGTAAAGTGAAGACATTAGTTCCCCGAATCCATCATAATGTTTATGTTTACACATATGGTAAAGTAAATTAAAAGTAAATCTCACAGGACAGTAAAGGTTTGGTAAAGTAAATGTGAGATAAAGTACATGGTGAAGTAAAGTGAAAATGAATGGTAAAGTAGTTTTTTTTTCTTTACTTTACTTTATCACATTTTATCGTAGTTTTATATGGTAAAGAAAAAATGACTTGTTTACGGGTGTTGTAAAGTAAAATAAAGATTAATTGATGTCATATCATGGTAAAAAGGTGGGGTAAAATATGGTTAGATGAAGTATGTGGTAAAGCAAACTTGGAGAGAGAGAGAGAGTTATAAAACAATTTTTTTTATTGACTTTACTTTACCATGGTTTTCTGTGATAAAAGAAAGTAACTTATAATAAAAATATGAAAGTTAAACTTTACTTTACTACATTACTTTTTTATCTAGACGTGGTAAATTACATATAAATTAAAATAAATAATAATTATTTTTCTCATAATATAATTTACTTTAATCATAACACATTCAAAACTACTCAATTTGAAATCTGTAATATTCTTAAAAAATTATCAAACAGTAAAAATATTATACTATTATAATATTGTATTATTGTATTCTATATTATTTTATTCTTACAATATTTAAATATATAAATATTTTATTCTGTAGACATCCAAACCACCCTAAATCATTTATGAAAAGTCAAGATCCCATATCCCACCAAGTCAAAGCCTCAACAAGATTCTTCAGTTAATATCTATAAATCCACCAACCGGGTCGATTCTAAATCCAACCCCCTCATAGCTACTTTCTCGTCCTATACTAGTGTTTGGCTGAGTATCACTTCAATCAAAATCATGCGCACCAGTAGACCGAGCACTGCTAAAACACATGATTAAGATGAGATGAGTCATACTTGGATTATATATGTCATACATGGTCAATATAATGATCAAAATAACTCTTCATTGGAGTCAAAGTCCGTTCAATGACATCTAATACAGTAAGAGACGATTAAAAAAAAAAAATCCGAGCTAAGATTGGTAATTTACAGACAAAGACAAAAAAAACATAAAAGGAAAATCTGTTTTTAGGTAATATGAGCACAACACCACCTACACCACCAGAAAACAGAGCAATGGGCTAAATCCAGGTTTATCGTTTAACCTTCATTGGGATGGCTGCATCTCGATCAGGCTGAGTAGAGATCAGCACGTACAAACTCTTGTCCGCTTGTACATGTGTACCTCTCCTATGACGAGTTTATGATATTTGATACTAAGAATAGATCAGGTTTTGGCTAATTATTTATGTATGTTTTTTTTATTTTTAGGATAATAAATTTTGAGAAAGTACTATAGATATGATATCATCTTCAGTCTTCACTGCGATGAGATTGAGCCCGTTCCTAACTTAAGATTGTCAATCCGGTAGGGCTAACATTGCTCTCTCAGTCCATGAGCCCCTTAAACTAATTTTAGTCATTTACCCTTACAGTACTCATTCAAGTGATCATTTACCTTCCTTATGAATATATATATAGATATATATATATATATATATATATATTACCAAAATTTGACCATCATCCTAGTTCTCTCTCATTTGATCGCGCGATTTTTGGCACCCATGCAACTTTTCCAACACCCATGAATAAGAAGGTCAAACACATAAGTAGACATTGGCTCACTTACAGAACAAAAAATAAAGAAAGAATGAAAAGAAAAGAAGAAAATCCCACATGGTGGCCTGCTTAAAGAAAACTTTATAAGATCGCACCACTATTAATCTCATTATTATAATGCTTCCAGGTAAGCCCAATATGAAGTTTTCTCCATTTAGGCTTACCTTTGATCATTATTCCTACTTCATGCTCACCACCTCATCCTGATCGAGCATAAATCAAATTTGACATTCACCTGTTGTACTGAATAAGAAAAATATAAGCTAAAGTTAAAAGACTATAAGGATAATCTGATTATATCAATTTTTGCAGGACCCTTATCCATGATAGAGATCGTTATTTTCCTCTCTTTACAATTGAATCTAATTTCTCTCTATCTCATGGTCAAAATCTATTTTCCTACTTGGGTGCATTTTTAATATTACAAAAGTTCGAACTCTTTTATGTATGGAACATTTAAGAGCAATTTAATCATTTTAATTACCTGTGAAAAGTTGGATGATTCACAATGAATCAAATCACGTATATAAACCTTCAATCTACGGTACGTGAGAGGCCATGGTTTCCACTGGAATGAAAAGCTCGGACATTTTCTATACTAAAGTTGCAACTAGGAGTGGCATAATAGGACTCGACCAGCTAACCCAACTCATAATATCCGGCTCACACTTAACCCAAACCCTACACGAGTAGGTCACCTGAACTAAAAAAGGAGTCCTGTTAGGGTTAATTTGCACAACCCATTTAAATTGGTACAGTCAGGGTTGACCACTTCATCAAAACTTATTAAACGGTGTGGCCTTCATTTCTTTTTCATTTCTAGTGTTGTGCATTTTTCTTCCTACAATAAAACATACATGTAATTTTATTTTATTTTTAATAGTAACGAAAGAGTTCATTCAAAAAAAAAAGGTACGGTCGGATCAAGTTGACCCACACACAGGTACTGGTTGGTGTTACCTTACCCATTTTCAAAATGTGTACAACATGAGTCAGACTTCAACCTATACACAATCCATGTTAACTCGACCCATTTTGCCCAAACTCAGCCTATTTGCCACCCTCTCTACAAGGCTACAAGTAGGGTTGCAAATGGATATCTGATTTTTCAATTATCCGGAAGTTCCGACCGGCAAAAAACTTAGTATGGAACCTATTTTATATTCCGATTCATAAAAGGGTCTGAGTCTAAAATCCAATTTAAATTCTGATTGATAAATTGTTTCGATTCTGGGTCTATATAGGTTCCGACCCTGGAGCGGGCATATAAGTATTTCATATTGCAAACTATAGCTTAAAATCAACTTATTTTTGAGAATTTTTATGTATAATCCTAGAGATAGTAGACTAGATGCACTGTTATGAGTTGAATAATGTATTTATTTCAAAGAAAAATAAAAAATGAAGAGAAACTAGAACTGATTTTGAGACTAGGTTTTGGTCCTCTAGGTGCATCCGGTTTCAAAACCAAATACGTTTTTTCATATCTGAGCTGGGTCTTGAACCAACAAAACAGATTCCGAGTTGAAATTGGACCCGGAACCGTTATTTAGAAAATGGGTTCGAATTCAATATAATTCCGATAAGGAGAGCGATTCTTCTAAATCGCGTGGGTTTCTAATAAAAAAAATCATCCCATAGAGATTTCATTTCTTTTTTAATGAAATTCGAGAAATGTTCATCCGTCAATGTCGTATTCCATCATGAATTTAGATGGCCGACTCTTTCAATGATGTTTTAGCCAAATAGGGGGTTGTGAGGATGTCCCCTTGGAGGCTTTCATCATGTAAGTGAGGAGGTGAGGTTCAATACTCTTGTACCTCCCTTTATAGTCTTTCCTTTGTAACTTTCTTTTTTATTAATAAAAGATTTTATTACTTATTCAAAAAAATATATATGGTTAGGATCCAAAACCGTTAGTTTGCAACCCTATGGACAAGTCTCCTACGGTCGTAGATTGATTTCTCGGCGATCTTTTGCTAGAAACAAAATCGGGAACAACTCTTTGACTATCTCCTTACTTTTTGAACCAAGAAATGCCTTTTTGAAGTGATGTCTTGTGATATCATCCAGTTCTAATTACTTGGTATCTTATTCTTACCCCTTCAAACTAGAAACAATGCATTCAAAGAGAAAAATAGAAAATTTCATAGAAACCAAGCCCAAGCCCAAAGCCAAACCAAAAGGCCAATTTTAACCTTTTTAGATTTTTTTTTTTTTTTTTTATTTTTTGGCTAAAACCTTTGTAGAACTTGGTTTGGCTTCTAACGCCATTTGACTTTTTGATTAAAGCCAAACTTGTGAAGGTCCCCCACTCAGTCAACCTCCTTGAAAAATATGAAACTGGCTAGATATATGCAGAACGTTGAATTTGACCCAGTTAGACAACCGACACCGAGGACAAGATAAGCTATAACTTGACACAAGAAACAAATATTGGAACCATTTGATCAGAAGACTTTTGTCCATAAAAAGTGAGGGGCCCAAGATTTTCTTCTTCCAGTCTTTATTTGTGAAGCATGTTGATGGGTTGTGCAATGAATAAACCATCTTGAACAGTTCAAATTTAGTTTTAAGGCTTCAAGCTACTGCGTCAATGACCGACTTCTAATGCGGATCAAGACACTCCTGCTCACATAACGCAGAGTCTTCCCCGATAGAAATGTGTAATGGTATTATGGGAAGCCTTTGGCCGGTGTCATGGACCAACTGTTTTATCTTGGTCAAAGGTTCCTATCATTGTCTACATTGGCTCTAGGACAGAAAGACTCCACCATATATGCCTTCATCGACTTCAAAAGGCCTGCAAATTAAAAGGGGTGACGGGAGTAAGTTTGATGGAACAAAGTTCCCCATTCTTCAGGCCCTTCATCATTAACCACTCGTCCGATCAGCATTGTAGGGCACGCATGGGCAACCATTCCTATCCAACTGTCTGCCCGAATCAAAGGAAAACCTAGTTTTCCTATGAATAATGCCATATTTTATAACACGCAAGTGAAGGTAAGGATGGTAAGAGAGATTGCCAACTTCTCCATTGTCGTAGAGGGTGAGAGCCTACTCTGTTGTATAACATTCAATCCTAAATTTATGCTTAGACTTTCCAATCCCAGCATATAAAAGTAAGGGCGGTGCTCCAGTGCAGATGTCTCTCATGGACCTCCATAGGGACTTCCTTGTGGGGCCCACTTAGGGCCACACCAATCATAGAGAGATGGGGCTCGAAAGATTTGAATAAGCCTATAATTGTACAAAATTTTAATTCCATTAGATTATCCTAACCCTTTAATTCAAGGCCCTTAAATTTAATGCTTTTATCATGCATCAATCTAAGGATTTCATTCTAATAATGCGTGTCAAATTTGGGCTTGTACCTGTTCATATAGGGATAGTGAGTGTGAGGAGTTGAATTGATCAGAGGTGATCCTATGTACTTAGGAAAGGGGACCGGCACCGTCTCTCATAAGAGATGCCCTCACCTGAGCCTTAGCCTACAATAATTAACATGCATTAGGTCCCCCCCCCCCCGTTAAAAGTTTTATTTACTCTTATAGAATAGTTTAGATGAGAGGGGCAAGGGACTAAAGGTAGAGATTGGATATGGCCCATAATTACCTAACTCGCAATTCTCATAATTCACATTTGAGTTCGTATAGTTCGTAGGTCGAAGCTTACCTCACTTTAGCAATTCAGAGAAGTAGACTTATGTAATTCATTTTTCAATTCCTTTGATTCACAAATTGAGTTCGATGAGTTTAATATAGTAATTCATTATTGTTTGAGAAAATTTACAAGAGATCCCTTTTCATTGTTCATCGTAATGTCTCGCGCCAATTTAAGAAATCTTAACCACTAAACATCTCCTTTACATAACTTACGGCTTAAATTTTAGTTTAATCAGAGTAAAACCCACCATTAGATTTATCATTATTGTTCATATGACTAAACTACATTTTAATTATTTTAATGGTTCACAAACTCTCTTTTTTATCTTTTGAGATTTGGCTGCTACTAATTCACTTGTGGAAGTCTTATTTTTATCGGTTTAGATTTTATAAATGGATTATAATTATGAATTAACATAGATAATTATATCTGTTTAATAATTTAATGAAGTAGCATAAAATAAAATGTGTGGCTTCCATGAGATTTCAAGGATTAATTTTTTGGTGGACCCACTCATAAAAGAGGAAGACACTCAGTTTAATGAGTTTAGATTTCTCAAACTAGCCTGAGCCTCCCAAGATCTTAACGAATAGTACAGTACATCTACTTTATTAGAGTATAACTCAAGAGAGGGGTAGGGAGATGGAAAGTGCAGTCCATTATTAAATTACCATCCAACTCTCCACTCTAGTCAAATCAAAGAGACAGAGAAAATGGAAACATGAAACAGTGCATTCAATTGGCATCTCATTATCCCACTGAAAAAGGTACTAACCAATGAAAAAAGAGCAAGTGCATAGTGGGCAATACTCTCTACCTTTTCATCTTGTTGTCCATGTCTTCTTCGTTTCACGAGTTACTTTCATCGGCTTCACCATGATGCAGCAAAAACTTCAGATCAACCGAATCAATTGTTGGACATGAACAGTGCGAAATTGGGGAGCACTCCGAGCAAATTTGATAACTATGATATGTCATATCATTTTCATGCGATGAAAAAAATATTTGATGGCTTTTTATAGATCTTCACCTATTATTCTTATGAGGTTGTTTGTGTAATTCACTTATAAGCTATAAGGTAATGTTAAGTAAAGAATCAATCCAATTTATAAGAAAAGAAGTTGAGTTCAAATAAAAAAATACTAAATTTCAAAAATCCTCTTTTTACCAAAAAAAAAGTCATAAGCTACTCTTATATCCCACTAAATGATAAAAAAATCTCCTCTTCTTTATACACGTCAAAAGGTTGTTTACTACTTTCTAATGCCACTAATGACAGAAGTCATATGCTTTATTTCATTTGACACTTTTTCATTCCACCCTTTTTATTTTATCATTAAATTAATCCTTTACTTCATGATATTTTAAAAGTAAATTACCCGAACAGCCCCGCTCCTTTAAGCTTTCATGGTACTTAGAAATCTTTAAAAGTTAAAAAACGGAATAAACAAATGGGCTATAATAAAATCTTAGGCTCCTGTGGGCATTTTCGGGCAGAATTCGATAATTGTGGAATTCACAATTTTATGCTATGTTGAGTGCATTGAAGGGGAGAGAGGAAAATTTGTGAACGTCGGCTCTAACTTTTTCTCCAACACGTTTACAAAAAGATTTCAGCACCAAACATCAGAATTATATATATATCTGCCACATCACACTCTTCTGAGTTCTGCCCATGAAAATGCTACTGCACGAACATGCCATATATTTAGTTTGGTACGCCATCTAACTTCAAACCATCTTCTTCCTCATATCAGGAAGATCTGCCATTGGCCTTCTTAACTAGATTTTGTGCAAGAGATTGCATGCACCTATTTGATGCTGGCTAACTGAATCACGCCATGGTAGACTGGAGTTTTATGTGTTAATGTAATTAACATTTTATACTTTATTTCTTATAACTTTGATTGCCAACGTCTAAATATCGGATCCACCATCGAATTAGTGAAGGCTAAAACTAGGTGAAACCTGGTCTAATATTGGTGGTTCAGTCTAGTCGGAGAATTTTGTTCTGCGAGTGATTTATGAGGCTCACTTGGGCCCACCTTTGATTAAGGCATCTCCTTTCACATTTTTATCCCTTATTAATATATCTAACATCCAGCCTACATGTTAAGTAGATTTGTCTTCCGCTTTCTAAAAGCTTAAGCTTTTCAAGTGTATTGGCTAGTCAAATTTAACATACTATGACACCCAAGCGACCTGCGAGAATAATGTCACCCACCCTGGGGTTCAAACTCATGACCTAACGTGACTTTGATGCCATGTCAAATCTGACCAGCGAATACATCTCCAAAGTTTAAGTCGTTAGGAAGTGAAAGTCAAATCTACTTAATACTATCCACACTAATAGGAATGCATCCAAGTAGGCTCGCAAGCTAAACATGTAGTCTGCTTGTAAGAGAATAGTGTCCCATTCTAGTCAAATCTTGACATTAATATAACATCATAACTATAAAATATATAAAGTCAAAAAATAAATTCATGCAAAAAATTAATGTTCAAAAAATTATAGCTTCAAAGTATACATTTTTTGTCTTAAAATGGAACTAGCAACATTTGATTTATTTATTTATTTGCTAAAAAAATGAAACTGGTAATTCTTCGAAGTTTATATTTTTGGTAAATCTGTAATTCTTTGAAGTTTAATTTCAGTTTGTTACATTCTGTTATGGCGTTTCAAACTGATTGTGGTTCTTGAAAAATGTCTGATACGAACGGTTCGATGTTGAACTATATTTACTTTTGGTTGAATCGGGGCATAACATATAGAAGTTTGGTTCAACCCATAACCCGTTCTAGGAAATTTTCTGATCGTAATCAAATAATGGACAGGTTGCAAACCTGGCATCCATGCCATTGGAATTAAGTGGGTCTACAATGTATGGGGCCCATTGCTATCTTTTAATCAATCATATGGTCAATAAGATAGCCCAACTAACAAGAGAAACACTATGAACATGGTAACATGAACATGGGCTCAGATTAGAACCGGGCAGCCCAATCGTTGCAGAGTTGGAAAATGTCCTAAGGTTAATATAGGCCATTCTAATAGACCCAACAAACTGTCATGTTCTAAAATTATTCATTACAAGATATGGCAATGGGCCCTTAGATTTTTTTATAAATTAGCCAAACTTTTAAATGGCTGATCTATGTTTGGCATCTGACTACTATTGGGTCAGCTGAATCTTAACCCATGATTCTGGAACTAAAGTCCAGGTCCAAACCATATGCATTGATTATAGTGATAAATTATTAGGCCCAATGCATGCCGAACTTGGTCCCAGACCCAGCCCATTTATAGAAGTATGGCTCAGACAGGCCACAATGCTCCATTGCTAGACCTTAGTGGCCTTCTTCTGCTGCCTGAATGCAGGAGAGTCCAGAAGAGGTTGAGTTATATGTTCATCAGCTTGATACAGGGGTTCTGAGTTCATAAAACCTGGGCCTCCAATAAGTAGGCCATTTCCCAAGATCCTCCCAACTGGAAGTTCCTCTTGTTGATTTCCTTGCATAATATCAAACATAGATAGCCAGTGACCATTCAAAGCTGTGGAGACATTATAGACGCCCCATTTGAGATTGGAGCTAAACTGTAAATGGATGGGTCGACAACCAGATTGGATCAGCCCAATATGAATATCTCCGATTATACTAGCCATTCCGCTGCGAAATTTGGCTATTAGGTGACTAACAAGCATTGGAATGTCTGTTCAATAGATGGATTTAACAAGATCTTAGTTTAAAGAAAATGCACTAGGATCGATTATCAAAATGTGCCCACCCTAAAGAGAGACCCATATCTATTCGTTTTTTTTCCTCTGATTGCCATCATCAACCAACCAAGTACGTACAACAGTAAGTTTGCCTCCATTGGATAGATTCCCATGTTAAATTTGAGGGCATACAAATCCATCAGGTTCTGATGTTGTGCCACAACCTTTGTAAATGACCTTTCTTCTCCGTTTTCCTGACATTCCAAGGCCACATTTAGAAACGGCCAAACTTGTACCTTTTGTGCTGTGGACATATAGGGATGGGAATTTGCAAGTAGTGTGAAGCCTACATAAATATATATATATATATATATATATATATTTTTTTGTATATATATATATATATATATATATTTTTGTCGCAGTAGTGGAAACAAGGGAGAGAGCGTGTGAACCCACCAAAAGAAATACATATTCAATCCTTCACCTTCAAACCTCAAATTCCTTTAAACTCATTGATCTTTGCCGAAGCTTGTTTCTTTTATTCTCCTTTTCGAAAAAGAATTTGCCATATTTGTGAAAATCTTCCACACAAGACATTTACCTGCAGATATCTATAACTAACGCCTTTTTTTTAAATGTTGATGTGCAAATGTCTCTTAGGCACACTTACCAATATTATTGTTATTCCTAAAATATTGTTGATATTATTAACAGGAACTGAAGGTTGTAATTTCGAACTCGCATTCTCTCATGGGGCTACTTGTCCAAATAAAAGTCTGACTTATCTAATGCATGAAGAGGCAGGAACTTCACATTTTCATGTTCCTGAGAAATATTCAATTCTCGAAGACGCCAAACACCCCTGTCAGCATATATATATATATATATATTTAAATTGTTGAGAAAATAGGTCTTAGACATACTCTTCTATCTTGCTATCACAAATATTATTGATATTTTGAAAATTCTGTAATATTCAAAATGAAGCAATATTTACCCAATAATATCAAAATGATTTTTTAGAAATAATATCATGAGAAAGTCAAAATGAATCATAAAAACAAGAAAAAATTTAGAAATATTTCTAACAATATTTTCGTTATTTTAATCATTTAGAAATTAATATACTTTTGAACATATCCCAATATCTTCCCTCTCTCTCTCTTTCTGTATATAGACAAGACAGAAACCATCCACGAGAGAGAAGGTGATACACCATTTTTGCCAATGGCTATGCCAATTAACCTACACAGCTTCTGAAGTTTATGAACTGGGCCTGTGTTTTCACAATTTTAATGGGACTCCATTTCGGGTTTAGGCCCTTAAGGGTGGCATTTGTACATCTGATAAGGTGTGGGATGAGCTTTAATCCTTTGGCTCAGAGGGCTTTTGTGGGAGGGATTGACGAGCTTTAGTGCTCATTCTTTTACTAGGATTTTTGTATATAAGAATTTGGTGTATTGAGAATTAATAATAGACACAATGTGATGGCTTGTTCTTGGCACTTCCAAATTAAATCATATTTCTTTGTCAAAATTCTAAAATTCCCGCCACTCTCTCCCTCTCTCAAGATATTACGGGCATCTATAAAAGCCAAAGAAATGTGGTCAAGACACTCCAGTGGCATTTTTATATCTTTTGATCTTTAAAGTGAGTCGGAAAACGTAAAGTCCGAGCTCAAATCAATGAACCTGGATCTGGCCCAAAGTCATAATAACCATGCCAATTACCTTGGGCTGGGTCTGGTGGGCCACCCCTTTGATCTGACATTCTGCAATCACTATTATATTACTAATCAATATTATTAGCCAGCCGACTACATCATCTGTCATATTTCACTCTTTTCCCCTTTTTGACTCCTTCTCTGCTCCTTTTTGATGAAAATTCTAAAATGATAAACAATGCAATCAACTTGGGATTACTTTACTCTCATGATCGCTTTCCCGAGAAGGGAATGTTGTGTCTACCGCGTACATGCTTTTTCATCGGGATTATTAAATCCAATGCAGTGTCTCTCCTCGCCTCTTTGACTGCTTTTCCTTTTTAATGTTTGCATTCCTTCTAACTTCCAAGTGAAATGCATCTGTTAAGTGCCATCATATTCGTTTTACCCAAAAAAAAAAAAAAAAAGGGTGGGTGTCATCATATTCATAGCTTCCGACAATCTCAAACTGACACTCACTTTTAACTCTTGGTTTTTTTTTTTTTTTCTCTTTCAACCCACCCAAAGTGGGGGCTTGGACCCATAAGAGCGTCCGCACATATATAGAAAGAAAATTCGCATAAATAGAAAGAAGGTCCAGACAAGTAAAAAAGAAGCCCGCACAAGCGGAAAAAAAGCTCATCCAAGTGGGAATTTAAATCTCACTTAAGACTCCAATTCCTCGGCCATAACTCCTTTTTGACCACCCATCTTCTATTAATAACTTTTATTGGATCTTAGATGCTTATAAGAAAACTCACCCTCAAGAAGAGTATGGAGAATATGAAATAGGTTATAATTATGCCCATTATAAAAACTTATTAGAGAAGAATCTTCCCTAGAGATCGTACGTTCTTTATCCACCGACGGTGTAGATCCTAACTATCAATTTTTAAAAGAAAGGAGGTTTGTTTTTCTTACCTTTTTTTTTATTAAGAAGAACGATGAAATTTTAAAAATATGTACTTTTGTGTTATCCTTTGTCTAAAAATTAGAGACTTTACTTCACTCCACTCTTAGTGAAGTTACCAAACATTCCTCGACATGTCCTTTTTCTTTATTTGTCTAGGTTGCTCCGTCTTAGCCATCTAAACTAGCATAAGTTAAAGTGGATTCTACTCCAAACTTTAACTTCAAAATAAACATCCAAATGGAGTGAAGTGAAGTATTCTATTTAAACTTCAACATATTTCTCTTAACTACACTCTACATATGAAATTCTATTTCATTTTACTCCAATTCTCATTTATCCAAACATGCCACATATTATGGATTTCTTAGCGCCTAATCAATCTACTTGGCTTTTGTAGATTAGTCATTTCAATGTGCAGGTCCACCGAGAAACCGTGTGCATTCAGCAGTTACGTTCTTAAATGAAGTGCAGAAGAAACTGAATGCTCTAACTCTCACATTCCTGCGACCATCTTATTTCAACTTCACGTCTCTTTCTCTACCCTGCACGTCGTGATCAGAAAAGAGTTGAACTCACACCGTATTACGTGGAACACAGCCAACGTGATGGAGTAGCTCACTTGCTCTCTCCTCTCCTGCACATCGTTGCCGACCATCTAATTAAATTCCCCTTCCATTTTGAAAAGGAAAATCTACATGGTGGGGGCACACCAGAGGATCCAACAGCACCACATATGATAGATTTGGACCCACTGGCGGCCACTTGTTGCCTTTTATTTTTTTTATCTATCTCCGACAGTAGAAAGAAAGTTGCTGGTCTCTACCTGATTGATTGGTCATTTGAAAGGGAGGTGATGGTGGATTGATCATACAATACAAAGACAAGTAAGGTGGGCCATTGTCGGCCATGTTCTGCCTCACACACAAGTCAACTCTCTCTGGTCATTCAGACACTTGAGAATTGCGGCTTCCATTCCAGTTAAGACCCAAGTACCCGACCAACCGCCTTCTCCTACTATGCTCTTTTTTTTATATATAATCTTTTCTCACAAGGACTCTATGGCAGAGAACGACCTTTAGCTTTTCATGGCCGACTCCCAATTAACCCTTCCCTTTTGCACTCATCATTCAGAGAAAAAGGAGAGAAAGGGTTTTATGTTCATGTATGTCTATTTTAAAGATTTGGCTTTTGAATTTAGATTCAGTGCCGACATACATACGAGGATAGATAAGATGCAGAAAGTCTTGCGTTCAAACTAGACACTCTATTCTATGAGCGGTACCGAGATTTCCCTTGATGGGACACTTGCTGATGTTGACATGGTTTGGATCATTTTATCAGTGTGATTGGTTTTTTTTTTGAGTTTTGGCCCCATAAAAGTGATCACATGGTCCAAATAATGCAACTGATATGAGAGACAGAGACTGAGAGAGAGGTATAAATAAATATACCGGTACACTGTCTTTTTGTCTGGGAGGATGTGGACTTGATGATTGTTTTGAGATGAATGATACGGATATGTAAAATATTTCCTTAGCGATGAAGTAACATGCTCTCCAATTACTTGTTGTCTTAGTCCAAATCAGTCACTAGTGTGGATAGTTGAGAACAATTAATTGATGATTGTACTCCTGATAGAATCCTGTAATTAATATTAAGCTCCGGCCATTACTCCCTCCCAGAGAAAAAAAAACACTTGCTTTTATGTTGTTCAACATTATCTAGTTCCTGGAGAAATTTCGCCGCTGTGCATCTTTGCTTCTATGCAATTGCAACCTATAGATTTGTATAGGAGAATTCATTCTATATGGATAAAAATGGGTACTGCTCAAAAATCATAGACTCCCAAGTTGGAATAAGTGGACATATATAGGGCTAAATTTCGGACCCATTTTAGTTTCAAGTCTGGTTGAGAAATTAATGTACAAATTGGGCCCGGGATTTTGTTTGGGCTTTCCGTGTTTGGGTCAGGTTTGTTTTTAACAGTAAACAACAACATTTTATTTGGGCTGGTTCGAGGTGGGTTTTATTGTGTATGCTTTTAAATTTAAAATGCCTTACAAACTAGTGTTGTAACATAGTTCAACTTGGGTACAAGTGATGATCACAGGTCGACTATTTTTGTGTTTGGGTTGAGTTGCTCATTATTGAATGTGGGTTGGTTATGGTTGCCCAAACCCAACTTATCCCAAGTGAGTTGCACTCCTATTAGTCTGGGTCCAATGTTTGAACCTGAATAAAAATCGGGTTAGTCCGGATCCAATCAGGTTCATTTGGGTTCATTCCCACGGATCCAATTTCCACATGGTATATATGTGTACATATAATTATATACATGGGTTTTTTATGATAAGAGGTCCCTCACACGGATTGCGTGAGAAGTTAATTTTCTACCACAACATGGGAAGCCCCATAATAAATCCAACCCCTTCATACTCATTAACCTCATGATTGAAAACGCCCTAGTTTGGCCCAAATTGATTTTCATATGCCTATACTAAATTTTAGTGAGTTAAGCATGACTTTAACCAGATTTGGTTTATAATGAACTTTTTTTCTTTTTTTGGTAGAAGGTTTATAATTATCGATCAAAACATGGCATAGGGTCATATCTAGAGTATACAAAATATTTAATGTATTCTTAACCAATATGGCGAAGGTTTAGAAGGGATTTGTATATAGAACATATGTTCAGGTAAGGCTGCTGGTCTCATACAGTCTATATGAACGGTATGGGCAAATGTTGGAACCTTGTAGCAGCAGATACATTGGTCGTCACTGATATTTTGCATTTTTTTTTTCTGTCCCTTTTCTATAAGAAACATTCTAGCTATAAAATATTCACAAATGAAAGATGTGAATTCCATTTTTTATTTTTTTTTCTTTCTAGAGTGTTTAGATGCAACTAAAAGAAAAAAAATATGACATGAGGATGTTAAGAATCGAGTTCCAATACATTTTTGGTATCGAACTAAATCCGTATAAATTCGACCTTGGCTACTGCTGAAACCTTATGTAACTAGGGCAATAGGACTCGGTTTCAGCCAGGTTTCAAAACCTTGGCATCAACTAAATTCAAACTTGCCTTCATCCAAATAAATAGTAGTTAGGTTCCAATTTATGGTGGACAAGCTCTTGATGAAAGTTTGACATCTTCATATAGATCATACATGTGTGAAAGGTTGGAAGACAATATGCAATGGAGTAGAACCAAAGTAAAGACTATCAAATTTCCAAACCTATAGTGAAGTTCATTTTCAAAGATGAAGGGAGAAAAAACTGTTCTCCATAAAAAATAAAAATAAAAATGAGGAAATTGGAGTGCTCTCTGTTGGTTTTACTATGGATTGAGTATTCATTTTTTATCTCCCCTTGCTTTATTTTTCCATTATAAGAGAAATTATTTGATGGCATTTATGGATCTGTACCACTATTTCTGCAATTTCAACTACTTCTAGATAGATGTTTCTTACAATTCCAAGGATTCAAATTATGCTATATTAAGTTGAAAGGTTTTTTAGGCAATTTTGATCATGACTTATGATTTTCACTGAGAGTAGTTAATAACCCCTCACTTCTAACATATAACCACTCATTTCCTTCACTTCATGCAACCACATCTTCTTTCCACTTTTAACTTTTATGCAAGAACTTCATATTAATCCCTATGATAATCACCAAACCATTGCCATGAATATTTGATGATTGATTTTGTTTAATCTGAGTTTTTCTTAATAAATTAGTAAATATACTTTCCAGGTTGTTGTGCTAATTATTCATTAAGCAAATGGGTGCTTAGGTTTTCAGTAAAAAATATTATGAGTTTAAGGATGGGGGAGCTTAAAATATGTTTCATCCAGAACATGTCCTTCACTTATCTAAGAGTCTATCTAGATACCTCTATATACATCTCTGAGAGAGAGAGAGAGAGAGAGAGAGAGAGAGAGAGCTATTCCATGGCCAAATTATAAAACAAAAATACCAACATAATAAGGACAGATGAGGTTAAATAAATAAATAAAAGTACTTTCTAATGATTTTCTCAGAGATCATCAGAAAAATTACCTTCAGAAGTTTCAAACGTAGAGCCTCTTTTCTTCAGAAGCTTGATTGGAAGGCTTACATACCTGAAAAACATTGTTGCAATTGGTGATGCAAATGGCCACTTAGTACAGAAGCAATCAATCCAAAAGGAACGTGTTTCTGGTGAAGAAATCATAACTTGCAACTTACAATGTGAAGATATTTTTGGGAGTAAGTGGTATTGATAGATTTGCAGATGAGCAAATGAATGATTTTTATTGTATGCACAGAAGCCTTTGTATTTGGACTTCAGAAGTCATGTGCTGTATGAGGCATACAATCCAAGCAAAATGCAATTGATGTTTCCATCTCACTGCAGTTTCCTGATTGACACCATCTAAAAATATATCATTCCCAGCAAAAATGGAAAGTAACTATGTAATTAGTCTCTACTCCAGTAACAAACATAAGATCCAGTCCTTCATTACATCGCAGTTCTCACCGCTGCTAACATTAAAGAGAGAGAGAGAGAGAGAGAGAGAGAGAGAGAGAGAGAGTAAAATAAGGGGGTGATGCCAGCATTGTTGGTAATTCTCCCTTTTAAGATGAACTGATCTAATCCACAACAGTTCGGAAACTTTGGATCGATTGGAAAGAGAAGGGGCATATTTTGAATTACAACTCTCATTTGACAGTATTGGAAAATCAGCACATTCCCAAATACCCCAGGAGTACTATGGTAATATAGAGAACTAAGAACCATCTATATATCGAAGTAGGTGTGAATGAAAACACAGCAGTGGGAAATCTCAAATACAAGCAAAATCCACAGATGACTAACTGCTTCTTCAAATGAGGGCAAAAAAAACATGGATCAGTGTATCAATTCATGCGCATTAGCCTCCTGGCTCCATGTGCAACATTAGAAAGTTATTAGATTTTGAATAAGAGAGAAGAAGATGTCTAATGAGAAATGATAAGGTTCTTCTCCTCACATGTGCAAGATCTGAACCATTGTGAGGATGCCCTATTAGAAACTAACGATGGTCCATATCCATTGTACATGTGTCAGCATCTTTGTGGATCATCCTGATTTTTGGGGCCATGAAATGTGGATGATGAGACCCACCTTTCAATGTCTTGGATCATGTACATGATTGCCTCTAGCATATCTTATCCAGCCAAGATTTGCTGGCGCAGATAAACATCGAAAGATAACAGCATAGCTTTTCAAGATGTAGAGGAAAAGTAGTAGCAGAGAAGAGACCTAGAGATTGACTAAAAAAATTCTAAACTAATTGTAAAGATCAAAATAAGCTTACCAAGGACAAGGAGAAAGGTGGAAATACAAACTGGGCATTTCTCAGTGTTTGATCTGATAGAGAAAGACTAGGTTTGAAACTTACCTGTTCTTCTTTTTGTTTTCATCCTTTTTTCCCCTCTCTGCAGCAGGGTTTGGCTTCATTTCTTCAATAATACAATTTCTCTATTCTTCCCTGAATAGATAGATACGAAATACTAGAAAGTCTACTGTCTACATGTAAAAAAAACAATGGCAGTAATTTATAGATTAAACCTCACATCTCCCTATCTTTCTCTTTTCAGATTCAAAGTGAAAAAAAAAAAAGAAAAAAGTAGGGGAAAAAAAACACAGGATTGTGACACCAAACCACTGCTTCTTTATAGGGCATAGAAAACAACACCAGTAGCATACATTCCTTACATCTCAAGTCTCTCATTTCTGCTTTCATCTCAACTATTGGAATTCTAAACTTACAAGGACAGTGGAAAAAAAAATCGAGAGAGAGAGAGAGAGAGAGAGAGAGAGAGAGCAATACATACAAAGCCTCAGAGAAATACAACCACTGGATATTTATACCCCAACAAAACTAAGCCTGATGATGGGGTTGTTTGGATGTTTGGATGTAAAGAAAACAAGTGGAGAAAGCTCTCCCTACTGGCTAGTACTAGTTTTTTAAACGGTTGATTGTTTTCTCTGCCTCCATTCTCTACAACTTTACTCCTCATCCAAACATACTTAAATTGTAAATACATGCATACATGCACCTAAAAAGTCAGTGTGTAGAATAAAAGCATCTTTCATCATCTCCACCGCTCCTTATTACGACTATCTTTCATGATCAATGTTGAACTACGGCTCTCACCTTTTTCCAAAGTTTCAGACACTTTGACCAGGTTTTTCTCTACTTTAATTTCTTCCTCTTCTTCTTCACGTTTCAATGAGTAGCTAAGCAGCTTTAACCGTAGCTCCATAGACTTTCTCCATCCGAATTACCCGGCGACTCGTCTGATCCCGTCGAATTCAATCTCGGCGGGCTCAGCAGCATCCCCTCCGCCATGTTCTCCAGCAGCTTCGGCATTGCAAACAGCGCCTCCTCATCCACGAACTCATCCCCTCCACCCACCGGACGCTCGCTGCTCTCTTCCGACGCCGCATCCTTCTGGCCTCCTTGCTTCTGCAGCCTCGCCGCCGCCGCTGCCGCTGCGGCGGCCCTTATCTCGGAGGGAGAGGTAGACGCCGGAATCGGGTTGTGGTGGACCGAATCCGGGAAATTGAGCACGGCGTCTCCGCCTTTGAGAGAGAGCGCCGCCACGTCGTATGCCGCTGCCGCCATCTCCGCGGTCGGGAACGTGCCGAGCCAAATTCTCGAAGCCTTGCGCGGCTCCCGGATCTCCGACACCCATTTGCCGCTCCGGGAGCGGATGCCGCGGTAGACCGGGTGTTTTCCGGCCCTGGGGCTGGATGACGCCGCCGCAGACGGCGACAACGGAGGCGGGTTCTCCCACGTGTGGGCTTGAGAGGAGGACTGCTGTTGTTGGGCGTCTACTTGGCGCAAGTTAGCGGCGGGGCCCACGAACCGTTGGTCTCCTATTGGCACGTGGGAGTACGGGTCATCCTGGTAGAGAAATGGGAATGGACGAGTTTGGTAGTTACGGATTGGTTCCGGGTCCACATGGCGCACGTTAGAAGAGGGTGAAGTTGGTGGTTGGTCTCCTTGTCGCACGTGCGAAGGTTGGTCGTCCATTACTGTATAGAACGCATAGCTAGCTAACTTGTGTAGGAAAAAAAACACGGAGGAGAAAGGGAGGAGGAGGGGACCAAACCAAGGAAATGGAAAGAGTGAGAGAGAGAGAGAGAGAGAGAGAGAATTTGAGAAGGATATTGGATTTTGGAAGGTTTGGCTTTGGGTATATAAGGGAAAAGGAAACCGTGGGGTTTTCGCGGATGGGGGCACACACGTATTGAAACTTAAACACACGTTTGAAAAATAGCTGGTGCCCAATCACCTGCTGCTGGGCTTGACTAGTTCCATTAGACGTAATGTTAGAGTAACAGCTCTCACTCGTCTGGTGTTGATTGACTGCTAGTTTGAGTATACATATTCGTCATGTGTGCATCTTTGTAAGGAATGTTTTGAGGCTTTGAAATAATATGAGTTGTTAAAATCTGGAGTGATGATGCTTTCTAGGCCCTAACCACACATCCATCTATTTTAGAACCAATTTAATTGATCATGAAGTTGATTTAAATGATCAGTACACCTATACATCACAGTATGGGTCTGTGGTTTTTCTTCTTGATTAAGCATAGTGGGCCTACATGCCTCCCATTGAATTTGACATTTTCATAAAGAGCATCACACTTTGTCTAAATCATAGGGAAGCTGCTCTGGCAGGTAGCGTGCGGATTTGAGCCAATTCAACCCCACCCAAGTTCTAGAAAAGATCAATCCAAAGTTCCAAACCCGGCCTCATTCCTGCTGTGATCGGTGATCCAGTCAGAGTGGAACCACGGTATTTCCTCGACTTTGATTGGGATGGGTTAAGTTAGGATGAGAGTTAGGTCAAGTAAAGGCCAACCCATCCACCTGAGGCAAGGTAGGTTTGAGGAATTACAAGGCGGCCAAGAAATATATGTCTGATGGAGCTGGATCACTCCTAGCTAGTCCTATCTGTCGTAAAAGTTCGCTTGGGGTCTGGTTGGACCTAACACAAGCTGCACCAATAGGCTATATGATATTGTAAGTGTTTCTCCTAAAGAAGGAAAGTGACCTCAACGACTTGCATTGGATTTGGACCCAATATTCTACCCAACTTTATGTTGTCCCAACTCCTATTTTTTTGTGGCACCACCTTGGTAAATTTTAACGGCTCAAAATAATCGTCTTCTGGTGTCGTACCATAGTGAGTTTTCAACTGCAGATTGACATTAGACCAACTGTACGTAAGGGTGCGCTGGTGAGACAGAATTCTATGATAGAAAGGAAAATTAATTTTTAATAAATAAAGAGGTTTTTATTTTACCATCAAATGGGTAAGAATGTAAGATTCCTCTCTTTCATAAAAATAGAAATATGCAAAAGTGTGAAATCCACTTATTGGAATAAACGAGTCCAACAAATCCTAATTGAAGTGAAACTTGCCATGGCATCATGCAAGAAAGAAACCATATATTATTTTCATCAAGACTTGAAACTGCGATTGTAACAGAATGATTGAAAGGATGAGAAACAGACTAACTATTTCTTTTCCCTGATGCTCTTCCCATTTGTTTCTATAGTAATTGTGTTCGTTGTCTTTGGACTCTCTTCCCAACTTATCCTGGACCACCTTCAGGACATATAAATATTAAATACATGGCATTAAAGATTGTGCGTTCTATCAACTAAAAGTTGGTCGTGTGTTGCAATTGGACCTTCAAAGCATGATGACACCTTTTCATGAATTCTTTGGAAGATGGCAAAAAGAGAAGTGGCAGCAGGGAGGGTGGTTTCAGTAGAAGTTGGCATGGGACCGGGTATTCGAATCTCAAGATTTTTTTTTCTAAAGTACAAAAATCAAGAAAAATGAAATATCTTATAATTTGTATTTAGAGAATATTTACTAGTTTTATATGCATTTCAGTCCTTACACTGTTATAAGATGTTGTTTTCAAGTTTCAACTGAATATGAATTCTATGTAACTTTTATATATTATTACCTTTTTTTTAAGTATGATCTGCAGTAAATTTTAATTTATTTCTAGTTAGGCGCGTTAATTTGTAGATTGAGTAATTTTAATAGGAGAAAATATTCTCCCGTGCATTGTGCATCGGAGGAGCTGTGTTTTAGTCTCAGTGGACCTGTGTGCAAGTGGAGTGTGTTATCATTACCTCTTCTGAGAGGTTGTAAATTAGGCTATTGAAAATTTCAAGTAAATGTGGCTATTTTAATAAATAATTTCTCAACTATGTCAATCATGAAGTTGATAGTCTTTAGTATGGAACATATATAGGCTGTCAATATGTGTATAAAGGAGTCAATATCATTCAATCAAATTAAATGATCCTTGGCTTTGATGTTAGTCCTTGGATTTTAATGGTTAGATATCATGCAAATTTGTTGAAACAAAATCCAGTGATTATATATACCTCAGATTAGTAGTCTACAGCTTCCACGTAGATGTGGTCAGACATGTTTTTGTGTACGATGCCAGTATTGCACATGCATTTGTGATTTGTTGTCATTTGAAAGATAATAACCTCACAAAGTCACATTGACAATTGGTGTTGGTGCACTATGGGCCGGCGTATTTGAAAAAGTAGGGAACCATCGGATACAATGAGATTTATTCATGACTCACTACAAAATAAATAAATACATTACCCGCGGAAGATTCTATATTTATCAGAATTTTCATTTTTTTTTTTCTTTTACTCCACTAAAAGTCACTTAAGTGTGATTCTTAACGGCGAAAATCGAAAAAAACTATGCGGTACATCCCCAGGCAAAAATGACAGTTTTAGTAGTAGGAAAAGATTTTCGCAACTCAAAGTGACTTTTGGCACTATTAGCGCATGGAGGAAAAAAACCATCACTAAAAGCGGATTCTTCTACCGCTAAAAATCACTTTTTATAGTGGATAATCACACTAGACTTAAATTTACTTTCTTAAGAGATAATTTGAAGTATTGGAGAAATCTCAACAATTATATACTTTCTTAAGAGAAAATTTGAAGTATTGGAGAAATTTCAACAATTATAAAATCTTGTTAAGAATAAGCTCAAGAGCAATATATGCTTAAAAATTGACAATGTTGGCAAGTACATGCATAGATAGAACGCAAATACCCTGAGGTACTTACTTATAATGTATGTCCGTTTGAATTGTGTACAAGTGCATTTCAACTAGCACCTTAGGATTTTCGTTTGAGGGGAACCGAAACAGGTAGTTGGGTGTTTTTATATGGATTTTGAGGACGAATCTAAGATTTTCATGTAAATTTTGAAAGTGGACCCAGAATTTTCAAATGGGTTTTGCATGTGAAGCGCGTGAGTTTGAGTTCTTCATGCAGTAAAAAAGATTAATAGTAATATAATCAAATTGTAAACTTCTCATGGATGCTTATGAAAATATAGACATCTCTTAGATCAATTCTGTAATTTGTTTGACACTTCTAATGGCAGAAAGATATGGATCTAATCAAACCTCCCCATGAAGAGTGCAACTCCAAGTCAATGATGCCACTTTTTGAAATGTAGTTAGGTTTGGTAATTACACAACTGTCCTCTGCATTGGAACGAACTTGAACCATAGGACCATAGGGTCTCTCATAATCATTGAATGAGGGATTCCTACTCAATGGGTTGTCTTATTTTTTTACAGGGAGGCTCTACCAGTATCACATAATTCCACCATAATATATCAAGTTCCAATTTCCAATATCAATTCCAATGTTTTAGAAATCCAAGCTGGCCATTAATTAAGTCGGTGATTCATTCTAGTGGAATCACAACAATAAGACGATAAAATTAATTTAAGTACGTTAAAATAACATATTAATAAAAAAATCTTCAAAAAATAAATTGTATACGAAAATATAAAGCTTACATGTTTAAATTTCTCAAACTAAGTTTTGAAAGATTTTAGATTTAGCTTGTAAAATGAACTGATTACTGTTTCAGTTTTGTATTTAGTTTCCTATTTTCTTCTAAATGTACTCATTGACTGGTTTTCTACAAAAAAAAAAAAAAAAAAAAAAAAAAAAAAAAAAAAAGAGGATTTAAAAAAATGATCAAACCAAGAGCAAACAACTTTTGTTGAGCAGAATGAAGACATTTGGCGCTTCCTATTCGATTTTTAAATTATTGCCGGATTGGACCGGCTGATCTAGTCTAATTTTAAACCATTTGTGGATCGATGCCCTATATAATAGCTTAACAAAATGCAACTGCACATGGATAATGAAGGTGATTGCTATGTTTACTCATCCAAAATACAGCATTTGAGTAAATTGAAAAAAAAAAAAAAAAACCTAGCACTATAAGTTTGGATATATTAATGTATCAATACACTAACAAATATATTAGATTCAAAAGTCTTCCTAAACACAAACAATTCCTTCTAAACAACCTATTTGAATTCCGATGAGCAATAATCCAAATTAGAGTTCTCCTTAGTCCTGACTGCTTAAGCCTTTATAAGCCACAACCCTAAGGGGTAGGTCGAGTGGTCAGGACCATTGTTCCTCTCTTTTCCAAAGTTAGAAGTTCTGGTATCGATCTCTGGTTCCCACCTCTTCAAGAACCGAAGGTTAAGTCCACTAATCCTTCCTCCTAAGGGCCACAGGAGTCTTACCCGACTTCTCTCTAGGTCCGAAGGAAGTAGCCCAATTCAAAAGGTTGGAAACCAAAAAAAAAAAAAAGTTGCCCTTTATAAGCCATGGCCTCTGTTACTATTGAAAAAGCAAGTGCTCTTATAATATGAGATGAGAAACGACCATGTTTTCTGCTGCCCACCCCACACTACACCCCACGGGTGGCACCCATTGTAGTTTCTGCCGTGATGGTTCAACCTCTCATGTCCTTATCGAATGCAGATGTATGGCTTATTGGCAGAGTTTTATGGTATTAAGGAGAAGCCATGCTGTGAAGGTGATAGATATATAGATCTTGTGTAAAAGCGACTGAGAAGTGAGAGCCAGTGAGCCACGTGACGTGCTTTGTGAGGCCTTGAATCCTTCTTCTCTAAGCAAGTGTGGCCCACACGCCTTACCAGCTACCATACCACTTACCACTTGACTCTTGTTTTCGCCATCAGTGGATGGTTTTTCTGTGGCGAGATGGAAGCCGCGCTGGCTGTGTCTCGAGTCTCTAGTCTTGGGTAGAGACAAGAGAGTAGAGTACATGTCAGGGCGTCGGGCCCTTTGGACCATTGTCAAGACTCAAGAAAGAAACAAGGAAAGAAAATATCTGTGGTGTGGTGTGGGGGTGTCCCATAATCCCATTAGATGCGGGAGGCCACACATTTCTGCCTGCCAAGCACATGCTGCAACATTTTACATTTATGCGTGGTGGTTTATACATGTCATATGGCTATCGTTTTCGGTTCGATTCATTGGCAAATAGATGACGCACCATATGAAAGAATCAAAGAACAGGTATTTAGATTTCAGTGATATGGAGGAAGATACGGATGTAATGACTTGTTTCTATTTTTTTTTATTTTTTTTATTTTTATTTTTATTTTTTTATTTTTTTTTTTTTTGTGGGGGTGGGGGGATGGTTTAGGGAAGGTTTGAAACAAGAATAATGAGTTGGTCGAACATTGAAAATGTAAGAGACTGAACAAGGACAAAGGTCTACCAACTACCTCATCAATATCATCACCATCATCAAGGACTACTTGTACTACTTGTATATCATAATCAAATCCTCTTATCAATTGCATGAGATAAAAAAGTTGAGGTTTTATCTACATCTCACATCATTTAGATCTTAGGGCACATTTGTATACACGTTCCTTCGAGGTCAAAAAATTACTTTTATGGACTACATTTAAATTGATAGAAAAAATGAAAAATAAGATTTGACTTTTCCTTGATTCTACAGAAAATTAATTGGTTCCAAGGAAGAGGTGGGGTCAGACTTGGTTTTCCTTGAAATGAGGAAAGATTCTCCATGAATTTGGTTTTCTACACCGTTGCACAAATGTGCCCTTAATACTTCTTTGTTCGAACTTATTTTGCCTTGAATTCTTGAAAATGGGATAATTGGGAAATTCACTATTTTAATGGAGAGAACTTTGGATTTATATTTAGAGTGGTTTGAATAAAAAAAATAAAATAAAAATCTTTTGAATTTGAGAACAACATTGTGAACTAAGCAGAGAATATATATATATATATATATATCAAAAATATATTTATCACGTTCTATAAACACTGAAATTAGTGTTTTCTAAACCAAACTTAAATCCTATTACTAGGTTTGTGAGCTTACATTGATATGCAAAATATTTTTTTGCTAATGATGGCTAATGTTAGTATACAAGAACCTTATTTCTTGTCTTCGATCCATATTTGAGTTTAAGATTTTAAAATTTACAGGTGATGTTGGATTCAAAAATAAACTTATTGAATAGAATTGATTTGGGTCTAAATATATCATGATTATGCTCGAGACTTAACTCGTTCAATTCAAGAAAAGAAGTCATTATCAAAAAAGCCAAAAAACCTAATCTCTCATCCCACTAAATGAAAGAAAAAATCTTATTTTTACCAAAAAAAAGTTACTCATGCACTAAATGATAAAAAGTCATAATAAAGCGTTTTGTCGTCTAGCGACAAAACCTTAAAATTCAATTACATGAACAGAGTGGCCCTAAATTCCTTTTTATTTTAAGTGAAGGTTCTAGTAAAAACATGAGTACAGAATTACTATACTCAAATTTAGTACATCCATACGGTACGATCAATGAATCATTGAGATAATATTATTTTTCAAGTGGCAAAGTAATATCTGTGGTAAAGTAATTTTATCGTCCTAAATTTAAATTTACTTAGTTAACCGCAACAAGTGAAAAAGTGAAATTTCAACCATAAAAAATTATATCTTTACTTTATTCCTCTAAAAAAATATTATTTTATAAAACAGAAGCAAATTAATTACTTTACCCACTTTATTATTCAAGAAACAAATACAGTTTTTACTTTACCACCTCTTGTCACTTTACTTTCATTGGAGTATACTATTCACCGCGGTTGGACTGTCGTACAAATCCACTGCCCTTTAGCAAAAGGACAAAAAGCCAGAAAAGGCGCGAAGAGCGAAGCGAACACGCTCTTCTCCTTACTACCGTTGAAGTCAGTTGGCTTATCTTGTAACGGAATTTCCTCTTCCATCAGCTTTTCTCTGGACTGTTATATTCAGCCTTTTCCGTTACAAGAGGACCAAGAAGAATCAAATACCACCCAAATGAAAACCCTAAATTCTTGTTCATTACTAGTAATTACTCCCAACCCTAATTTGCACCACTTGTCCTTCCTCAAATCTCACTTCAATCTCCCTCGAACTTCGACGATCAAAATCCCAAGGGTTTCCGTGAAACCTCCTCCTCCAGATTTCGATTACAGATCGGAAGTGTTCGATGATTCTCGATCCGCCGTAGCGGAGCTGCATCCGGAGCTACTGGATTTGGTTGATAACGGGAGGCTGGTCCTGATAGAGAAGAGGCGTTTCGGTCCCGTTCCGATATGGAGGACCGAGTTTGCGGAGCCGGAAGCGATCTGGTTGGTTGGGACCTCGCACATCTCGGAGGAATCCGCTGTCGATGTGGAGCGCGTCGTGAGGGCTGTGGAGCCGGAAAGCGTCGTGGTGGAGCTCTGCAGAAGCAGGCAAGAATCGTTTGAATCTTATCTCTCTTTTAATTTGTTTGCTTTGTTCTCGAGATTTCGAGTGGAAATGTTGCAGATTTGCAACATTAGTTGTGAGGTTCCTGTTTGGATGTACCCCACATTAGTTTGCGTTTTTGGATGATTGGGGGTGGCGGTGGGGGTGCCGAAAGGTGATGTGGGGCTCGCCAAAACGCAGCACTCGTCTTTTCTTTTCTTTTTTTCTGCCCCAATCTGTAAATGCAGCGTTTAAAGATTGGATGGCGTGGTCTGCAAAAGGTGGGACATCTGAACAGGGCAGTAGATTCTCTGTAATCGAGTGCTGCTGAAGAAACTTCTGAAGATTTTAACATGGACGCATCGAGAACGGATTTGATCTTGTCAGAAATGTAGAATTACTGGACACCTTTTTTTTTTACCAATAGTGGAAAGAAATCATTTACTTTTTAAGACCTTAGTTAAATAGGAAAGGGGATGATCTGATGCACACATGTATTGAATTGGCGGTCCACATGGATTGATCTTGACGACTGTTGAATGACTAACGGCCCAAATGTGCTAGATAGATCAGACAACACTGACGTTCAGTCATGATGCTGATGGATATGAAACAATCAGCCTAATGATTACTAGTTATGGTCAATATAATCAAGCAGAGTTACAATATTTCTGGTCCATGAACAATCGAAATCCAGGGTGGGGGTCAAACAGATTGGAGTCTGTGGACTGTCAAAGTGCTGCACACCCATAATATGCTGCACACATGCCACACAAAGTTATCTGTTGGTAAAATAGTAGAAAATGTCAAATTCGTTGTGTACATAACGAGCACTTTCTATTGGAAGTTTATGCCCTGAGTAGAAAGGAGGACAAAAGTACACCAAGCACTACCTAAGTTCCTGGCCTAAAAATAATACTTGTTCATCAGCTAGTCTTTTCGAATTTTAAAGTGAAATGTCTTTGGTTATAATAACTTATAACTCAAAAAATTATATGCCCTTTTCATTTTTATTTTTATTTTTATTTTTATTTTTGACTTGAGTGCCATGCATGATGGTGATCTTAAAACAACACAATTCTTAAAACATAGGTAACTGTTAAATTTTATATTGGTCTAAGGTTTCATACCCTTAAATTTCAAAATGAATGTATCGGTCAGATAATTGTAAAATTAAGTTATTTTATGGACATGATTGCCATTATGGCAGCCTTAAACTCTAATGCAATGCAGCTGTTGAAACATGACAAATTTTGAAAGGGAACAATGCAACTGTTTGGATGTGGATTTATAATACCAAATATTGTTTTATTGCCCAAACATTTTAAAACTGTCTGGTTGCATATGTTCACTCAGCATACAGGGCTGAGAGTCAGATTTATGCTGTTGAAGATCATCCTGAGCTCAATTGTCTCAACTAGAGGTGGTGCATCGTAATCCGCTTTCAGTTTTTGCTTAAATATACCAATGACATAATCTCTTTTAGCTGCTACTTTCAGTTCATTTTGAATGGGGTGTGTGTTAAGCTTCAATGTCATAACAGGGGAATGAATGTCAGGTATTGTGGATGAAGGATTACGTTGGCACTAACAGTTTGCAGCTCATATGTTGCTAGTGAAAGTATGGATATAGCATTCAATGCTACAGTGGCGACCATTGGCTTTCAATATTCTGAAATCCCTTGGGAGCACATAGTGCATGATTAAATGCTGAAATTGTGTAGATACACTGCTACCAATTTGAGTTTGAAAAGCTGGGGAGTTTCTTTGGCTTTCCATATTGTACCCATTGGTTCCATATGGTGTCTTTTACTTCTACCTTTTATCTTTTCTTTATCAGCAAAAATGTTGTTTACTTCTTGTTTCGGAGTCTACTATGAGCCTGTTAGTCTACTTGGTATTAGATTGTTTGCATGGTAAGAGCCGTTTTATCGAAAGTGTATTAAAGAGGGGAGGAGTAAAGGGTTTATCGTGGAGCTAGATGGGATCATCACTGTTACTAGGATTTATTTTATGAATGTGTCCATTGTTAATCATTTTCTATCAACTGGGAATTTACTTGATTGTTCCTTGTGGCTCTTCACCTTTCATCCTTCAGTTTTATCCCCTTTGATGGAAATGCATTGCTTACGGTTCTTAGAAAATCAGTTCATATGAAGCTAAAGGGCCCCATAGTGCCTCTGGCCCCACTTTTTGTTTGTTTCTATTCTGGTGGTGTAACTTAAGCTGTTGCAGAGTTCACCATCAGAGCTGGGATAATGTACACTTCCAATGATGATGAAAGCCTCCCACTTTTAAGGTCAAATATGTTCTCTTTGAGTGGAGCAAGGTTCATGGGTGCTGTCAGTCGGAGCATTAATTTGGGTTAGTATCTTTGGTTCTGTAGTATGAATCATTGCTTATTATATTGATTATTGTTTCGATTGAAATGTCATGCATGTGATTAAATGATGATTTATTTTTTTCTGTTGTGTCAAAAATGAACCTGCCTTGAATCTATAGCTATAGTCACTTTACAAAAGTTGGTGTCACTTCATAAAAGTAATTCATTGTAAAATGATATTAATATCACCTTATAAAAGTAATAGTTTAATTGCTAAAATGGTGCCATTGTCCCTTCAGAAAAGTTATTTCATGATGGCCAATTAAAAAAAGTCAAATTCACCATAAATGATGTAGTGCTTGGAACTGTAACTATTATCTCATGTGCAAATTTCACCATAAATTCACCATAAATGTAAATTTCATCTCATGTGCTTATTTGTAATTTTATCCTTTCCAGTAACTCTACAAATACCTCTTAACATATGTTTTCTTACACCATATACTTTTGCTTCTTGTTTCTTTCTAGTCCAACATTCAGCTCTGTACAAAATAGCAAGTGCAACCAGCCTTGTAAAAATGCCCCTTTAATCTAGGTAGCACTCGATGATCAAAATTACAATCCATGGCAAATCTCCGCTTTGGTCAATAAGCACTGTGCTATTTGCTGTATCCAATTCAAATTCAAAAATTTTCTTAATAGGTTCTCCCAATTTCTGAAATCTTCTGCATTGTGGAACTAGTTATTTTCAGCTTTTACTAATTCATCTTCCTTTAAGGGTCAAATTTGCCAAACTTGCTTTCCAAAGTTTTGTCTTTGATTAGCTAATTTTCAACCCATGCAACTGTTAGGGCACATTGGGAAACAACAGTAGAATCCATGCTTGTGGAATCCTCTATGTACTTTCTCCATGGACATCTCCAGTTTTTTTTTTTTCCTTCCTTCCTGGGTGCAGTGATGGAGAGAAGATGGAGAGTGCTCGAAATTTCCATTGAAAGAGTCACAAATCTGAGCCTTCTCTCTCAGACTTCAAAATCATCTAGATTGTTGGATCTTCCCCCCTTTTTTTTTTCCAGAAAATTTCTGCACTGAGCAACAGAGTAGCACATTTTGCAGAAATATCTCTGCGCAAATGTGCTCTTAATCCTTTCTCCAAACTTCTGGCTAAGCATTTGTTTGCTTTCTAATAAGTACCACATCATTTCAAACAACATATACCAAAACAAAAACGAGAACAATACTGATGTGAGAACTGTGTGGGGAGACTAACAGAATGCTATTGCTATTAATAGGAAAAATGAAGCAATTTATGGTGTTCTGTATGACTACATTAACAGCACATACCAAGAAATATGTCCCACAACATATAGTTTGCTACCTTAATGGCAGCATACCCATAACCGTGTACATCTTAGTACCTCTAGCAGCACATACTTCTATGCTTCTTGATCTTGGGAATTAGAGCATGTACTATGCATTGGCAATATTATTGTATTAATGCTCACTCATTATTGACACTAACTACTAACTTTTTGGCCAGTAGGAAAGTAATCTTGGCAAGGTGGTTATTGCGTTCAAAGGTTATGATTGCATTCAAAGCTTATGATTACTTTCCTCATCCCTAGCTACAATAATGGGGATTGAACTTTCTGGTTGGATTTTCTCTAAAGAGTGGGGATGTTAAGATGTCATCTAAAGTGGGCATCTTACAGCATTCAAATGAGTGCTAATTCCTTTCATGTGGCACACCAGCCTCCATCCATTGCTTGCATGTAGCGTGCTACAATTCCACAGTTGATAATAACTTTGTTGTGGAGCTTTTCCTTTCATTGTGATTATCTGTTTATCGGAAGTCTCCGAAGAGACCATTGTCATTATCTGTTTGTTCATGGAAAAGAGCTGCTCTTCGGAGCTTTCTGCTCGCTGGAGCACTTCAACTCTATATCGAGAGACTTATAATTTATTAACCAAATATAGAAAAAAGTTCCTTAAATTATGCTTGACCATAAGGTTCAAAAGATAAAATTGTTGTGAAAGTATGTTTGCCCCTTTTCAATAAATTGTTGTGAAAGTTGGAATCCACTACCCAAATAATTACAACTAATTGTGAATGCATATATGGCCGTACTATATCATTGGATGCAAAGTTCAAAGAAATATCCAGGGTGTCCATGACTTCCAATTAAATGGTTACCCAGAGGATCTGACCCGAAAATCTTGGTATGGACCATTCTTTTTGGACCCTGATTGCTAATAAAGTCTAGGTCTGTGTCTGGGTCCAGTCAAGTCTGTACCTAGATACCTGTGTATCCGAATGATATGTATAAAGTATTATGTTTTATATAGAATATGTATTAATATTGAACATATAAATAATCAAAATGAACCTCACAACGACAAACGTGGTGGCTGCTCATCTCCACAAAAACAAGGTCCTGGGTTGGAGTGCTGCTCTAAATCTCACCATTTGTCAAATAATAATTTAAACTATATTACATGTTGAGTCAGGTCTGGAGTTAAGTCCAGGTTTAGTAAGGTCCAAATGTAACTGCTGATGTAGAAACAAAATTGGGTTTGGGTCTAGTCTGGTTCACTATAGGGACTGTTTATATCCCTATATATCCCTGAAAGATGTGTGTATTTTTTGTGTTGGCTGTTCTCTTTGCAGTTTTTTGCATTAAGTGAGTTGATTTTTTCCTCAATGAATTTAATATTTTCATTGAGCCCGAGTAACATATTGCATGAATTTGCTCTACAAAAACAGGGGGCCAAACTGCTCTTGCACTAAGATTGCTTCTGGCAGTGTTCTCTTCAAAAATCTCTTCCGATTCCAACAGGCCTTTTGGTGATGAGGTAGAATATAAACATATAATTTTAGCAAAAGCTGCATTAACACACTTTCTCCAACCATTGCATTTTCTTTTCTGATAAGTAGTTCCGTGCTGCTCGGAAAGCATCTGAAGAAGTTGGAGCTCAAATTGTTTTGGGGGATCGTCCAATTGAAATAACTGTATGTATTTTTAGAGATCGAAAATGATCATGCCATTGCCATCTGGCCATTTAAAACTATGCATGTTGCTTTTGTATTTTTATTTTCTTGTATTTTTAGATAAATATTTCATGATGTTTAGATGACTCCTTTTCCAGCTTGGTAGGGCTTGGAGTTCTCTCAAATGGAGTGAAAGACTAGGTTTGGTTACTTCACTTCTTCGAGGCATAACTTCTCCATCGTTGGGTCTTTCTGGGAGTGATTTGAAGGTCATTTTCCCATCTTAAGAAATGTTTAGTTGCACCTCAAATTGCAATCTATTTTAATTGTTTGGTGATGGATCTTTGTCCATTTGGTTCTGTTAGGGATGGTACAAAATACAAATTCACATATGGAAGGAATAGTTACCACTTACCTTCTATTCAAATTCTAACATAAATCAACATCATTAACCTGCAACTATAATATTGGTGGTGTGAAAAATTATTTAACTGGTTATCTATACCATTTCCATGCTAACTAAATACTACCATCCTAAGTTTCCAGAGAGAACAAAACCGATTGCTTAGATATGAGGTACAAGCACACAACCAAAAACATCCTAAATCTATATTGAATTGTCTGAAAAGATTTTTCCAGCATGCCAATTCTATTAAGATGCTGATGGCAGTTGATTTCACATTTCAATGTCCTTTTCTATGCATCCCTGAGCTTTGATCATTAAATTTTTTAATATCCAATCAAATATCTTTATCAAAATATCAATAATGTTAATCTTTTGAATTCTGGAAAGACAGGAAACTTTTTATTTGTTTTTTTTTTTTTTTTTTTAACACATGAAATGTTAGATATTCCGAAAGTGGTATCAGCATCTCAAAATTATCAAACCAAATAAAAGGGTTGGAAGTTGGAAAATTTTTGACTGATAATGTCGATCGGGCAAATGTAATTGTTGTCAGAAGATCCACAAGGGTCTTTTTGATTTCTTATGGTGGCCAGACCATTTGATAATAGCTTTTATCATTTTCTTTTATTATTATTATTATTATTTATTTATTTTTGTGGAGAACACTGTTTCTTTCACATGTGGTACATATCAATTCACAAATATGCAAGGGATATATTCCCATGTTCATGTGTCAAACTAAACATCACTTTACTGATATCCTCATGTTTGTGGGGAGCAGAGAGAGAAAAGGGTGATATCTTCAAGGTGCTGTCATGTGCCTGAAGAAAACCAAACAGTCCCCAAGTTGTAGCTGCCCTTACATCCTTGAATTCATTTCTGTTTCACATTTTGATGTAGGACCAGGAAACAGATGTGAGCCCATTTCAATTGTATGAGCAGCTGAGCTATTCATATCCGTCACTCCTCCAGCCACTCATACATGAGCGTGACACGGTAGGGTAATCTCGTTGCACTAAATTTATAATCAATAGCTCTTTCTTCATGTTTGAAGGAAATGAAATTTGCTTGATTTTAACCTTCAAGTTGACCCTAAACTAAATGGGCCTCTTTGATATTATCTATAGGAAATGATGATGCAACACCACCACCATCATTGCCTTAACCTATCAATCTCAGTCACTCGCCTGTTATCATCAATCAAATCCTAATTCCCATCCATCTGGCATCGGCTTTGCGAGTCATGCTTTTTGTTGGAAATGGTGAATAATAATAGCTTCCTGTTGGAAATGCTTAAAAATAATTGAGAGAATGTTACAAGCTGTGTGCCTTAGGGAAGCAAGTTTTATGAGGATGGGGGGCACCAATATTTGCACAAAATTGGAGATGCTAGAGTGATCCATTTTATGCAAGTGAATTTTTAGGATTTCCACTCTGACCTATCTTGTTTTTGTCTTTTTGTTTCTTTTTACGGTTGCTTTTTTTTAATCTATGTGTTTATAAAAGTATAATCTTTAATGAAGCTACATAAGAATGCAAGTATATATGGAGCTCAAGTTTAGTTAGACTTTCATTGTTACATGGACATTTGAATGTTGGGCCACCAAGAAAGAACAAGACAGTACATGTGGCTTAGTTGCATATGTTAAGATGGATCTGTGGAATAACTAGGAAGTATATTGTTATAAGTGAGTATATAATAAGAAATCTATGTTGAAAGTACAAAAAAAAAAAAAGTGGAGGACATAGCACTGAAGTAGGAGAGGAGAGGAAAGTAGAACTCACAAAGCTGGCATGAAATGTGATGAGGTAATATTTGATTCAGACGTTGATTTCTGGAACTGTTTTTTCTTTTCTCACTTCTTGCAGCACTCTTTTCAGGCTTTCTAGTATTATATTAGGTAATAATCCAACCCCCAAAAAACATGTTGTCCTTTTCTTTCTCTCATTAAAGATACATATGCACCTCTGGGCTATGCTCATTTTTTTTTATAACTCAAATGGGTAACATATGATTGTTCTTTCAGTATCTTGCATGGTCTCTAAAGAGGAGCAAAGCTGTGAATAGAAGTAAGAGCGTGGTTGGGGTTATTGGAAAAGGTCACATGAATGGTGTAATATATGCATTGGTGTCAGATCTAGGGGACTTGCGGTTCCGTGATCTCGTCGGTAAGAGGTCATTTGGCTACGGTTCTAGTCGCTTGATTGATACCCTTATCAAAAGTTTAGTTAGGGACACTGTTATAGGCCTTATCCTGTGGGCACTGTATGAACAGCTGAAGATCATTCTATCTTAATCATATCACGGTATTGATTTTTGCAGGTCTGATTTAAAATGCTCATGTAGAAATGAAATTGTGTAAGTTAATTAAAAAAGTGTGTAAACTGCATTGAGTGTTTTTGAACCCAATTAGATTGTCATTCATCATGATAAGCATGTGCTCAATTAACCATGAAAATCAGTGGACTGGAATGCAGAAGTTTTCCAGATATTTGTTAAGGGCACACAATGTGCATGTACAGTTTCTTGAATTCACAAACGGCAAAATACAGTCAATTTCCTGCTCCTCTTCTCTATAAAATGTAGGCCAGAGCCCAGCAATGAAGAAAAACCACTAGGCCAGTTGCGGGTTATTAGCTGGGTAATAAGGCTAGGCCTCCCAGCAAATAGGCATTGCTCAGGCTCTCCCCATTTGGTTACTCAGCCAGAATATCAGGTTCGATCAATAGAGACCAGAGGCTTGTAGTCTCTTTACTTTTTGGAGAGAGGCCCAGGCCAAGGCCTCCCTTTACTCGAGTCCAAGGTAGGCATGAACTCAGAAATGGCAAAATGTTAGGACTGTTTCTGCTGAATTTCCTGGGTAGGGCAGGGCCCTCGTTTGGGCTTACCAAGATTTGGTTATTCTGCCAGAGTATTATCAGGTTGGACATCCTAGATGCTTAAAAGTCGGCCCACTCTGCCCACTGGGTTATTCAGCCAAAATAGTAGGTTTGGTCTAGGTATTAGCCCCACATCTATTCCAATCTCGCCGTGCATGGTCCAATTTTTGGGGTGGCCTCATCTACATGGCTCGATTCAACTTGGGTGGGTGGTTTTTTGACAATGGGAAAATCCAATTTCAAACCAGTTTTGACAGCCCATTTAGCTTGATTCACTTGAAATTTACCGACTGGCGAATCATCAATTAATGCTCCCAGATGTTTAGATACTTTCATTCACCGTCGTCCGTATTTGATATGCTAAAAAATTGAAATGGTGTTAGCATCAATAGATAGATAGATAGATGTGGCCCTTATAAAGGGGAAATCAGATTGATGAATTATATTGAAATTAAATCTACCTTTTCTGCAATTTGAGTGATCAATTGGCCGTATGGTTATAAATCTTCTGACTTTCTAATAGGCCTGAAAAAGTGCATTGTAACTAACCAGTTAGTACAATTTGACAAAATGTGACTCTCTTCAGCACCTTATTACTCACCCCTTCCAGTGTATAATTTCCTTGGTAAACATTTTCTAACCAATAATGTATGTCCAATAATTCGCAATCAATCATGATTTGCAAATTAGAATGTTAATTACCTAGCAATGTTGTGATATTTCGAGAATAAAGTGGAAAACTAACAGAGATATAACAAAATTGTGATATTATCAGGGTAAAATGGTAGAAATTAAGAAAATTTGTATAATTTTTAAGCTGATTTTTTTTTATTTTTTATTTTTTTGGTTTTTATAGTTTTGCATTTCCAATTTACCCAAACTTAATCAACCTTTAACAGCATTCTCCTATTAACTTATTCAGAAGATTCCCAAATTTGAAGATATACAACAATTTCAAAGGGAGTAAAAGTGGAAGTTGTATCATGCATTTGTCACCAATCAAACTCATTTGAAGTTCTGTTCTGGATGATGAGATCAAGGACTGATGGCTATAAAATGATCTATAAATAAATAAGGTGGGGATGGGCCTTCACATCAAGAAGAAGAAGAAAAAAAAAAAGGCAGATTGATGATTGGGTTGGACCTTCTTGCGGTCCCGTGGGCTACTTACTGTGAAACGATATTTGTGTAGTTGTGGACACATACGTTCTCATCCCCAATCCTGTGAAAGGCCAGGGCAGGGTCCTGAGGAAAGACACGGGAAAGTTTGGTCATATCAATGGCAATGGCAATGGCAATGGCAATGTTCCACTTCCACTTCCATGTGGAATCCCCGCTTCTAATTGAATCTTCATCAAAGTCCAAGTCAGGATGGAGGAAGAAGCCTGATGACCTATACAAAACCACAAAAAGCATTCGAATTCGAGCTGCAAGGACCCCAGACGACTATCACGACACTCTCAAAGCCCTTAAAACCAGGGGCCGTACCCCTCGAAAATCTCTAGGGCAGGTTCTATCTCTATATGGCACCATTTCATTTCGTCTCATCTCATTCTCATTTTCTACTTCTACTTCTACTCCTACTTCACTTTTTGCCTTACTTTACCATGTTAGTTACTGCCTCACACTGATGCTCCTGCAGCATTACGTGGTGAATTCGTCAATCAATGAGCAGCTCGCAAGTGTCGCCCGAGTCGAAGACGGAGATTGCGTCCTAGAAATCGGCCCTGGAACGGGTGCTCTCACTCAGGTCCTTCTTGATGCTGGAGCAACCGTACTTGCTGTTGAAAAGGTCCATCCGCCAAACAATCCACCCTCTTTCGTATTTCTCAGTGATTTGTTCTTATGCTGTTCATTATTGGATGAATTGTGTAGGATCCTCATATGGTGATTCATGTAAGAGACCGATTTGAGGGAATTGATCGCCTGACGGTAATCATTGCTTCTTTTTGTATGCTAAATTTAAAGTTTGAAAGTCTTCATGTCAATTTGTGACTTTTTTTTTTTTTTGGGTCTTGATATGTTTAGATGATTTCAAAAGTTTTTTAACAAAACCCCATGCTGGCAATTGCTTGGTTTTTATGTCCCATGCTGGCAATTGCTATATCTTATCTTCATATTTGGATGAAGTAGCTGAGTATCTGCTCACATGTCTAGCACAAATGCTGTCAATGTGAGGGATCATATCTGGATTGGTGCCTACTACCTAGTGGGTAAAACTGGCTTCCACTTTCAGGTACATGTAGCAGCATTATTGTATAAGTCACGTGTTGGGATGCTGTAAGGGATTCAATGGTGCATGTAGAGATTCCCAAGTTACGAAAATGAATCCCTGAAACACCAAGGCAATGTTCTAATCATTGAACAGCAAACAAACTATATAGGTCCAGCCAGATGAGACTACAGATCTCTTCTTGAAGAACTCAAGACTGCCATGCTCTGTGTCATGAAAGTAGCAGAACAGCCCTTCTTGTTGTATATCAATGTTTGTTAAGACATGCTGTTGAACCATGGTTGAATGTGGTATCTTTTATTTATTTATATTTTTCTAATTTTGAGAGAGAGAGAGAGAGAGAGTGACCGAATTTATTAGAAGATATTGTTAAAGGAATAAAACAAAGTACATATAATGTAACTAACTAGCTATAAAACTACACAGATCTCGGATGATATTGATCCTTAATGTTTTTATTTTGCACCATAGTTGTCAATTTCATTTTGGAGCCCGTATTGGTTTCAGTCCGCACTGAAATATTTTGTCCAATGCGGTATTTCATTGTCATGTTTCGAAGTTCTGTTTTGCTAAAATTAATAAAAAAAGTAACAATTTAAATAATTAAAATATATGAAGATTTCTAAGAAAAGTGACATTAAATATATTTTATTTATCTTTAATTAATTCTGCCAAATTAATGATGCAATATGTTATTCTTTACATGGCAAACATATAATTTATAAGCCATGTTTGTGCATGACAATGTGAAATCCATAATTAAATACATTCACATAGTCATTGTACTAGGGTAGGGCAACTTATTACTTAAATTAACATGAAGAGCCTTTTTTCTAAAAGATATGAAAAGAAAAATTTGCACTATTTTCCCTGCTGGCAAATTTGGCCTTTTGACTAAACAAGCTGAAATCCAGAACTGAAACGGTCAAACAGGTTTTAAAGCTGGTCTGAAATTTTAGATATGGCTTTGAACAGTTTGAGTTTGTTGAGCTGAAATGAACTGAGATTGATTAATAAGTTTTGCACCCCTGATTTTGCTGGAGTGCAGCCTTTGAATTTGCTAAAGAGGTATCATTTGAATATCACAAATAAAATATTCTACTTATTATCATGGGGGCTACTTTTCTCATTCTTTAGTTTCAATTTCTTATTTGTAAAGGTTGTTTCCTTTATGTTTCTTGCAGTACCAGTTGTTCTGAATGATTATCATAGGAGTATTTGATAAAGTCTCAAACTAAAATGGAAATGCTCTGGAACTAGTGGAATGTTGGTATTCTTTAAGTTCTTACTAGTTATTACTGATACTTTTGTCAAGTCTGTGACAAAATGCTTAATTGGCCATTGTAGGTTTTGGAAGAGGACTTCACAAAGTGTCACATTCGTTCCCATTTGAGCCCTATGTTGGAAAGTGGAAAATCTGTTCGAAATGATGTAAAATATGCAAAAGTGAGAACCTCCGTGGGAGTTTTTGAAATAATCCATGTGGACCATTGCCTTAAATATTGTCAAAGCTTGCTTATTCCAGCATTTGAGTTTCTTCATTTGGCTCATGAAATGAGTTTGCACACATCACTTTGTTGTAGCCTGTATCAAATGTTTCTAGCAAGTACCTGATGTCAATTAGACTTGTTAACCTAGGACAATTGACTCACATCTAATTACTTATGTATGGTTTTGAGAATGTTTACATCTATGTATGGTTTACTCATCTGTGACTGATTAACCGAAATAACTTTTCTTTTAAAATGCATAGCTAGTTGTTTTTTTGCTCATCAGTCATCATGCATCTTAGATCTGTTATATGATCAATTAGTATTTTGTTATTACTGTGTTCTAATTAAACGAAAAAAACACTTCAATGTAATAAGATATATTACACATCTAATAAGATTCATGAGGCTGTATACATAAAGCTTGTGTTCTATCATCTATGTAGCTTCTTGGAATTTATATGTCGATGCAATTCCAGGGAGGATAATATTTGGAGTATTTGTTATGCATTTCCTCATATTTTAACTTGGATTTGATTGGGATGAGTCCAATCAAGGCCTGTGATCATCAACGCAGTTCTCTGCTGCACCTATCTTTTTGAAGCATTCGCCCAATTGGGAAAGCTGTTCATCCCTCTCTCAGACAAAGAATAGCCAAGAGCATCATTGCATTTATGATTGATACTTCATTGTGCTTCCAATCCACTTCAGAATTTCTTAACATTTTTGTCAATTGGAACATGGATATTTTTAAAAATATGGTGTGCCTTAATCCATGTAGCTAACCCAATGCAGTTGGGACAAGGCTTTGATGATGATGACGACTGATCCTTTCATTGTGCTGTGACCCTTTGGCTTAATTGTTGCTCATCTTACTTTGGCTTCTGCCCCCATATTTCAAGTTATAAGCTTTACACTTTTACCGTTTCATTCCTTTGATCTCTACTGTTTAATATACATGTATATATGTATAGGGAAATATTCAAGTGCATCTATCCCTCACCATGTGTGGTGAGGGACACCCCTTATTGGGAAGTTTCAAGTACAAAAAGGCTTTTGTACTTTTTGGGAAGATCCCCTTTTGTACTTGAAACTTCCCAAAAAGGGGTGTCCCTCACCACACATGGTGAGGGATAGATGCACTTGAATACCCCCCGTATGTATATACATATATATGTATATATATGTTGTATATATACATATGTATATATATAGGGAGTTGCTCCTATGAGAGATATCACTCACCTTATATGAGAGGTTGGGTGAGGGCCCTCACATCCATATCTAATGCCAACAACTTAAGTGTGAGGGCCCCCGGCCCCCACTCCAATCTCTTATATAAGGTGAGAGATAGCTCTCATAGGAGCATCTCTCATATATATATATATATATATGTGAGTGTATTAGCAGGTAGTGCTGGCATAGTGATTCAAAAGAGTCCTATTGGAGATTGGAGTGGAAATACTGTGTTTAAGAGAATGTATGCATCTTATTAAAGTTCTGCAATTTCCTATGAGTGCCTTGCATGCAATAGTCTATATGACCTCAACGAAAATGAAACAAAGAGGAAGATTCAAGTTATGGTTATATCTCTTGTTGTGTGATTCTCCATAAGTGGAGTTGGGAAGCTTGAAGTCCAGTTTGTTTGTAGCTTGAGGCTGAGCATGGTGATATTTTGTGACTTGCAAGTATTTATACTGTTATTCGGTTCTGTGACTCTATTTTTCTAATTGGGCTGAGGCTCATGGGGGAGTGAGTGGTAGGTGGCCTGACCCATGCTGCATCATCAAACAATCACATGCTTTTGCCCTTTCTGATGGTTGAGGCTTTTGTAGAAGGTTCAGCTTTTCTCGTGTCACGTCATTTGATGAATAGAGTAAACCTTGCATTTGGTTTAACCCACATGCAAATCAGACCATTGAGTTTTCTATTATTGGATCGAAGTATTATTGCTGGACCCCTTCCAGTTGATTGTTGATCAAGAACATTTGTACCATATTTTAATGAACCTGGTTCAGGTGAAATATATCTTAAATCTATCTTTTGCATGTTTTGGAAACACTATCTAAGAATAACCTACAACATTGCAGGTAGTCTCCAATATACCTTTCAATATAAGTACTGATGTGGTCAAGCAGCTTCTTCCCTTGGGTGACATTTTTTCAGAAGTTGTCCTTCTACTTCAGGTATGGAAGTGTAACTTTCTCACTTGGCCAAATCATCATCATCTTCATTACTGACACTGTCATTATTCTTTGCTTTTGAGCAATTGATAAGTGTATTTGTCCTTGGATACTTTGATTGGCATTATCATTTTCTCCAATTACATCAGTGTGCAGTTTGCCCATTAGAAGTTTTAGAACTTCTCATTTCCTCCAAATTGTCTCTTTTATTTATTTATTTATTTTGTTTTTTCTCCAAATGGATTCTTGGAAAGGAATTTACAACTGTAAATTGCCTATGGTAGAAATTATGCGCCTTGATAGAATTTGTCTGACCTTTTTCCCTGGTTACTTGAAGAACTGGGTAATGTTTGCTACACTGTGGAGGTGAAATACTGTGCCAGAATTATACTCCATCTCTACATGCATCACATTGACATCGTACCGCTAAGCACTAGAAAGATCCCAGTGATTAGCCAGTTATCTGACTTAAATCCATTATCTTGTATGAGATTTATCTTATATGTCATATAGGAGAGGTGCTATCTTTGGTAGGTGGGACACCTTTTTGAGAGACCAACTTATCAAGAAAAGTTTCCTCAATAACAAATGGTTATGATGAAACTATAAGAAGAATCATGATGCCAGGTCCAAGAGTTGTGGCCCAAGCTGAAGTTGCATTTGTAATGCCCAAGTTGCCAGAAGTGTGCACTTGGCCATCATCATCATTGAAAGCTGCACTATAACATGTAACCTTTAGCTGTTTAGCTCCTTGATATCATTCACTGCCCTTTTAAATAGTTGAGATAAGTTTTACATGGGAGTGTCTTAATGGAAAAGGGTCTACACCTGGGAAAATTCACTTCAACAGAAAATGAGCCTTCTGCGAAGACAAAACCATAGAAGCAGGCTGAGGGCTGTAGTTGTTTTTGTTGTTTGTTGTTGTTGTTATTTCATCGTATCAACTGCTATCATCAGTAAGGTTTGTATCTTGGAGTCCCATCAAAGTTACCAATGCCTTCGAAATGCAGTGCATATACACTTGATCTCTTCTGCTGCTTCTTTTTTAGCATACATTTCTTTTTTTTTTCTTTTCCTTAGTTTCATATATGATTAATCTCAGTATGTCTACAGTAGTAGTCTCCTCTATCTTTTTTGTTGTGCTTGTGCATTTATTTTTCTGGCATCTCTTTACAAGAATCACAAAGAGTGAGTCACCTCTTTCCAAAAGCTATATATTTGACATTAATAATGTTATGATAGTTAAATGCTGCATTTACTCAATTAAATGTGAGCTTGCTACTTCATATTAGATGGTCCATTTTTTTCAGGATGAGACTGCTGTACGCTTAGTGGATGCTTCATTACGGACATCTGAGTATCGACTGATCAACATTTTTGTGAACTTTTACTCTGGTTGGTATTTCTTTTAGAATAAAGATTTTTCTGCATATTTATCTCATATATACGCACATGCATACATGATTCATAGAACTCCACAAGCATGCTCCTTGCTAAAAATAAATAAAAAAATCTCAAGTCTTAATTGTTAAAGAGAAAATTTTGTCAACAGATACTGATACCTGATACAATCTGGAACTTAACAGAGAAAGTTATCTTTTTCAATTCATAACCATGAGGTGAATGGGTCTCAAATGTATGATTATTTTCTTAAACTGTATCAGTGTTGCAAACAACTTTTATGGAATAAATTATTTCTCTGTATTCGTGTTGTTATTTACTTGGAATTCGTTCTACAATTTCTCAGGCTCTTAAATACTGCATAGTTGTGTGTTACGGTATCGTGGAATTGATACATAAAAATTATCACGATACACACGAGCTCATTTTTCCTTTATCATAGTTCGTGCTCTGTAAATTGCGATTATAATTTTCATATTTTTTGAGTTGTAGTGACCATTGTCTTCTCTGTTTGAACATGCAATACGATAGTATGTATCTCGATTTCTGCCTTTTTTATTTGACTTGTATGTTATTAGTGGTGCAATTTGATGATAAAGGTCCATTTGTGACTTGAGTTTTCTTTTATGAGTTTTTCAGATCCTGAATATAAGTTTAAGGTTCCAAGAACAGACTTTTTTCCTCAACCAAATGTAAGCAGTTCTCTTATTCGTTTTCACTTAATTTTTTTAGCATGCTAGTCTGTTTACGCATGATGGCGTGCATTGCAAAGTGTCGTAGTATGCATGTAACAGAAGGCCTGACTTGTAGGTGTTTTCTTTATCTTCCGTCCTTCAATAAATGTGTAGAAGTTAGATAATCTTTTTAACTTACAGTGGAGGATTTATGTTGAGAATGGATGCAGTTGTAAGATTTTTTTCCCACCTGGTCATTCACCATGAGTATCATATAAAATGTTATCCATCAATTCTTCTGTGCCAAAAAAAAAAAAAAAAGGTGTGGAGTACTTCATTAATCTTTTCGATGTTCGATAGTTTTGGCTGCAAATTTTGGAGCGAGTTGTCAATTTTGAAATAAAAAGATCATTGATTTTGAGATTCTTCTTTGGTGATATTCTTTGGTTTGTATGGTTGGAAAAGAATAATCGAACTTCTAATAATAAACTCCACTGGGTGTGATAATCAAGGGTCAGACTAAAGTGGTCTTTGGGGTTCAATGCTTAAGGAATTCCTTGGTGTTCCTATTACTGATCTTTGGAGGTATTGGGTGAAGTCCTGTGGTGTTAAGTTAAATTAGAGAGGAGTTCTCTTTGCTAATAGTTTCCTGTATTGTGGGCATGGATCATGATGTTGTGCTTTTGGATTTTTACTTGTGAATCGGTAATAATTAAAAGAAAATCATAAAGAATGCATCTATCAACTCTTCTTCTACTACTGCATCTTATTATCTTTGGTACTAGTATGAGTAGGAATACAACATTGACGCATAAAGTTTCATGGATGAGCTCCGGAACTCAATAATGTGTGAAATATCTTCTTCTTCTTTTTTATTTAACAGTGTGCCTTCTATTAGCTTCTACTGCATTGACACATAAAGCTTCATGGATAGCTCCGGAACTCAATAATATGTGAAATAAATTAGTTTAAGACTACTATGATTCTCATTATGTCATTTATGCATAAAGAATTTGAGTAAGCTCCTGTTCTTGGTACTTCACATAGTCAATAAATTTAGTATCAGGTTCAAAACATCTCTGGTTGCATGATGCAAATCAATAGCAAAGTGAAGTATGTCAGCATTTTTATTTTGACAATGAGATTGATCTTGAGGTCTGTCCATCTGCAGGTAGACGCGGCTGTGGTTACATTCAAACTGAAGCGGCCTGCAGAATATCCATCTGTTTCTTCAACTAAAAACTTCTTCTCAATGGTGATTGTCTGTCCTTGCTTTTTTATCTGCCTTGCCACAGATGGTTCTATCAGAAGAGAGAAAATATGTGATTTAGCCATCCTCGGCAGTTTTGTGCTTAAGGCTTGTTTTTCTACACCAGACAAAAGATCTAGAACTATAGAATATCAGATGGATCATTTGTTCAACCAAGCAAATTGTGTGTGTGGTACTCTCCTTTTGATGGTCAAGTTTTTCATATAGTGGGCCTCATGGTGGCTTCTTAAATCATAAATGTGTATATTTGCCTGTAATTGTCAATTTTCGTCTACTGCTAGGATCATCTGATAGGAAAGACATGGAACATGATCTATTCTGTAATGGGGTCCACCAGATTTATATTCTTTTATTACTGTACTGTTGGCCCACCCCTTTACTATATGTGGGTCAGCCAGAATATGCTTGTTTCTCATGTTGTATGCCACACCATACATCAAGAATCAGTTATTAGCTAAAGATGCTGTGGACATGGTTTACAATTTTTTTAATTTTTTTTTTCCATGACTTAAAACCCTGTAACTGTAGGATGAAACTTCAATTTTTTTAATTTTTATTTGGAAATGGTAATGATGATTTTTTTTTTTTTTTTTTTTTTTGAAACTTCAATCACAGACAGAAATATTTCTCTTTCCTTTTTTTTTTTATGCCATTTCATTCAGTGATCATGTAATTGTGGGATTATTCTTTAAGAAACTTGTATATGCTTAAGTTTATCTATTTCCTGCGAATTATGACAATCCATATTTGCTGAATGCAGGTCAATTCTGCCTTCAACGGTAAGCGTAAGATGCTGAGGAGATCTCTTCAGCATATTATCACACCTTTTGAGATCGAAAGAGCTCTTGAGAATGCAGGCCTTCCAGTTACTGTAAGTAGCTGTATGGTTTGAATTACCTGCTTTTTACTTCTATACAGGGTTTTCTAGTGATTGATCGACTTATCTGCATTCTGTTTATGCCCATGGGTTACTACTTCTAGTCAAGACCAGAGGAGCTTACACTGGATGACTTTGTGCGACTGCATAACTTAATTGCAAAAGTGTAATGTTCTTGGACTCCTTGCCGAAGACTGGTTCACCCAGCACCGGTGTGGAAGCATCCCAGGTTGTCCTTGGCCGTCACTGTCTAAGCTGTGTGGGTTCAATCATGTGGATAGGATTAATGGTGGGCGAAAGCTGTTTCTTTGTGCAGGTTTCCATATGCAGCTCCATTCTATCACTGTGCCTATACGTGCATTGGGAGGGTGATTGCAACAGATTTTACTGTTCTCCTGACTGCTTCTGGAAGGAAAAGAAGGATCAACTGTCATTCCATCATAACATGCTTGAACAAATCCGCCAGAAAAAAATTCCTATAGCTGGAGCCGAGCTATATTGTTCTGCTGTCAATGGCATTTGTAAAGAATAATATCTTGTACCATCAGCGACACAGAAGGGCAGTTCGCAGATGGTTTGTTTTTTGCTCGCTGTTATGATGCTAGCCAGAAACATCAATACTTTGCCAAGAACAGGATGCATACATTTGCAAATGGTCATGGTCATGGTCATGGTCATATTAAGCAGGGCATCTACTTTAAATTAAACTGTTTATATTGGAGGCCTCACTTGGGTAATGATGGATTGTGACTGAATGATTTTTAACTTAAGATTATTTAAATAACTTTGTCCAGTTGGGACAATTAACTCTTTTTTGTCGTTTTTTTAATATTCTTTTTCTGGTTTAAGAGTTTAATGGCCACCATCTGCCGGTGTAGAATTCAGATAGCATGGTTGATGCTGTTGTGAATTGTGATATACATTGTTATATCGTTTTCTATCAGCTTAAGATTTTAAAGTAAGTGGTTGTCAATATGGTATCAGAGTGGAAGGTCGAGTATAATTTCCAGAAGGGCAGAAGGGCATTAACCCAGATGATCGGGAGTTATATTTTTTTGTAGTCTCTATCAGAATACGTTGACTCGGACCTTTTGAGTTGAGTCAACTTATCTGACCCTGAGTGAGTGGAGTTTTTATTATTATTATTATTTATTATTATTATCAATTCACTAAACATTTATAGGGTGTTTGGCCGGTTTAGTATTAATAAATCCCATGCAAGTGCAATTGGTGGCAATGCATTCAAAAAAGTTCACATGATCAATCGAGGCCTACATATGCAAGGTGAGGGTCAATTTTCGTAGTGTAGATGGCTTGGACCATGGCTCATAAATCGGAGATTGTGATTTTGAACTCGCTTGCTGTCCTTTGAGCTACTTGCCCAAGGAAAAGCTCAACTTACAGAGTGCGTGGGGGAGGCAGGGACTTTCCTTTTGCGGTTTTCAACGCACTCTCTCCTTTGGGTCAGTTGCCTAAGCAGGAGGAGCCTAACTTACGTGGTGTATGAGGGATGCAAGGACTTTATGTGGATTTTTGAAGAGACCAAACATCCTTATCAATGCGCGTGCACACATATATCATAAATGTACCATGTGGTAAAAAAAATTAGGGTTGATTGTAGACCATTTTCATTTCATTTATATATATATATATATATATATTGATCAAATGAGTGGGGGCACATGTTATACAAGTAGAAAGAATTTATTTTGAGTAATTTAAATTTTTTTAGAGTTGATAAAAATTTCATTTTAAGTAATTTAGAGTTTAAAGTATGGCAAAAATGTATTTCGAGTTATTCAGATTTTCAAAAATCGGCCCCACCCGGATCGAGAATTTCTTGAAATCCCGGGCCTAACATTTGTCTACATAGAAGGCATCTCTTTCTCCGTGCGAGCCTCAGAGACATGCTGAGGGCTGTTCTTGATGCCTATTCAATTCAACCGTTTTTTTTCCCGCTCGTATAGCCGTTGCATTACTTGTGATGTGATTATAAATTCAAATTCCTTTCTCTCCTTGCTATTGTATTTGTACCTCTCTCTCTCTCTCTCTCTCTCTCTCTCTCTCTCTCTCTCTCCTTAATCTATCCATGTCGTATGATAGAACACGATCCCTACTATAAAATCTGAAATGGCGTTATGATTTCTCCCTGGAAGAAATGGATCAGACATTTTTCCGACAGACTGGTTGAAGATTCAATGCAACACCATCGAGAAATCCAAACAAGCCCATGCCTTCCTCCTCCGAAAACATCTCTTCCAAAACAACCGTGCCACAAGCAAGATCCTCTCCTTCCTCGCCATTTCCCAATCCGGCAATCTAAATTACGCGCGAAAAATCTTTACCCAGATCTCCAACCCCGACATGTTCAACTGGAACACCATCATCAGAGGCTATGCAAGAAGCGACGACCCATCCGAAGCCATATCTCTCTACCACCTCATGATTCAATCCCGCGTCGCACCCGACAATTACACCTACCCTTTTGTTTTGACCGCTTGCGCCAGGCTGCGGTCCCTTGATTTGGGCAGAAGATTTCATGCCGAGATATTGAAAGTCGGTCTGGAATCTGATGTGTTTGTGTTCAATTCTCTGATTCAGATGTATGCTAGCTGCTGCTCCTTGGGTGAAGCACGGAGACTGTTTGATCAAAGTCCCCACAGAGATGTTGTGACATGGAATGTGATGATTGGAGGATATGTCCATGAGGGCCTTTGTCACAAGGCATTTGATTGTTTCGAAGAGATGAAAGAAATGGGACTTGTTCTCCCTGATATGGTTACCATGATCAATCTTGTTTCGGCTTGTACTCGATTGGGTCACTTGGATCGAGGGAGATTTTTTCATTCCCACTCAAAAGAACTCGGGTTGGATATGGACCTTAATTTGGGCAATGCTATTCTTGATATGTACTGCAAATGTGGGGATTTGGTGTCCGCGCGACAGGTTTTCAATGAGATGTACGAGAGAGATGCATCTACATGGACTAGCATGATTTCAGGGCTGTCTAGCTCTGGTTATTTTCAAGAGTCTTTGATTTTGTTTCAGCAGATGCAGAGCGAGAAGATCAGGCCTGATGAGATGACACTGGTTTGTGTACTCTCCTCTTGTTCTCAAATGGGAGCCTTGGACCAAGGCAAGTACATCCATCTTCTGATAGAAAGATACATGGTAGAACAGGATACTATCCTTGGGACTGCCCTTGTAGATATGTATGCTAAATGTGGGAGCTTAGATCTTGCTCTACAAGTATTTTCCAAGATGAGCAAGAAGAATGTTTTCACGTGGAATGTGATGATCGGAGGGCTAGCCATGCATGGTGATGGTCAGCGTGCCATGACGCTTTTTGAGCAGATGAAGTTTGAGGGAGTGGTGCCTGATGATGTAACCTTCATAGTGGTGTTATCCGCATGCAGTCATGCGGGGTTAGTTGATGTGGGTCTAAAGAATTTTAGTGCAATGAAAGATGTTCACTGTATACAGCCAAGGATGGAACATTATGGATGTGTTGTGGACTTGCTTTGTAGAGCAGGAAAAGTGGATCAAGCATTGGTATTCATCGAAAACATGCCTTTCAGGCCAAATGCAATATTGTGGGCTACCCTTCTTGGAGCTTGTAGGATGCACAAACATTTTGTGCTTGCAGAGATGATTGGTAAGCGGGTGATTGAATTGGAACCAGAGTCTTGTGGACGATATGTCCTCCTATCAAATCTTTATGCCAGTGCCAGTCGGTGGGATGATGCTTTAACAATAAGGAAACAGATGAAATCAAAGGGAATCGAGAAAACCGCAGGCTGCAGTTGGATTGAGGTTAATGGCATGGTTCACCAGTTTTTTGCCGGAGATAGATCACATATTCAAACAGAGCTCATCTATATGATGGTAGAACAGATGTGCCAACGGGTCAAGTTGGCTGGACATGTTTCAGGTACTGCAGAAGTTTTGTTTGATATAGAGGAGGAAGAAAAAGAACGTTCCCTGTTCTTACACAGTGAAAAGTTGGCCATTGCTTTTGGGTTGATGAGCACTTCTCCTGGTTCACAAATTCGGATTGTGAAGAATCTTCGTGTCTGTAATGATTGTCATTCTTTTATAAAGGTTATATCAAAGGTTTTTGACCGTGAGATTGTTGCAAGGGATCGAAGCCGTTTCCATCATTTTAGACAGGGTTCATGCTCGTGCATGGATTTCTGGTAATTAAAGGGATATCAGACATGCAAACCCTGCACCAGGCATGCTATCGTGACATTCTTTCCATCACCTGTTGAAAGTTGCGGTGATTCCCAAAGCTGTTTTTACTTATGTATATGAGGTACCCTTCTGATTGTTGAAAGGAAATATTTAACAACCATATATCTAATTGCGCAGATGAGGGTGCCTGTGATAAGTTGGTTTTGGCAATCTATGTTAAAATCTACAAGCTCCTTGGGAATCTTTCTATGGTTATGGGACTGCCAGCCCGATTAGAGAGTGGTTTGTATAAGATAGGTGGGTCCATGGTGCTGGGGCTTCTAGTCTGCAACAGCACAATCTTTATATTATATAGGGAAGCTTTAGGGAAACTGCAACCAGACTGAGGAGGTTGACCTGGAGAATTTTTTTTTACACTTTCCTAATAACCTCATGTAGTTCATTGCTGGTTTGGTTCAGGATAGGCCTGGGTATTATTTTTATTTTTTCTCAACTATTGTAAGTTCCTAGTTATTTATGGGCAAGAAAATTACATTCTAGAATTTACATTTTTTAGACTATGAATGGTTGTTTCAGTTTTTTTTTTTTACTGGTCATTAAGCAAAACTCTGCAATCATTGCTGGAGAAAAAGAAAGAGGGATAATAAAAAATAAAAAATAAAAACTATTTTGGATATTTGTTAGAATTCTTGGTTTCCCTTGATATCTGATTATTCATACTGAACATTCATTTTCACTGACCAAAGTCTGATTCATTGAGTAGTAAAATAAAGATGTCACATTTTGTTCTGTTTCAACATTGTTGTCTTTATTAGAAGATTTTATTGCAGATTTGATCTCACATAATTTCAGTTGGGAGTTTGATCAACCTCCTTACAGAAGCAGTACTCCAAGATCTGAAGATCCTAATAACCATACCTGATTTTGTTCAAGTCCGACACTGCAAAATTTCTCCATAGTGAAAGAACATTTTTCAATTCAATACATATTATTAATTCAGCGGATTCATGGTCAAATGAGCTCCACCGAACGAGTATTATAGAGGTTGAGAGGTGAGGGGTGAATGATACAAGGCAGACATATAAATGGGAGGACCTTGACTCTACTAGGATTTGAATTAATAAGGTGATCACTGGGTATTCAATTTCTGTCTTCCCTTGATTAATTTTCCATTGATGGGGAGGATATTTGATGGTCATTTTTTATATATTCACCTTACATTCTCATTTTTAACCACTCATGGTATGAATTCCTATGTATTCTATGCAAACAACCAGGTCCTTAAAAGATTATATGTCCGCTCATCCGCTTATCATTTCCCTTAAAGATTCTTTAAGTTCCAAACAAGCTTGATCACTAGTTCCTACAAGGAATTAAGTTGTCCTTATGCATCATTTCATTCTGGAGGGGAACATGGTTTGGTGATCCTTATTGTTGATCTGATGAGCCACTGGGGATAGGACATGCCCCAAAACTGGCAACTATCCAGTCTCAGTGTACAAATCAGCAAGAAATAAAAATACATAACATTTTTGGGGGAAAAAAGATCCAAGATTGAGCGACTACATTCCTTCTATTTAAATTTAGCTTTTTCGAATCCCCCATCCATTGAGTGGACCCATCATATCATTGTTATAGATCAAAAACATCGGCCACACAGTCCCGAAATAATTCTTCATTTCCCATAACACAAATATGCATTCTTCTCAATTACTGTCGATCACCAGCCAGCTTTGTGGAGTCCATTTGTATCTGATGAGTGCAGCCTTGGTTCTCTTAGTCTCATTCACTACCTGTTTCAACTCCCACAGCTACACAGCTGTGCTGAAAGTAGGAGATAGCATATGTTTGGCTTTGAATGAATCGTGCAATGACAATCGGCAAACTGGACAGGTCAATTGCTTCTGAAACCATATGTCTATGCAGCTGTGATGAAAATTGTGCCCACATCTTGGAAGTGTTCGCAATACTTCCTTGTCTTTGTACTCCTCTAAACATATTGAACAACTGCAGAAGGTCCACAATGTAATGTAAACAAACTAAATGCCATGTTACATAAATTTTCTGGTATCATCTCTCAATGATCAATTTATGGTTTATAAGGTTCTGTTATGTTTTTGTTGCAGAGGAGTATTTACATCAGGCTGCCGACAGTTGATTTAGTTAAGCTTGAAGAGCAGAAATATGTGAAAGGGAAAGAGCAACTAAAGTAACTCAAGTAGTCAACGTTCAAATTGTGGGGATAAATACAAACAAAGGAAAAAGGTCAGAAATGCATAGTCTCTGAATGAACAACCAATGGGGGACTGATGACCAAGTTCTTGGACTACTACTGTACTACACCAGTCCTTCACAAACAAATGCCTAGGAAAGATTCAGCCCTTGCTTCAGTCTTCCCCATGAGAATTTAAAAGGTGATTAATATGCATGCGCAAGCTCATGCAAATGATAATTAGGCCTAAGGTAATTGTATGTCTTCTTTAGTATTTACTTTAAAAAACTTAGCAAGCCCAAATTAGTGTACAACAAAGAGCTCATTGTCTTCCCCAGAAAAGAATGAGCCTGTTTGTTTGCATTAAAAATACATAGGAATTCAATACATGAGAATTTTTTGAAATGGTTAAAAATGAAGACCAAAGGCTAGGTATTTATTACCCATCTTCCTTTGATTATATTTTCATAAAAGAAAAGGTTATTTGATGCTCATTTTTTAAAACTCACCAGTGATCTTCATCTTTAACCACTTAAAAAAATCTTGTTATATGTTGAATTCCTATGTATTCTAATGCAAACAAATATGCGTAAAGCCTTCTAATAGAAACGCCACATAACAGTTAAGCTGGATACAAAACAAAAATATAACAAGAGGAGATGGGGTGGGGGGGACTAAATCCAGAATATGGCAGATTAAACTTACTGGGGATCCTCCCTCGAACAGAACGCCTCTTTATTAAACTCCATCATAGGAAGTGAGGCAGCGGCAACTGGTTTGAGCCCATTGATAGAGTGCTCTGTCTGCAAACAAAATTTGAAGTAAAATCTTAGAACTCATATTCATCTTAAGTGATAGGCTTTTCTTTTGTTGGGTCGCTAAGCAAAATAAGTTAGACTGCATTTGACCATATCTATTTTGGAGAAGTGAAGTCGTGCACTAGGATTTTCGGTTTATTTCCCCTGCTAGAATTCAAAAAATAAAGAGAAGAGTTTAATTTTCACCAAATTTCCAAGAAGCCAAATTCAACTGTAATATATGAAAAAGATACAAAAAATTAATGTCACCAAAAAAAAAAAGGCAAAAGTAGAGGATGCAAAAAGGAAAGATAATGATTTTGAAACTACTGATACAAAGTAAGAAAGAATCTTCATCACCATCATCCCAACCTTACTCCACCTATCATCTGGTATGATTTAGTCAATTTTACTTTTCCAAGTACAACTCAGTTTAAAGGTCGGCAAGTTTTTATAGCCGTCTGTTGACTTGAAGCAACCTTCTCTGTTAATATATTATAGAGAAGATACACAAACTCCAATATTGCAAAGAATCTTTTGTATAATTCACAGCATATAAAATTTAGAGCCTGGTTGTTTGCATTAAAATATATAGGATTTGTACCATTAGTAGTTAAAAATGAAGATCAAAGGTGAATCTTTAAAAATGAGTATCAAATAACCTTTCCCTTTAGAAAAATAAGAATGAAAAAAGGATGGAAATGAACTACTATGGTGATGACTGGTTTATTCAATTTCCATCATCTTTCGATTCTATTTTTCTATGAGAAAAGGTTATTTGATGCTCATTTTCTAAAAATTCACATTTGATATTATGATATGAATTCTATGTATTCAATTCCTATGTATTATAACGCAAATGAACAAGCCCTTAGATCTAAAGTTGTTGGCAACTTATTAAATTATAGTTTTGGCTATCATGAAAGCTTTTCACACTTATCGTTCTTTTTTTCATTACTATCTTATTGCAAAGAGTGATTCAGCAAGTGCTATATCTTGGGTGAAATTGTTGAGGGGATCATGGAAAATGCGATTCCTCTTCAACGAAATTAGACATGCAAGTCACATTTCAGGTCATTAGTAGATTTGCAAACATGATGGCATATTGTTTAGCTCAGGAAAGGGGTAAATAGATCTTGTAATTTAAGTGCTTTTATTTTGTAGTTTATGGCTGGTACATTTCTCTTGTTCCAGTACTTGTTTGAAGGGTGTTCTTTTTTTATTTTACGCTGAATTGTACTGGTTTCTTTCTTTAATGTAGTTTTACTATTACGGATAAAAAAAAGATCATTTAACTAAGGAAAATGGATCATGATATAAATATTTAATTTTGGATGAAGTTACAAGTTTTCCTATGGAACTTCCTTGAATCGTTTTTAAAAGATTCATAGATACTGATAAGCATTGCAAGAAGGGTATATGAATCAAAAAAGGTGTCTAACTAGCACAGGATAAGAAACAGAAAAGAGACACAAACCAGTTCACTTTCTGAAAAAGGAGGTTTTTCACTCAAATTTGAGCAGAACCCTCAGATTCTATCAAGTTTTCATTACACGAGCAATCTAAACTCCAAGAGATCCATAACCTTTGGTAACATATTTTCTTGTTAAGGATATAACTAAAATACTCAATGATGCACATGCTTAATAAGACAGAGAAATTCTCTCTCTCAACAACTCACAAAATGGCACAAGCAAATGATTTGTGCAGGTAGCAAGAGACAATAACTTACTAATTAACCACTTATCCAAGTATTTGCAACAAAGCAGATTAAAGCAATTTTTTAGTGGTCAGGCAAAAAACCTGTGTGTCTCAACGGGGTTTTAGCTTGACTCACCAATCAATTGCCTCAAGTCAGAAACTTGTCCGGTTTCTAAAATCCTATTGAGTCAAATGAGTTAAGGCCAGTTGAATTGAGTTGATGAACTATGAGATGCCATATGGACACATGTCTCAACACGATAATTCTCTGATGAAGGCTTTTTGCCTTTCTAGACATTAATCACCTAAGCAAACAAACATAAAACTCAATTCAAATTTAAAATGAATGAGAGAGAGAGAGAGAGAGAGAGAGAGCGCGCTAAAATTCTTCAAAAACTGCAGAAGATGAAGGCATTTTTTCAACTCCGGCTAATAAAAATTATAAGCATGTGAACATGTATATTGGTGAAGTCCACTAATACTGTAATTGATATCCGGGTGATTGATATCCCAGTGCATTAGCTATAAATTGAGGGTCAAAACAAAATCATTTGGGCAGCAACCAACCTCAGTCTCAGAATCAGATATCATTTGTGCCTCTGACACTGCTGTGGACTCAGTGCCTCGGATCTTCTTCCAAATCAGCTTTGCAAATAGCAACAGGATGAACACAACACTCATCCCCAAGCCGATCACCTGTACTAGCGATTTCATACCTCTACTTGCACGTCGCACCAGGTTTAAGGCAAAAGGGTTCTGGGGGATGGCCTGCAAAGGGAAAGTTCTAGTTCTAACATAGATCGGCAGCAGCAGGCAACTGAAGACAGGTCGTTTGGTTGAAGACTTGGATGTAGAAACCAGAACAACATTTTAATTTCAGAACTCTCTTTTTTGGTATGTAGTTGGACTTTGGAGTGAGAATTGTCACAACCCACTCATGGCCTGGTCCCAACACGCTTGACCTTATCCTTGCTTGGAATCTAAATGTAGCAATCCACCTATATTGGCGGCCTCTGGGTAGAGTGGCAGACCCAACCATTTGTCTTTGAGAGGGATCTCATCTTAAAAAAAAAATAACAGCAGTTACCGTACAAACAGTCTAAAAAGCTAACAGTAACTCAAAAACAATCCAAAATATATATATTTACCGTAAAGCTAGCGATAACTCCAAAACAATCCAAAATATATATATATATATATATATATATTTATCGTAGAGCTGTTCGATTCGTATGATATCGCCAAAACAATTCAAAATATATATATTTATCGTAGAGCTGTTCAGTCCGTATGATATCTCAGGTTGCAATATCCTAAGGATGTAGGATATCCCAAAATCATTTGAACGATCCGTACATTTGATATTCCAAATCATCATCCAAACCGCTTGATAGTTGTATGAGTGTAAGAATCAATATCGCAAATTTCTAGATCTATCACGGTTATTAAGAAATTTACAAGAAAGTCACGTTAGTTTGTAAATTATAAGAACGTGGCTTATAATTTGTTCTTATAATTTACAAACTAACGTGACTTTCTTGCAAATTTCTAGATCACCGTGATAGATCAAAGGTTCAAATTTGATGCGATATTAGTTCTTACACTCATACAACTATCTAACGGTTTGGATGGTGGTTTGGTAATCCCACAGTCAAGGAAAAAAAGAAAAAAACAGACTGCTCAAGTCTTCCCGCTTCTAATTGTGGGATATCCTACATCCCTAGGATATCACAGCCCTGCGATATCCTACGGATCGAACAACTCTGCGGTAAATATATATTTTCCGGCTGTTATGAGGCAATTGTCACTTTTAAGACCGTTCATACGGTAATTGTCCTAAAAAAATATCCACCTTTTCATATCACCCATAGGCCACATACCATTAGCCTAGACGGCTAGAAGAGCAGCCCTAAATCCACTATATTATTAGGTAATTCATTGAGTATTTTCAAGTGTATGGAGCTCATCTCACCATGAATTCTGATGCTAATGCAAACAAACAGGGCCTAAGTCTCATAACACTCTAAACTTATATAAATTTCTTGCTCCCCCTTTATGGGCCCATAGGTGGAATATGATGGCAGCCAAAATTAATTAGCTCATTTAGATTTTCTTAACCTTTGATTTATATTTACATTTTCATTTTTTTTTTTCTTTTTTTTGGTGTTTGGAAAGGCAAGTAGTCAAATACTCAGACACCCACTCACACAGAGTCAATTAGGGGTGCTCATGAATGGGGCCGGCCTGGGCCTGGCTTGAGCTTTAGATTTCAGTGATCGAGTTGGGTTAGGACCTAAGATCTAGGCCTGTTTAATATATGGGCTAAGCTTAGATTTACTAATAGAAATCCTAAAGCCTGGCCGAGCCTGAATGAGAGAGACTGTTGAGGTGTTATACTACTTACCTGCTAAGTCAAGCCAAGCCAAATGTACTCACCACGAGATTCATGACAAAAGAAATCAAAACGGAGTTAGAAAAAGGAATTCAATCCAATAAAATAGAATCGCATTACACAAATACATATGCTTCCCACAATGCCTGCACACATACACAAAGCATTCTAAAGAGAGAGAATTTCATTTCAAACCTTATATTGAGAGATTCTTGCCCGAGGCCCCATCCACTCTTCTTCACCATGGGTGAGCCACCAACTTACCCCGGATCAATTTTGTACGAAGCAAGATATGGCCGCGACAAAGATAAGTGAACTGAATTCTTGAGGGATGGAATGATTCATTAGAGATGGTTGGAGAGAGGGATAACATATCAAGTTTGGTTCCAAACCCATGCTCCTAACTCCTTCATCTATGGCCGACAAGCTCAGTCCATTCACATTGGTGCCAAATCCTGTAGCATGTGACTATGAAGGGGTCTTTGTCCATTAATGCAAGGTTAGGATTTGGTGATAGGTGGGCCCCACCCATACTTCTCATGGTATAACCGTAAGAACAATTCTCACCTAATTATTTTCCATTTCATAATAATACTATAATTAGCAGAGGCGTAGTTTATTAAGATAGCTAATTGGAGAGAGTATAGGAAAAATCAAATTTTGATTGAGGGAATATTAAAGAGATAGAAATTAGAATAGTTATTAAATTGAAAGATTCTACGGAGAAGGGTAATGAGAAACGTATGGTAATACTGAATTCAGAATTCGTGCCATGGGCCGTGCTGGGCCGAGCCTTAGCTGGCTTGGACACGGCTTGTGAAATTCACGGGCCGACACAGCACGGCCCAGGAATGGCTGGGCTGCCACTTAGCTGCCAACACGGCCCGATTTTCATGCCTAATCTGACCCATGTAAATGGGCTAATGCAGGTCGATCCTAATCAATCCATTTAAATGCCGGTCGGGTTTTCCTAACCCTTGATCGACCTATAGACATTGCAGGCTGGGTTTGGGTTAAATAAACAGGTTGTATTAGATTTTGCTACCCTTAGTTTAAATAACCTACATATAGTATGTGACTGTCCCCTTCATTTTTCATAACCTAGTTATTAGGCAGCTAGTGTTGCTAAGAAACTAATTGCAAGGCCAGAGTTCCTACTTCCACGAGTCTCATCAATTAGTAAAACGAGTTTCTTGATCGCCATGGATAAAGGATTAAGAATTTGACAATATCCATCGAAAACAGATTAGATAATGCTTTTTGCTACAAGGTAATGGGTATTTGGATGATCAATTCAGTAAGATAAATTATATTTTAAACATTTAACCCCAAGGGGTTGGCCGAGTGGTCAGGACCATTGTTCCTTCCTCTTTCGGAGTTAGAGGTTTTGGTATAAGGCCTCCGCCGACGTCTCCGGACTCCCTAACGTTGCTGTCAGCCGCCACGTCCCGGTTCAGAAATTTTAACCCGATTCCCAGGACCATGGTTCCTTCCTCTTTCGGAGTTAGAGGTTTTGGTATCGACCCCTGGTTCTCCCGTCTTTAGGAACCGAAAATTGAGTCCACTTGTGCTACCATCCAGGGGCCACAGGGGTTTTAGTCCAGCTCAAATGGTTGAGAACCATCCGTTAGCCGTATATATATATATATATATATATATATATTAAATATCTGAACTAGAGCTTTTTCTTTCAACTGAGGTTCTTCTTCTGACAATCCCAATTGGATTTTTTTTTTTTTTTGGTTAAAAACCCAATTGTTAATTGTTAATTGTGAGAGAAAGAGAGCACTCTCATCATTAACACTATGTTTGGGAAAGGGGGAGGGGAGGGAAAATTAATTTTACCTTCTCGTATTTTGATAGTCAAAAAATAGGAGAAAGAAAAGTGTAATTTTGGATCTTCGTGAGTGAGGGAGACAATTACAATTTTATCCTTCCTTTGGCTAAAAGAATCTCACTTCAATTAGCAACAAACATTCAGAATGATTCTTTTGCATGGATACAACAAACAAGGTGGAAAGGCACAGCAATCATACCATTTGTATATTTGTAAGTGGTTAATCCTGAAGAATTACCACTAAAAAAAAAAAGAAAAAAAATTGAAGAATTAAAGGTGAATGTACCTCTGCTTTAATGTGGGAGGGTTGCTGTGGTTGGTGAGATCATCGGGAACGCTTAGGAGGTGACCCACCTATAAACCCTACGCTTGAGGTAATTTGGAAGAAAATAACAATAAAAGAAGAGAGGGACAGTGGAACACTATTCAGTAAACCCTACGCTTGAGGTAATTTAGATTTGGAAATATAAGCTTTAAAAGGGGCATTTCAGTAATTTCTTCAAAATTCCCCTCTTTGCTTCTTATTTTCCCCCGATTTTGAGGAAAAAATTTTAGAGTGGACCTACACTTTTTTTTACCCTCAAATTCTCCTCCCCCATTTTTCCTCCCACCTTTCCGGATACCCTCAAGCAGATACCCTCAAGCAACACATTCCCTCAATTTCTTCTCTTTTTTTTCTCTTTCCTACGTTTTACCTCCTTCCTGAACATTGTGTAAGGCTCAACTACCAATGTGGGCGGAGTGGGAGTCAGGGTGGGGAAGAGATGTCAAATCAATGACATCTCATCTCCTCCACAAACGAAAAGTAAAATGAATTCTACTGCAACCTGGCCATCAAAAGATAAATTGTACTACAACCTGACCATCAAATTGTATAAAGTAAAATCAAGTACTTTGTTTTCCTCCTTGTGCTTTTTTAAATCATGTGGCTAGTTAAACGGGCCGGGCCGGCCCTAACATCGACCCGCCAGATGAAACGGGCCATGCCAGCCCAGCCCAGCAGATGGAGTGGGCTGGGTTGTGCCGGCCCTCCATGCCGAGCGTGCTCGGCATGCCTCTTTCTTTTATTTTCCCAATTATTTTTTTTTGTCTTTTCGATATTAAAATTAAAAATTAAAATACAAACAGAGAGAATGATAAAGATATTTAAGTGGTTCGGTCAAACTCGACCTACTTATGTTCAAATAATTAATATTAATTCAACAAAAAAATCCTTTTAAAAAGCCTAATTCTCTCACCTTAATTTATATTTATTATGGCTACGGCTGTATATATTGGTTGGTTGGGACCTAATATCTAATTGGACACATTCCAAAGAGACAACTGTGAGTCCAAGACGAGATCCATGGTCAAAGGCACAAGTGAAGAGACCAAATTATACTTAGAGCTTATTATATTTTAATGGGATAATATAATCATAATAAAAGTAAAAGTAAAATTATATATATATTTTGGATTACTATTATAAGTTTATAATTATTAACCAGACCAGAGAAGAATATTAGAAATGGATGTAATTTGGGTGAATAAATTTAGATTTGGTTTCAATTAGACCCAAGTTCCCAACCTATTTTCCAAGCTTACCTGACCAAACAAAGCCATCTAGTGATGTTTGGTAGGTGCCAAAATAAAAAATACACAGAAGAAGTTTGTGTTCTATTCGGGTCCAATTTCAACATTGATTTTGTCACAATGGGGCCACTTGTTATATAATGATTGACATCCTTTGTATTTTATTTTATTTTTTGTAAATAAAACTTTGATTAAAAGAAAAAGAATTGGAGGGTTAGAGAATTTATAGACTTTATAAGATTGAAAAGGACACAAAATACTCCTTATATGACCATTATATGGCTTTTAGGGGATTAAAATAAAGAATTTTCAAAAAAAATAGTTATTTTTGGGCGGGTCAGGCCTATCGTGCTTGGCAGGCCGATCCTGGCGGGCCTCAAGGGCCAGTCCACATGAGTTGGTGGGCCTGGAGGCCTTGCCAAATGGGCCAACGGGTCTAGGCTGGGTAGGGCCGTTGACTGCCGGGCCATGCCGGGCCACGGGCTGTTGACTGCCGGTCCGGGCTGAGCCAGCCCATTTGACATCCTTATGTGGCTTACACACCTGTTGAATTGGATGGTGATAGTGTTTGAGCAGGTTTGTTTTCGGTATGGGCCTACTGACGGATTTAAGTAATTGTGGATATGGATACGGACGAACTGTGTCCCTCGATTACTGGATCTAAAATCAGTGGACTGAATTGTACAATTACTTCATTTATAAACCAAAGTGCAAAACAGAATTGGGCGACCATGTTATTCTCATCAATCTCACCTTCAGCCAGCCTTTTATCTCATTTAGTGGGACCCATCTATGAAATCCAATCCCATCAAAACCACCTCCCCCTTGCATATTATCATTGGGTTGAATCTTTTTCTCTTACATTTGAACGCTAAGCTTTAGCTTTTGTTTTTGTCTTTTTTTTTTTTTTCCAGATCGGCCCACTGGCCAAGAATAATACCATGTATTGCCAGGGTGCCGACACTATTCAAACACACGTGGTTTCAAATTAAAATCACTTTCAATTCACTCCAATTGATTTTGAATAATCCAATTTAGTTTGACCCTAGCAAACGGGTCAGGTCGAGGCAAATTAGGTCGGGCCAAAGATAAAGCACACATTTTGGACCCAATCCGACCCGTGTATTTTTAATGATATGGTAAAAATTAATCATGATATGTGCTGAGACTTGAGCTCAGGACAATATAGGTTTTTAAATGAATGACCCTACCACTACAACACAAAGCATCATTTTGTTAATAGTTATCAACAAAAACTTAAAATTAGTTAATGAGGAAGGGACCTAACCCCACTTTGGAATATTGACCGGGAGTTGGAATTTATCTACGAGGTATTTATAAAAATAACTATATTTTTATAATATTGACCCCTATAAATATTGTTGTTATTATTTTCATACTTATGCATAGACCATAGTACTTTAAGCATAGATGATCACACTTTTGAAATAACTATTTTATATTATTTCATATATAGTCTTTAATTTTCTATGACAATCATTTTACAATAAAACTAAACTCAAATGAATATATAATATATTGAATTGATGAACAAAAATAATAAGTTTTATAATTAATTTGAAAATTACAATATTATTGAAAAAAGAAAAACTCGCGATAATAGCGTAGAACTAAAGAGGAGGTGAGAAACTTTCCAAGTAACTGATGTGCTACCATGCACGCTTGCCTAGGGAGAAAGGGTGGAGTCTGGTTTTTTTTTTTTTTGTTTTTTTTGATTTTAACTTTTTGATGTAAATAGAGTGGAACACTGTGACTTTCATAACTTTTTCCTATAAATCGTGATGTAATTCTCTGATAAAAAAAATATAGAGTGAAACACTACGATAGAGAGTGGAACACATCTATCTATTAAAAATCACAATCATTAAGATAAATATCCTTCCTATTTATGGGATACCTCAAATTTTCACCTCATTCTGAGTTATTTCCACAGTCAAATTGATTCTCTGATAAAAAAAAATACAAAATACTAGAATTTTCCAAACAAAGTTTTTTTTTTAGTGATTTGGACTCTCCATCATATCTTTTGTCTATTAAGAAACTCGCAATATCATCCTATTTTTATCAAGGCAATAGCATTTGAATATTAAATGGTCCTAGTGTCTAAGTGCCACTAATCTAAGAAATTTTAAGTATTTTTGTTTGTTTTGATTATATGATTTTTTTCTCTTTTTTTTTTTTAGAATATGAGATGCTAATTTATGGGTTGTTTGGTTTATTTAATCTTTACTCTTTTTTATTTAATCCACTCTCGGTTCTGCATTTTTTTGTTTCTTTTTTATCAATTGATTTTGATTATACACTTTTTTTTTTTTTTTTTAAGAATGCGGAACTAATGGTTAAAGGAATCTCCAATAATATTGGTCCATTTAAATAAACAATTAAGCTCATTCTTATTATCATCAAACTCTACTTTCTCCAATATAATTCTATTTCTCTATGTCAACAAAAAAAATTTTATTTTTTCCATTCATTTACTTTTAAGTTTATTATATTTTTTTAGAGCAACTTCAATAGTTTTTTTGTATTTCTTTATGTTTCTTTTTAGTACCGTCTCATGTCTCATTTACATGCTTAGTTTAGATCAGTGTTCAATCAATTTTAAAATTTGAGCATCTTGAGACAATTGGTGCAATTATTAAACATTTCAATTTAAGAGGTAAACCTTTTTTAATTCATTTACTTTTGAGTTCATCATATTTTATTTGAGAGATTTTAATTATGTCATTTTAATATAATTTATACAAAAGAATCATCATTTTAAAATTTCTATAGATTTGCATTATTTTTATGGTTTGTATTTGTATGGTTTTCATAGATTGTGAGCTTCTTTTTTTGCCCTTTTTTGTTTCGACTTTTGGGTATTGGGTTTTCATTGGCTTTTTTTTTTTCTTTTAATTCACTTTTTATCATGGGATTTTTTGTGAATTATCATTTTTCTATTGTATTTTTTTTATTTTTTTAATGCTTATCATTATGAGTTAATTATTTATTTTACTTCCATTGGATTCTTTAAGTTCTCTTTGTGAAATCTTTTTATGGATTTTTCTTATTTCTTTTGTGGCTTCAGATTTCCATTTTCTAGTATTAGATTATCATAAGTTGGTTTGGTTCTTCTAATTAAATTTCTTTTGTCATTGTTTTGTCTATGGATCTTTATTTATATATATATTTTATAGCCTTTTAAATAAAATTTATTTCATTTTATTTTTTATTTTTTTATTATAATTTCTCACTTGTGATGGTTTTTTTTTTTTTTTTTAATGATGTTTTTTCATGACGTTGTAAGTTCTTTTGTCTTTGCCCTTTTGTGCTCCATTTTTGAGGCTTTTTCTTTTCTTTCCTTATAAGTGTTTGATTCTTTTAAATTTCTTATGTTATTGAGTAAATTATGGATTTTCATTTCTATGTTTTATTTTTATATGTCTTTTAAATTTCATTGGATTTTATTCATATTTTATATTATTTGTTTGTTTTCATTTTATTTTTTTGTTTTCTTGATCATTAATCTTCAATTTTCATGGGCTTGTGTTTTTTTTTTTTTAAATTTATATGGTATTAGGTTTTGAATTCTTATGGGCTTTTTTTTTTCCCATTTTTCTCATACTAAAACCGTTTGCATTTAATTTTAAAAAAACTTGATCATAAAGTTTCGTTTTTATAAATTTTAATATTATTTAACACGGGCATATTTTTCTAGCACGAATTGATCTTGAAAAACGCATGTGTTTTTACTCCCTTAATTTGGATTTTTTGCTATTTGAATCACATAATTTTACGTTGATGACCGCAACTTAAGCTTGGCAATGCTCGAGAACAGCTGTACTACTAATCAAGTATGGATCTCACGCGTGCCACTTATCATTGCACTCGTGTCTCGTTCCAAAATCCATGACACGACAAAACTCACAACTCCCCCACTCAGTGGATGAAGTGGAAAGGAATCTGAGGGCCGCATTCCAAGCACTTGATCCAACGGCCCAAGCACTTGCAATGGGACAAACACAAACCTACCCACCTTAGCCTCAATCCACCCTGGGAATGCCCACTAATCACCTTTTTGCCTTTCTAATTTCCTCCTGGATTTTAAGCCACTTCTACTACTTCCTTCGATCTGCTTGTACCTATTTTAATGCTTGGGTGACTATAACACACGCAACTCGCACACCCATATTGCTACAACCAATAAAGCTACAACTTATGATAAGCCAATTCATTTAAACCTTGAGTTCTCTTTCCATCAAGAAATATCATAGTACATTTTAGCCATGCCAAGAATGTTGTGTGCACATTTAAACCTTGAGTTCTCTTTCCATTAAGAAATATTATAGTACATTTTAACTATGCCGAGAATGTTGTGTGCAGCCGTTAGACTGGCGATAATTTTCCCAATATCATAAGGATTATTTCGTATTTACATACATTGAGGGTTATTTATATTCAATGGCAGGGATGATATCTATGGGGATTAAATGTTAGTGTCTTGTGTTTAACTTCTGAAAGACGCCCCGTTAAATTTATACAAATGTATACCGGGACAAATTCAGATGCCCACGAATAATTCATTGATACTAATAAATAAGATAAAAATCTATGGCTTTCAATGGCACTTGTGGGAATAGAGTAGAGGGTGAATGGCATTTGGGATGGGAGGCTCCATAGTCCATCCAACGCAAAAGACACGGTACGGAGCTCGGAATCCTGGAGGGGAAGCAGGGAGTTGGGCCTTTCAAATCATTCTCTGTCCAACTGCAACATGCCAACTCTTCATCTCACATTCACATCCATTTCATCTTCCCGCTCTTTTTTTTAAAAAAGATTTCAATCATATTCCCAACGTTCCACACCCGCTCTCTTCATTTGCATTGCGACAACGCTCAGGCCGCCCGCCTTTTGTCGTCTCCTGGTGGGACCCATTTTCGTCCTTTTGCACCACAGGGCGCACCAACAGTAATTCGGCTCAATCGACTCACTTGTTTCCTAACATGTTGGGCCGAAACCATTTTATGATAACCCACAAACAACCTCACCAGACAGCTTGATAATGACAAATAAATAACTTCTTCATCATTATATTATATATGATGAATTTTGAAGTGGAGAAACTATCACATTTTCTTTTTCAATTTTGATTTTTGATTTTTGAATCTTGAATTTCGGTCACGAGGAGAATTAATCCTTCTAATCAAAGTTCCATAGGCTGTTACACTTGATGTCTAGAGAACTTACTCATGTTTCACACATGATCAATTGATGGTTTATGTCGATAGCTCTCATTGAATTGAGATTTAAATTTGATTCTTATGTAAATGTGTTGCTTGCGTATGATATGTATGAGGAAATTCTATCGTGTTAGAGATGGGCTGCACAGAAGAAAAATTAGGTTTAATTAGCGTGAAATCATTTTTTCCTTCTTCAAGAAGTCTAGAAAATAAAGATATTTGCTATATATATTATTTTGAATGTTTTTCTCAATTAAGAAGTAAGCGTGTTGTAAGTAAGACCCAAAATACAACAAGCAGATTGAAGAGAAAAGAAGATGGTACAAGACTCACAGCCCAAAAGGTAATGAGCGCGCGAACATTTCTTACTAAAATTCTGAAATGGTAGGAGAGAAGATTACCATTGCTCCTTGCCAGAACTTGGAGAAAGACAAAACTTCTTTTTATTTAATTCCATTGAACTAGATATAGACATCCTATTACATATATAATACACAACTCATAATGCTAATAAGACAAAGCAATCAAAATTATAATAACCAATGAACTCTTTTAATGCAAATAGACTACTTAATATATCATACAAGTATAACAATGACTCCTTAACAAAAACCTTAAAATAAGTGAAACTAGGCCTCCAATGAACTTCACATTTTGGACCAATGTAACGCGAAAAGATTACTGTTGGATAGCAAACCTATTGGGCAGTAGATCAATAGGATCATCTAAATCAATGGGTCTAATCAGATAAAGCTTCAATGGCTGAAAGCTCATTACTTCTTTTTAGAATAGGACACTAGACATAGTTTATGATGTCCTCTTCTAGATATATGAGCTCTTTAGAATTTATCCATCTTAAAAATAAAAAAAAAATAAAAAATAAAAAACTCAGATTTATTGGATTTAACAACTCTCTTACCTAAGACTATGAAAATCAATGATCAAGGGAGAAAGGATGGTATATCTGCAATACCCATCTATTTGGTAACTTTAATCTGACAATTATCAATTCCATTGAAGCCGAATGTTTTTGTGGATGACTAATGCATGCATTAACCCTTCTGTATTTAATAGAGCAAAAGAAGCCACAATACCTGCCTATCACTATGGTGGTGATTGGTGAGGCACCTCCATCTCAATAAAAAAAAAAACCTCCATCTCCACAAAAACAATAATGGAATTTCTAGCTGCAGCTTGTTAGTTAGGGACTTTGGTGTAAGAGGTGAAAGGCCAAACAGGTATATGAAGTCCCCGTCAAACCTATTATCTGGGAGATATGAGATGTGGGACTTTATCAACATTGTATAAGCACTTGAATATGTGAGCATTTACCATAGAGAAAAAAACAAAATTAAGGAATAAAAAAAGAAGCCTCAAGACCTGCGCATATGTTCTACTTCTGAATAGACCACAAATCCATCCTCTGGCAAAAGCCGAATGGGATCTGGATCCTACACCAGCAGGCATTTGTAAACAGTAATAACCGGATGATGGTGATGGTTTTACCAGCAAGTTCCAGTGTAAAGCTTTTACATGGATTCATTTCTTTGGAATCTAGTGCATTGGAGCCGAGATCAAGGCAAATCCCGGCTAAAGCTTGGCAAACAGAAGTATCCCATGCAGACGATCGAAAAATAAAATCATAAGAAGAAGCCAAAATAATACATAAAAAAAGAGAGCATATACCTTCACGTACTCATCGGAATCACCTTATCAATTATATAGCAATGGTGGCATCTTCTTCACCTATTTATATTTGTTTGGCAATCTCCTCTCACTAAACCTAAACTATAGAGAAGTGTATTGTAACACACCTCTCCCACACAAACAGACCCAACTCCCAAGTCACACCATCTTTAATTCCTATTTTAACCATCAATGGTAGGGGCTACTGCAACCACCGCCAACACCAAACCAGCCCCAACAACCAGACCCACAGCTCGCAGATTCGTTGGAGTCCGGCAAAGGCCTTCAGGTCGATGGGTTGCAGAGATCAAGGACTCTTCTCAGCGTGTAAGGCTTTGGCTTGGAACATTCGACTCTCCTGAAGAAGCTGCGAGAGCCTACGATGAAGCGGCACGAGCCCTTCGAGGAGAAAACGCCCGAACCAACTTCGCCTTGGCTCCTGCAATTTCCTCCCCATCGGACTCCGATGGCGCCTTCCCCTCTCCGGAACGCGGGGTGAATTTCGCTTCCTTGAAGGCCAAGTTGAGCAAGAACCTCCAAGGGATCATAACAAGAACAAGGGATAACAAGGCCTCCAAGACTAGAGTAAGTGACCACTTCACTTTCGCCAGTATTTTTCGCCCTAGATCTTTCAATTACCAAAGTGGGGTTGATCTGAAGAGCATTGAGAAGTCAGTGCAGCCTAGTTTCATCGTCCCACGGGCGGCGGAGGAACCAAGCTGGGACTCTTCATGTGCTTCAGACTCTGGGAACACTGAATCATGTGAGCAGCACACTGTCTTTCGGCGACTTGGGTTTGATTCAGATGGGTCAGATGTTGGAGATGTGGGTCTCAGTGGAAGGTTTGAAGATGAGATTATGGGGTGGATTGATGATAAGGAGTTGATGGTAGGAGAGATTGAATCAACAAAGAATAAGAAGTGTAAGGTGTCGTCATCTGTCATAGTTCCTCCTTCCTTCAGTTTATCTGAATTTTTTGGAGGGAAATGATGTGAGAGAGCTTGTTATGAGCCTTCTTGAAAGCATGGTTGATTTCCTTGTATATAAATATAACTACTTCCTTCCGAAGGATAAGAAGTGTTTGAGATTATTGGGGTTGACAAAAAGATCAGATGAGAGTGGCTATAATAGTCAAGAGAACTCCTTGTAAGGTGTAATAGATGTTGTGTGTACATATATATACAACTGTGATCCTTACTCATGGAGGAGCTTGCATGTGGTTCTAAATAAAACTCCACTGATCTAAAGCTCCTAGATTGATTTTTCAACTGTTAATTTGGGTATGCTTTTCCTCAAACTTGTTCAAATGGTTTTTGAAAGGGTGAATTAGAGATAATATCTCAATGTAAGTGATCCAAGTTCCAAAGCATATTTCAGTGTCAAAGCTCAAACCATAATTCTAGTTTATAGACTCTGATATTGGTGAACTAAATTGGGGCATTGTTTTATCCATGTATACTTGTGACCCACACAATTTGGTAGGCCAAGGTGTATAGTCAACTCAGAGTCATGCATGCTTCTTTTTTTTCCTTTTCTTTTTTTTCATTTAAATTAACAAAATTCTAAAAGAGTTGCAGAAAAGTGCACAGACTGCGGCCAATGCAGTCAATGAATTTTTCACTTTGAGATGTAAGTAGGGAAGAAAAGGAGTCGTATTTTGGGTCCCATCCTCATTGTGTCTGTCTGAATAGTACCCATGCTTCAATTCGAATTAAAGGCCTGAACTCAAATAAGATCCAACTAGAGTGCCTGGAGCTCGACCAAATTGAGGTACAAATACTTCATGAACTATTATATTATACTTTTATATATATATATATATATATTTTTGGCTAAGTTGCAAAATTGAATTGATAAAGGAAAGAAGAAACAGCCAAAAGAAAGAACAACAAGGAACAACAACAGAAAAGCCAGCCCACTATCTCTAACTAATACATACTTATACAAATATAATATACCTAGCATACATACTCATATGCACTTGTGAAATTCCCTTGCATCCATCAATTAGGAACTGTCTCCCTCAGGGTCCGTTTGGGAGAGGGGAGGGGAGGGGAGGGAAAATTTGAGGGGGATGGAAAATGAAGGGGAGGGGAGGGGAGGGAAAATTAATTTTACCTCCTCTTGTTTGGGAAGTGAAAAAGTAGGGAGAAGAAAAGTGAAAAAGTAGGATTTTGTTTGTTTGTGAGATAGAGAGAAAATTACCGTTTTGCCCTTACTTTTATAAAAACTTTAAAACTTTCTTTACAAATAAAAGGGCAATTTAGTCATTTCTCTCATTTTCCCCTCCTCTCCCCCATTTTCCCCCCAATTTTGGGGGGGAAATTTTTTCACCCTTTTTCCCCTCTCCCTCCCCTCCATTTTCCCTCCCCTCCCTTTCCCAAACACCCTCCAAAATCATTTTCCCCCCACTTTCCCTCCGTTTTTTTTCCCTTCCCCCATTCCTCCCCCTTCCCAAACAGGGGGTCAATGACAAGATATGTGATTTCCATTTTATCTGCCAACTTAAGGCCCTCCGAGAGGGCCTAACTCGAGGATAGAGGTGTGAATTTGTACAGATTAAGCTAAGAGAGGACCTATAGCACTACAAAAAAATGCCTCCCACACAAAGCAGATGAATATGGTGTGTGGGAATTCCCCAATGCATCAATCCCTCACCCTCTTTGGTTAATTCAATTGATATTTCATAAAATGCCTTTAATTGAGGACCTTTGTTCACGACATAATAGATAGAAATTCATAGTCAAATGAGCTCCACCGAATAATTACTATAGAGGTCGAGTGTGAATGATGCAATGTGATGAGTGAAGAATACAACATAGCAATATAGAAATCATATACCTAAAAAATCTAGATCTGAATCCAAACATAGTAGCAAGCAGATAACTGCATGATTTTGGTCTTAGATTGGTTCGAATCACTTGGAACCTGATAACATGGGAGCATTCAGCATTTGCCCTTAGTTGATAAGTCCGGAGCATTCAGCATTTTCCCTAGTTGATAAGTCCGGACTCTCTCTCTCTCTCTCTCTCTATATATATATATATATATATGTGTGTGTGTGTGTGTGTGTGTGTGTAAACAAATACATGGTAATTGGTATGTTTGTAGGGTGTATTGGTCCTGTAAGGAGGGTCTTTGGATTAATCATCAATTGGAAGCCAATCAAATTTAGAGGCCATTCCTAACCATGCCATTTAAGGTGATGATGTGCGGTAGTTAAAAATTGAAAGTGACCCATCTTTTTATCTGATATAACCTGCTTTTTTTTTACCTTTTAATATTCATTTCATGCTTTTAGATTAAAAAGCTAAATCCTATAAGACAACTAAATTCAAGTTGGATAGATAGAAGTAGGACTGGCAAACGGGTCGGGTCGGGCCAAATCGGGTCGGGTCAGAAGTAGATTGCATGTACTGATACTCACACTCAGGACACTTGTAAATAGATGGAGCTAGCTACCCAACCACTAAACCATATAGTCTTTCATGCTAGAAATTACGGGGCTTCTATTGGCACCGCACTTTCCTCTTTTCCCACCACACAAAAAAAAAAAAAAAAAATCTAAACTACACCCCCCCCCCTCTCTCCCTCCACCCTCTTCCCTCATCCTCTCTCCCTCCCTCCCTCTTTCTTCCTCCCTCTCCCTTCCTCTTCTTCTCTCTTTTTCCCTCTCCCTAGCCTCTTCCTCCCTCTCCCCCTCCCTCCCCATCCCAGTTGTCAACAAGGAGGGAGATCGGGAGGCTGCAGCAGGGTTTCTATTTGTTATTGCCACCCGATCTCTTGCCCCGCCAATGACCGAGAGGCAGTGGGGGGAAGGGGAGGGGGGGAGCGAAAAAGAGGAAGGGAGAGAAAAATAGAGGGGGAGGGAGACCGACATGGGATGCTGCCGCAGGTTGCCAGCAGTTCTCCCTCCCCATCGAAGACTATTTGGGAGGGAGGGAGAGAGGATGAGGGAAAATGGTGCAGGGAGAGAGAGAGAGAGAGAGGAGAGGGTAGTTTAGGAAAAAAAATTATCTTGTAGTGCGGTGGGGAAAGAAAAACCCTAGTGCCAATAGAAGTTCCCTAGCAATTATCCAAAAAATGTTAAAACTAGTTATATAAGGAAGGGACCCTAGCCCCAAAGGGTATTAAAACTACTTTGGAACATTGGCGGGTAGTTAGACTATATCTACAAGTTATTTATAAAAGTAACTGTAATTTTAGAACATTGACCCCTATAGATATTGTTGTTATTATTTTTCATAGTTATGCTTTGTACTTTAAGCACGGGTGGTCAAGCTTTTGAAATAATTATTCTATATAATTTTCTATACAATCATTAATTTTTTATGATAATCATTATACAATAAAACTAAATCCAAATGAATATATAATTTATGATATTGATCAACAAAAATAATAAGTTATTATAATTTATAAGAAAATAACAACATTATTGAAAAAAGACAATCACGCAACAACAAGTGGAACTGAAGAGGCGACGGAAAACTTTTCATGTAACTGATATGCTACCATGCATGCTTGTCGAGGGAGAAATGGTGGAGTTTGATATATTTTTAATTTATATGTGCATTGACTTTTATAAATCGTGATGTAAAAAGAGTAGAACACCACGATAAATCCAAATGAACACCTATTAAAATCACAATTATTAAGACAAGCATCCTTCCTATTTTATGGGATATCCCTAAATTTCACCTCAATCTGGGTTGTTTCCCCGTCAAATTGATTCTCTAATAAAAAATACAAAAATTATATCCGTAGTCATTATCATGTTTTTCATCAAACAATTAATCCAAATGTGGGAACTATCTTCAATGGAGATAAAATCTTAGGTTATCCAATATTCATGAACAAAGTTTACTTTGAACTGTTGGATTCCAATACTTGGTCCCCACCATGGTGTTCCCACTTTTTAACTCGAGATTTATCAAAATTAAAGCCTAAGACTAAGAGTGACTCGTAGATCTATATATATATATATATATATATATGGAATGGAACGGCAGGCGCCAACATGTGTCAACTTAAACTTATATTATATGCACTAAAGAAAACTCTTCATTCTCCTCCTTCAACGTTTCTTCGTCTAAGGGATTTGCAAAAGCTCAAAAGGGAGGAGTGGAAAAGAGAGAAGTCACATGTACATAAGATCCTAAGCTTTATCTCACAAACCTTGAATTTTCACTATATATATATATATATATATATATATCATGTAAAATAAGTATAAGTATAAAAGACTACATATTGGTCATGCGGGTTAGGCGGGTCAACCCTAACCCAACCCATTTTTCTGCGGGTTAGAAAAACTTAATTCTAACCCAACCCGTCTTTTATGTGGGTCGGGCTATGTGGGTCATATACGGGTCGAGTTATTGACGAGTCTGGCCATGTTTTGCCACCTCTAGATAGATGTGCAGTTATCTTAGGTAGTAGGCACTACAAACGCAACACGGTTACCCTACCCAAGAAAAAAAATTAAAAAAAATATGTTTGGAGTGATAATAAGAGCTGGAATGTCTCTATGATTTTGAAAATGAGAATCTCTCAACAAAATTTGCCTACAAAATCCCTACCAACCATAGTAACAATAATAGTAAAAATGACATAATTAATTGGAACCAGATTTGGAAAAATAATAAGCCCCAAAAACTCTTCTTTTTTTCTTTCAAAAAAAAAAAAAAGATTCTTCTTCTTCTTCTTTTTTTTTTTTTGGAAATGCCTTCATAGGGCTTTCCTGGTTAGGAAATGGCTAGGTCCTCAATCAAATCTATGTGCTACTACTTGCGCTATTTGTGATTCTGAGGAAGAAATTGGGGAATATGTCCCTTTTTTTTGTGATCAAGCAAGCCTAGTTTGGTTTGGCTCTAATATTGGCTATCTTTCTCATTTAGATAGAAATATGGGTATTGTGGATTGGTGGAAAAGGCTTATAGAGTTGAAGGATGTGCTCTGCTTACAAGAGGAGATCAACCTTATTTCTATTGATCTTATTATTTGGTGGGCTTTGCACAAAGACATAAATAATTTTATCTTTAGTGAGAGAGAGCATCTGCCCTCATAAAATTTTTAGCTTAGTCTATGACTGCAGTTTCATCAATGTGGGGATTACAACAACATCTTCGTTTGTTAGGATTTTGAGTGTTGGCCAATTCATGGGTTGGACAAAACTCTGGGTCTTTTGAGTTGTAATTTTTTATTTAGAAAATGACTCTGAAGTTAGAAGGTTGGCATGACTAAAAAAAAGAAAGCCTGAAAGAATTACAAGATGAAAGATGGAAAGTTCGTGCTGAAATTCCATATCAGACAGAGAGGGGTCCGCTCGAGCGACCACTTCATTTGCTCGAGCGAACAGAGTTGGACTAGCTCAGTTCTGAAACAGAGGTTGGTCCGCTCGAGCGAACATGTTGACCGCTCGAGCAAACCAGGCGCAGAGTTAGACGAATTTTGGAAACTTGATTTTCTAATTGTAATCAACCTGCTGATTTTAGTCCTAATCAATTTAGGCAACCTTAAGCACGTCCCAATTGCTATTTAAAGGACTCAAAGGCTATTGCAAAGGGACACCTCATCTCTCAAAGTTCTGAGTTAGAGATTATTATTGAGAGAATTCTTCTCTAGAGTTTTTATGAAGTTGTGCTGCCAAGTTCTCTAGAGTCAGTTCTTCTGCATCTTTTGTAGAAGATTATCTTCCTGCGAGAAGATTTGAGGAGTGAAGTGCTGGCTGGAATCTGTTGCAATCAACGGTGTGAAGTCGTTGAAGCGTGAAGCGACACTAGGTAACTTCAGTCCTTAGGTGGGGGATATCTAGGGAAGAGATCAGAGTTTTTTGTAATTGCGAGATTCATAGTGCTTGATTTGATCAAGTTCGGATCGGTGGTTTCTTACCTGGTTAGGGTTTTCCACCTTAAATTTGGTGTCCTTGTGGTGTGTGCTTGTTGATTTTATTTCCGCTGCATATTGTTAATTTCTGCACACCTTTGAGTTGATTGTTTGAGTAGACCAATTTAGAAATCGCGGGCCCCTAAATATTTTTCATCGTTTCAACCTCTCATGTTCCTAGGCCTTTAGCCTTAGCTCATAATAATAAGATTTTGATTTTTACGGATGCGGCTTTTACTGCTAAAGATGCAAAATCTAGTTATAATTTATATGTGATGGAAAATAATTACCCTAATATTGTTTTAGGTGCCCACTAATCTATGGGCCAAGGATGTCTTCTTCTAAAGAAGTAGAGATACGAGCTACTCACTTTGAACTGAAGGAAGCTAGTAGTAGAGGTTTTTCTAAGATTTTATTTCTCTCGATACGAAGGAAGTTGTTGAAGGCATTAAAGGAAAAAGCGGATTACATCAGCAAGCCTATTATTTTGGGCCAATAATGATGTTGCTCAAGTGCTAGCTAACTAATGTTCTCACCTTCATCTCCTCCCCCTGAGTTTCGGGTTTGTTGTTTTATTTATAATTTTTGTTGATCTTAACGTTCTTTACCAAAACAAAAAAAGTAAACTCTTAAGATAAGTGTGAGGCAAGGTGGAGTTGGTGTGACTCTCTAGTAAGGGGATATTTCTTTACTAAAATTCAAGAGATTTTTGTAGGAAGAGTTACTGAATTCTCTAGCATGTGGAATTCGTAAATCATCTTTTGTACTTTAGTAGCCAAAAGTTCTTAAAAAATACAAAAATATTGAAATTCAAGGAATTTCAAACATCATTTGATATATTGAATTTTGGGATTCAAGTTTCAAAGTTAAAAAATATGATATTTTCAAATGATAAAGGAACAAGCCAATCACGTTATATCCATAAATCCCAACACAACAAATTTTCATAAAAATCTTTATTAAAAGAATAGAATTACTGTTATGGTTGGGCGCAAATTCCACTGAAAACCCTCATCAAAATTAAAACAAAAACAAAAACAAAAACTAAAAACTAAAAAAAACTTGGGATACAAAGGAATTTAATTATATGGGATAAAGTCATTTTATGATAAGTTGGTTTAGATACAAGAAGACATTTTGTTTAAGTTGTTTTAGATTTATTATTAAGTGGGCCCACTAAATAATTTCATGGATTTTCCGTGAGCCCGGGCCCCAAGTCTCATCCACTGCTTTGTCCTTGCGAGAAGGCTTTTTTCATTTTTAAAAGGAGGAGTCTCTCCATACACAACTCTCATTTTAGGGCGTCTTCGACTTTGGGTTCTAGGGTTTCCATTCAATCAAAATTCCTCCGTTCGCCTTTTCCCGCATCTCCGAATCCAAGGTAAAGAAGATCGCGATCTTATTTTTTACTTTATCTGATTTCTGCAATGACCTTTCCTACATAGATTTCAATTTGATTCTTGGGGTTCTGTTTCCACATATTCTAAGCGTATGTTAGCGTAGGGTGTAGGGTGTAGCCCTAATTTGTTTGATGTTGATGAAATTGTCCAAGGTATGTTTTGCTGTGGCTGTTTGGAAGATTTCAGATAAAGATCTGATCTTTGCGTTGAGCTGTTGGGTGGAGCCCTAATTTGCTTGGTGTTGGTGAAATTGCTATGATGACTTAAATGTTCTCGTTTGTGTGTGTGTGTATTTGGATTTGGGTTGTTTGAGATTGTTTTCTTGGTGAGGAAATCATGTAAGAGGATCTGGTTGTTTCGATCTGATCGATTTTGATGTCTTATGATGTGAATCTGGTAATTTTTCTATGCACGAGTAATTGGGTCTTTTCAGTGAGTTGTATACTTGGTCATCTTTGGGTTTGTGATTGTGTGTAAAGAAGGATTGAGGCATTTTGGGTGCCAATTTGGTTAGGAAAAAGGGTGTGAATTAGTATCCACTACAAGGTTTTAAAACTGTGACCCTAGGGTGTCATTCGGTTAACCTTGAGTCAAGTCAACTTGGCTGAGTCGCATGGGACTTTGGCCGAGTCGGTCCTAGTCAGTTCCAAAACCCATAAAAATTTTGAAATGTGAAACTAATTTTAAAATCTAAAAAATGAAAAATATATTTCTATAATTATTGAGTTTAAGGAATCAAGTTACATTTTAGTATTTTTTTTTTTTTTAATGAGTTTCAGTAGTTGTAGGTGGCCGCGTTTGGATTTGCGGTTCACCATTTATGTCCCAATGAATAGTAGTAACTTGACTTTTGTAACTTTGAAAAAAAAAAAAAAAAAAAATCCATTATGATCTTCAAGACTTACCACCAATACCTTGTTAGTTGTAAGAGACCTTTTCACACACACACCAAAAAGAAAAAGGAGGAATTGATACATATGAAGGACGTGGTCATATTTGTGAGTAGGAGGGTGACTCTAGAATCAGTACTGTACAATTCTATGTTGATTCGGGCTCGGCTGATTTTTAAAACTATGACCTGTCAGAATGCAGCTGCCTTATCCGTCCCCAAAATCTCGGTGGAAAACTATGATAGTTCCATGCCATAATGCCCATTTTCAGTGCACACGTGCAGCCTAATATATGTTCTTCCAGATTCAATTTTTTTGATATATTGAGTTGTGAACATAGTTGGTGGATTATTTCCTTGATTTATTTACTTTCAAGCAGTGGGAAAAGGTTACATTAAATTGAAATGTGAAATAAGTTTCTGTAATTTAAAAAAGGAAAAAAAAAAAGCCGCGCCAAACGGGGTCTTAGTTTTTAATGATTTTCTTCCCCATGCATGCCTAATACTTTTGATGTATCATTTTTTTTAGTTAGCTGATCTATGTCATATAGACTTGCATTATAACCTGAGTCATTATTTCTAAGTATGTATATGCCCATTAACATGCTCAATCCAATGGTCTGTATCACTCCAATTTAGGTGAAAATTTGGCCACTTCCATACTTGCATGTGAAATGAGCTAGGATTCCAGAAGGGTGGACCCACATCAAGCATTTAAGATTAACCACAAGGCTGGCCCACTTCAGCCATATGCATGTTGCGTCTATTTTTAATTGATGCAAATTTTTAAAATGGTCCCAGATAACATTAAAATAGATTGCTAGTAAAGTCAAATGGATTTAACTTTCAACAAATGATAACCCACGAGCTCCATTTGTGTCTGGTGGGGCACTTAACAGTATGTGTTTGATTTTCCATGTTGCTCATCAAGTTAGCAGGCATGTAACATGAAGCGTCCTCACTAGATTGAAGGAGAGTCGTGTTAAACCATTTTCTAAAAATTAAATCAATGAACTTCGGTAAGTGTTCTATCTATAGTGATAGCTTACATGATTGAATTATATCAGAAAGAAATTATCTAAGTGATTCTATGCACTATAGACTGCTTACCACTACTGTTGTGCTTTACATGTGGTAACTTGATCGTGATTATAATGATTAGTATACTGCTCTCTCTCTCTCTCTCTCTCTCTCTCTCTCTCTCTCTCTCTCTCTCTCTCCCTTTGCATGTTTTTGTTTTCTGTGTTTTTTTTTTTTTTTCTGTTAGTTTACGTTCTTTATTATTGTTCCTTGTGGTTCTGTGTGACTTTTTTTCTCTCTAGTTTACACTGTCTGTCCTTTTCCAAGTTCAGGACTAGTTTCATTCTCATTAGGCGTTTAGCATGATGAAGCCTATTTTCTGTGGGAACTTTGAGTACGATGCACGGCAATCTGACCTGGAGCGACTTTTCAGCAGATATGGAAAAGTTGACAGGGTTGATATGAAGTCAGGTGAGTGTTTATGTTTTTCAGTTTTATTCTTTTTTCAATGCACAATTGGTTGCATCCATGTTCTCTTTTGCACGCAGCTTCTATACGGGCATCTTACTTCCATTTTATTTGGCCATCTATGTCTGCCTGCATTTTTGTTACATATTTTGACTTGAAGTTGCTCTTTTTAGAAGTCATATTAGGAAGGTTCAAGTGGCAAGCTGTCACTGATTTTCTATCATATGTTTTCAGAGACATTCTGTGCTATGATGCTGAAGACTGTTTGTGTGTATCATTAATTTATAAATTTATTATATGTATGTTTCTGCATACTATTGAGAAGTGGTCATGGATACAACAAGATTAGGTGCCCATTTTGAAGTATCCAGACATCATAGGTATTTGTGTTAAATGGATCGTTATGCTCTTTTGGAGGATGCTCAATGAGCCAAATTGAGACCAGTATTTGAAACTCAAATGATATATATGATTTTATCTAAATTAAGATATATAGATCTTAATTATTTATTTTAGACAGAGTGAGGTGTGTTAATAGTTCGATTCCAAACATGACATGTCGACACATCCTATCGAGACAAGGCCAAATCTCATGCAGGGAGACATTCCCCATAAAAGGTGATAGCTTTGAACCTTCACTGATTCTTCGACTGTGTGGCTGCAACTTCCTACGCTGCAACTAAACGATGGGTGTCCTCTCTTGTTGGAAATTGCAAAGGAACAGGATAAGTTTAAGAAGTTTCTTTTGAAGTTAAGCCATCATACTCAGATATTTCTTTGGCGCAGGAATACTTTGGAGCATACATGCCCTTCCTGGCTGATGGCTCTTGTGCATTACGTTTCCTGTCCGTGCCCGAGCTTCATCTTCTAATCTTTTTCAGAAGCGCTGAGCCGATCCACAGTGGCATCATCTTACATTTCCCCCGAGAGACCACATTGCCTTTCATTCCTCATGACCTTCATTCATCTTTCATTTCGAACATGTTACCTGTTCTAGGTCGAAACCATGCCGATCTTGTGGTCAAGCAGGAGAACACTGAATAAATGGTGAATGCACTTTCTGCTCGATGACCTACCATGAGACACCCACTTTTGGATTATTGTTCCATGACATCATTTAGTTCAACGTACAAGGTCCGTTTCTGATTTTTCTCGTCAGTTTGTTTCTAGATTTCACAGAGATAGCGAGATGTTGTGTTCACTTTTTGACAGAGCTCTTGCATACTATTTGGAGCTTCAAAGCCAGCTCATATTGCTGGATCCTTCCGTTGCAGAGGCTTAGCTTTGAATTACTTATCTCTCAATAATGTAGATCTCTCTAGGCTAACTCTCTCTCTCTCTCTCTCTCTCTCTCTCTCTCTCTCTCTCTCTCTCTCTCTCTCTCTACATAGGTTTTGCTTTTGTCTATATGGATGATGAGCGAGATGCTGAGGATGCTATTCGAGGACTTGACAGGGCAGAGTTTGGCAAGCATGGGCGTCGGCTTCGCGTTGAGTGGACAAAGGTAATTCCCTCATTCGCTTTTTTATGGTTGGTTATTTAGCAAGTATTATATTTATCCACTCATAGCTTCAACTCATTCAGTTCTGCTTTACCTTGTTGCAGCAAGAACGTGGTATTAGAAGGTCTGGTGGTTCAAAAAGATCTGAGAGTTTGAGACCCACAAAGACCTTGTTCGTTATAAAATTTGATCCGATTAATACCAGGACAAGGGACTTGGAGAGGCACTTTGATCCATATGGGAAGATTTTGAATATAAGGATAAGAAGAAATTTTGCTTTCATTCAGTATGAGTCACAGGAGGATGCCACTAAAGCATTGGATGCAACCAACATGAGGTCTTTTCCCCTTCACTGGTTATATTTTGACTATTTTGTTCATCATGTTTTAAAACCCCTATGCGTAAATGAGCTGTTGTCCTTGTATTATGTTCAATGCCAAACGAATAAAAGCAAATATTCACTTCCAAGTATAGCTACCTACTTTGATGTGAGCAACTAATCAATCCTTCACTGTCTTTACTGGGACAAAACATCATCTGGAGCTTCTTCTTCTTCTTCTTCTTCTTCTTTTTTTTTTTAAGTTTTTAGTACCAGAAGGTCCGGAACTCAAACTTCAAGCCCCAATTGATGGGTTGAAGCTATGAGAGGAGATAATGAAAATGTATCCTTCTAATTGATTTTCAGCAAGTTGATGGGCCGAGTTATTTCGGTGGAGTATGCTGTGCGGGATGATGATGATGAGAAAAGAAATGGGCACAGTCCTGATCGGAGAGTGCGGGATAGGTCGCCTCCTCGGAGAAGTCGTGGGAGATCTTCAAGTCCGTATGGAAGAGCTGCAGAGAGGGCCAGCCCTGATTATGGTCGTGCTCCCAGTCCCTACACCAAGCCTGAACAAAGAGGCAGTCCAGATTATGGCAGAGCTGAAAGTCCTGCTTATGAGAGGTATCGCAGGTTAGTTCTCTGAGGTTTACAGCTGGCTTATTTTTGTGATTTATCTCTGATTTTTTAATCTCTGGCTGGAAATGATATACTATGTATCTGTGATTTATCCGAATTCGCTTTCAGTATTTTCTCTGTTTCTGGTTGCTTCAGCCACTCACCCGCTGGACAAGAAAGAACTTGAAGAGTAAAAGCGTTGAGGATTCTGGATTCTGTTGAAGAAATTTCTTTACTTCCTCAAATTTTTATGCTTATGTAGTCTCTGAATATTTGTCGTCATCAGGTTTTAATTTTCTAGGGTTCATGTACTTCTGGAGTTGAAACTGTGGTCTTATCATTTTGTCCTTAATGTTATTACTGGACTTGGGCTAAATATTTTAATTGCTTCACGTCTGTCTCGTTTGGTCGAAAAATGGTAAAGCAGGTATCTTTTATTTTATTTCCCATTAGAATGTCAAGCATCGATAATTTTAATCTTGGGAACTGGAAAAAAATACCTGTTATTCTGCTCATGAATTTGCTTACTCTTCCTAATAATTTCTTGAGCAGTGACTTCTGAAGGAGTATTCGTGGTAATTTGAGGGAGCAAAGATCGTACTATAAAAACAATGATTTTTGGCCAGCCAAAAGAAAAAAAAAGGCTTGAACATAATAACTAGTGTTGATGAAGCAGTGAGAAAAGAATGATGGATTGTGAAATTATCGAGAACATGGCTGAGAAATGGGTACGGTGGAAAAGTTGGACTCTAACAAAGCCAAATCCAATTGCATGATACAAGGCTTTGATGAGATTGATGAATGGAACATGTAGTGCATTAAATAAACCAACAAACAAATGAATAAATGAATAATGCGACATCATCTTGATGTTGGATACCTTGACTCATATGCTTGGTTGGTTTTGTTAGTTTTATATTGCTGTTGCATATATAAATGTACTGTAGTGTCTGATAAGGATATCTTTGTCTCCGTTTTCTGTTCCACGGTTGTATCAGTATTCCTTTCCTTTCCAGCATTCTTGTCGTTGGACCTTGTTTTATGACATTGATTCCATAAACTCCGATTGATGAAAGATGATGCTATAGTTTGGCATGCAGACTACAACTGCAATTTTGCTCCATTTATAGTTGGGTGACTTACAACAATTGTTGTTGGTGGATTCGGTTGCGGTTTTCTTTCCATGGCCGTTTATAGCCGAGTTAACACACAGCAACACCTCTTTTGATCATTTGTGCCTCTAATATGGAGTGCAGGCCCTGGCTACTTTCCCTTTTTCTTCTTCTTCTTCTTCTTTTGTTTTCTGCAATTGTCATTTTGTCCACTGGATCTGAGATCAAGCCTTGTAGAAGTTTTTTCTTACTTCACAGCAGGTTCAGAGATGGACAAGTCCTTTATTTTCTATGAATGGATTGAAATTATTTTGGCCAACTCAGCAATCTGTGGAGGGATCCTCATCCGCCGAGAGTTTGTAGCAGTTGGCCCATGGAGAACACCAGATTTTCAAATGTTGATGTGATGAGTGGGATGTGTGGAGCTCTACCGTGGACCCCACCCCACCTATTGATTATCCGGACCATTTGATAAAAATTTTATCCCCTCTAAAGGCACCCTCCGAATTTTGTTTCAATAGAAGTTGGTCCCACTTCAGGATTGACCATGTGGCAGATAATGTGATTAGCCAAAACCTTATATGCATCGAGTACTTTGTCAATCTCCTTTGTTGGGATCCCACCGACTCCTATTAAAAGTAAAACTTGAAGATACGTCATTGGAGGGTATGAATTTTTATTAAGAGGTGGGCTCCATGGTAGAGTTGCACGCGTCCCATTGAACTGCACTCTTATTTGATAATTCCTTAGTTTTACACTGATTTGATGTCATTTGTGAGAATAAATCTTTTTCTTTTTTTTTTGGAAAAAGTAACTCCTTATGTTCAAGCCTTTTGTGCTCTTTTCTTCCTCGCACAGAGGATGGCAATAATTGGAGGTAAAACAAGTAAAAAATTGGAACAGACATCGACTTCACTGGGGATCGAACCCAGAATCTCTGGTTCCGTAGACCAGCGCCTTATCCATTGGGCCATGAAGTCATTTTGTTGTTTCCAATGAAAACCTTAAAGGAAATAACAAGTCAGTACCACCTCCCAAGAAGATAGATTTCTGTAAATGACCTCCTTCATCCTCAGATATTCGGCACTTTGCATATGTAACATCTGGACCATCAGTTTGATGGAGCCCTCATCCAAGTGTGCTATCAATATAATCCAATAATTATAAATAAAATGACAAGAAGATCCTAAAACCTGACTAGAGAGGGTCTTTCTAGGATTTATCCACTTCATTAAATTTTCTCTTGACATTTTGATCTCTGGTTCGGATGGTCCAAATCATTGGGCCACTTTATTTGATTGGTGGAACTCCATCCTATTCCTGGCTGCTTTTACATTCGATTCATCGATTGTGTTGATTAAAAATCATAATTGACTATCAACATTTAAAAATAAAAAAATAGATTTTTTTTTTTTAAATAAACCGTAATATCAGTGCCAGATTGATATATCACATCACAATTCACAGCGGTGGTTTTAGATTTGGCTGGTACAGTTTTAGAACCTTGCTTTAAATGTTGGAACATGCTTATAGCAGTGATTTAAGGAAAATATCTGTGAATAGTAGACGTAAGGTATACGAAGGTCTGATTGGAACAACTACCTATTAAACCCACCAGCTCAATTCAATGGGCCCTTTACAACTTGTCCTTTAATTCCAAAAACAAAAAAACAATGCATTCATATGTGCATATGCTTGTACTCAAACTGCCACATTCTAACATAAATGAAATAATTATGGTGTTTCTTTATGATTAAGTGTAAAGTTGGCGCACAATGTAGATAGTATCATAGTAAAGGAAAGATTGTGGGGGAGGTGCGGATCTGGTGGACCAGTCAAGTTTTGGCCTAGCCCAAGTCCGACCCAAATAGCATATCGGTAAGCGTGAACTGTACTGGGCATTTCAATTGCCAGGTCTAAACCTCAACTTGGATGAAGCCTGGTTGATGATGATGATGATGATTTTTAAATTAGTTAGTATATATATATATATATATATATATATATATATATATATATATATATATATAGGGGGCTGCTCTCCTCAGCTGCAGCCCCCCCCTATCCTCAGCTGCAAGCATTTGAGGAGGGCTGCAGCTGCTCTCCTCAAATGCCTGTAGCTGAGGATAATGAGAGCTGCAGCTGAGGAGAGCAGCCCTCATATATATATATATATATATATATATATTATATATATATATCATTTGGGTATCCAGGTCCAATTTTGGTAAAAGAGGTCTGAACCCAATCCTGGGCTGAATTTTACTCAGGCTTCAAAATTCATACCTGAGCATAGGCCCAGGCCCGGACATGCACATCCGAATCCGGCAGGTCAGGTTTGCCCAACCTCAAAGTGCACCCAAGTTGACGCACAGCACCGCCTTTAAATAGTCTAGGCCCGTCACTTCATATAATAGTAATAGCTAATAATTTAAGTAGGTAAGTATACTACTACAATACCAGCCTGTGTTAATGGGCTAGCTGTGACAAGGACATAATAATAATGCCTAGCAACTTTTGCTTTTCTTGAGCTACCAGTATTTGACATACTCAGCAGGAGAGTGTGGGTTCATTTGCAATTAGGAGTCTGCTAAATTTGGAGCTGTTTGTGCTAAAAAACTAAGATAGATTTTTCTCCAAAGCATAGAAAATTACATGATACATGAAATCTATGTTTGGTAGGGTAAAAAATGCATCTTATAACAATCAAAGAAGTGGCATACATATAAAATGAGGTAGATAATCTCCGAGCTATTCAAAGCATTAAAAAGGATTCAAATTTTCTTGATTTTCATCTTTTTCAAGAGTTTTTTTAGCTTTTTGTTTTAAAATCAAACACACACTAGAACAATACTAGCTATAACTGAGCTGATACAGGATCAACTTGTTGAAAAGTTGGTACTAGTTCCAATAGTGATGATTAAAGCTAAGTGGGAGACCAGCTCGACCCTAACGTACAGTTTTCATACACGGATTTGGAAGCTCACCTATGTCCTTGTCTTTGAAGTGGGTAGGTTTTGACCATTTACCTTCCATGATCGAATCACAGTGACTTCATTGTTATCTATGTTGTCTCTTTGTTCCAAACTTGTTGTCTTCATTGTTTTCTGCCGACTGCCGAGTGGGGTCTTGAATTAAGTTACGGTGGTTCTTGAACATGTTTTTTCTATGGAAAAGCTGAGAGTTGAGGTCCATGTGCCTTTTTGTTGGTCTTTTTTTTTAAGAGCAAGTTGTTCATTTATGGAATTTACTTACTGGTCTATTCAGACAGAGTATTATTCAAAACCATTATCAGTTTTCTTTTATTACATAAGTTGGATGCATGAGAATGTGTGTTTGTGTGTGAGAGAGAGAGAGAGATGCCTATGGTGTTGTCCATTTATTTCAAGGGTCCATTAAGTCTTACCTTGAGACTTAAGGTGTATTTGTGTGACTAGAGAATTTTATGTTAAGTAGAAAAACTATTTTGATTTTTTGTGCAATATGTTGTTCCTTTGTATAGTAGCAGTAGTGCAGCATATTTTTTCTTCCAGGAAAGAGAATAATGAACCGATTTTTATTAAAAAAGAAATTTTTATTTTTTATGACCTTTGGCCTCGGGCACGGTGGTTATCCGATTTTGACAAGCAAAACTAATCCCTGTGGGGTGTATATATGAATTTTGATTTTCTATAAGATAAAAAAAAAAAAAAGTTAGTAATACAAGTTCCCTTTCTCCCATGAGAATAAAAAACCATGAAACACAGAATCCCATTGTAATACTAACTAACAAGTCATAAGAAAGATTAAAGTTCAAGTCCACTTTTGTTTCTTTTTCCTTTTTGGATTGCATTGGGCTAATGGTCTAAGAGTGGTCCTTTAATTTGGGGACCAGGCATTGATCCAAGGGCATGTGCATGAAATTAAGGTGCCAACACCATTTGCCAAGGCCACATTTATAGAATAAATTTCTGCCCAGTCTAGTTATGTCCATGCCCAATTTAAGTATACAACTAAAAGATGAAAAACTACAAAAAATTGAGTCTCATCCCTAAAAAGTGTCTCCCACATGCCAGAAGCATGTGGAAGGTGTGGAACTCCAATGTGGAGCCCACCTATAGATAATCAAAACAGTTCAAAATGAATGCAAAAAAATTTAGGCTCTCATGCGATTTATGTAGAGCCAACTCTACCAAATCATCTTCTTTCCAGATTTCCAAGTCATTCCAGATTTCCAAGTCATTCTCCTTTTCTCGTATCAAATGTGCATAACTCCAATGTGGACCCCACCTATTGATAATTTAAACTGTTCAAAATGAATGCAAAACTCTAGGGTCTTAGATGATTCATGCAGAGAAGACCACTCTATAGCTGTACCAAATCAATCATCCTCTACCCAAAATCCCAAGTCACAAAAACATGAAGCTCACTGGATTGTTTTCAGCTATTGGATTGAACACCATGAATTTGAGAGTCCTAAGATTTATCATCCATTTCATGGCCTTGCGTTTCATCAAATATACATATAATAGTTTTCATACAAACTTTCTGAGGAGTCCTGTTTGAAAAATTAGCCAACAGTAATGAGGAGAGAATTTGAAGCAGTAAAGCATCAGGGTGTCTTTAAAAAGACAGCTCACTTAGTCCCATCAGTCCCCACGTGGTTTAAACCGACAAGTCCTCATGTCATAACCTTCAAAAAAGCTGGAAGCCTGGAACCCATTTTCAAATTTTCAATCTTGTGGTAACAGATCGATTTCCTCTCACCCACCTCTTTCTCTACCGTTCGATCTTCTTCAATCTGAGGAAAAAAAAAACACTGCTTTAAATAGAAGAAGCAGAGGACCCGGTCCCAGCACCAAATAAAATACAAGAACACGACATGTGAAAACCAAGAGATTTTGAATCCAAGCCCGTTAAAGGTCGATCATTTCATCTGTTTCCTTTTTCAAAAACTAAAGCTTCTTCCTTTTTAAACCGATTCGACCGTTTTATTGTCTTCTCTTGAAAGGGTTCCTTCCTTTCTTCCTTCTTCAACTTGAAATGCAGCAAAGGGAGAAGTGAGAGAGAAAGAGAATTAGATTAAAAGGTTGAGCTCTTTCAGTGGTATATTCCCAGAGAGAGAAGCGATTTCTTTTTTTTGGTTCTATTTATCTTTCTTTGTAGGCTTGTTTGCTTTGATTATGGTTGCAAAGGAGAGGGAGTTGGAGTTTAACAAAAGTTAAAGATCGAACGATTTGGGTGTTCAGGTACATCCAAAAACAAATCTTTTTGTATTGCAATTTGTATTGTTATGGGTTGGAATTTGGGTTTGGACTCTCTGCTCTCTTATCTGTGGGAAATGCTGAAAAAGACTGCATTTTTATCTTCTTCAGCGCCACAAACACACACACAGAGATAGGGAGATCTAAGCCGTTGAATCTTACCTTCTTACAGCGGCAAGTGCCTTTAGGTAGAAGAAAGCGACTTGCAGATACAGTTCCTGCTAGAACGGGGTTACCGGAAAAATTGCCCATGATAGCTTCGTTTGCAGATGGGAAGTGTCTATAGTAGGCCTTGCATGTGCGGGGACCACCACGATGCATCCAAACAGAGGAGTAATGGCAAATTGGACGTGGCTTGAGGTTTTGGTCAAATTTTTGAAATTTGATGACCGTAATGTGATCAAAAGTGGGACCCCACCAAGGATGTGGGGTTCACCTGGTGGAGAAAACTGTCCATATTCCAAAATTTGAACTTGGGGCAGTTTTCTCCACCTCCATTTTCTCCACAAGTTTTTTTCTTTTCCATGGAAAATTGGGCCTAGGTGATGATGCACGTGCAAGGAATCCCACTGGAGGTAGATCATGAAAGCGTTGAATTGAAGGTGGGGGCAGTAGGCTTCATTTGCAGCATGCCTATGCTTTCTATATAGCCTCTAAAGGTAGGATCTATTTTTGGATTAATTGATGGTGAGACAAGTGCCACACAGTGGCCAATTGTTTGCGAGACCTAGGAGGGATGCTATCCTTCTGAAATATCAATTCTTAGAAGTGGAAAATGAGTTGGAGGTGTTATTCAAGGATAGTTGTACGATGGAGACATCCCTCTGCCACATGCATCCCATGATCCTCTAATAGAAGAAGTCAAGAATTCTGTGGTGTAATTCACGGATTTTTATTTCCGCACAAAGTATACGATTATTTAGGAAATGATTTTCTGTAGACTCATATAGTACGGATTCAATTTTTATTAAGAAGAAAACTGAAATCTTTTCCTACCTTTTTGCCCCCCCTAAAAACGTCACTTTAATCTTAGTGAGGCCTACCATCATCTAGTCCTAGGCATTTAACTCTGATCAAAATATCTATATTTTTTTGGTTAGTAATAAAAATAAGGAGGGATGGTGATCTTTAAGTAGTTTGAATTTCAAAGTTAGATATGATCTATCCAGTGTTCATTTCTCCTTCACTTCTGTTCTTGTCTTATCAGCTACTAATCATCACCTTACCATACATTTCAAAGCACTTTCAATGGATAGGATTGCAAAATTGGTTAAACTATTGATAATGCTCAGTCCATGATAGGGACAGACCAGAAAGACAATGTTTTAGGGTAAGGTCTTCTCAGGGTAAGATAAAGACTGGTTGGTTTGTAATGATGCATCACTGCTGTTCATTGTACTATAGATAAGAATGGGCCATGAACATTGATTGGTTGGACAATCCTAAAAAACACTTCCCCACTAATCAAAAGTCTAGAATTGTCCAATGACAAAACTTGTCAGTGGGCATAATGAAAACGGTTGGAAACCGTTACCCATTACCTATACACCTATGTTTCTGGGCTCCTTCTCATTTTCTAATGAACTTCTTTGATTTTAACTTCTTCAATTCCTCTGTTTGTGAACAAAAAAAGGACCACTGTCAAATACTAACCAGTCTGTCCGTGGAACATTGATTTGGTGGATTGGGTGTAGGGCCATTCTCATGAAATGTTCGATCTGTTATGTACAAGATTCTCCTCCCGGGCTCCAGGCCTTTGTTTTTTTATTTTATAGTTTCCTTCTGTTGGTTTCAACTACTGCTGATTATTTATACACCCATCTCTACCCTATCCATTTAAAATAATTTTTGGTTGACCATCATCTCTTTGCAGCCTGTCCATCTCTTCTTTCAGCTCTTGCAATCCCATTCATGCAAATGGTCGAAGAAGGTAAAGAGATTGTCGATGCCCAGTCTGCAGAAGACTGGTTAGCACGTGCACAAGAACTTATCCCAACAGCTATAGAGAAAGCAAAGGTGATCAAGGCTTTTGCGGGTCGATGGAAGATTGTAATTTCCAAATTAGAACGGATTCCATCATGTTTATCCAATTTGTCTAGCCATCCTTGCTTCTCTAAGAACACTCTATGTGAGGAGCAGTTAGAGTCTGTGTGTAAAACGCTGAGGGAGGCAATAGAATTGGCGGAACGTTGCGCAGAAGAAAGATACAGCGGTAAGCTTCAGATGCAGAGTGATCTTGATGCTTTGTCTTCAAAGCTGGATTTGAATCTAAAAGATTGTGGGCTTCTTGTGAAAACGGGTGTTCTCGGGGAGGCAACGTTGCCTATGTCAGTTGCACACCACATTGAATTAGAATCTCCTAATGGGAATATTCGTGAATTGCTGGCGCGGCTTCAGATTGGTCACCTCGAGGCAAAGCACCGGGCGCTTGATAGCCTAATGCGAGTGATGAAGGAAGATGAGAAGAACGTATTGGGTGTATTGGGTCGGAGCAATATATCTGCTCTAGTTCAATTACTGACTGCAACTTCTCCCAGGACTCGAGAGAAGACGGCATCGGTGATATGCTCGCTTGCAGAATCGGGAAGTTGTGAGAATTTGCTTGTTTCTGTTGGAGTGCTACCGCCTCTGATTAGGTTGGTTGAATCAGGAACTGTGGTAGGTAAGGAGAAGGCCACAATTACACTTCAGAGGCTGTCTATGGCAGCGGAGACAGCCCGCTCAATCGTGGGACATGGTGGGGTTCGCCCGCTGATTGAGATCTGCCAATCTGGTGAGTCTGTTTCTCAAGCAGCGGCGGTGGGGACTTTGAAAAATCTATCAGCAGTGCCGGAGGTGAGACAGAATTTAGCTGAAGAAGGAATCATCAGGGTCATGATCAATCTATTGGACTGCGGAATCTTGTTGGGCTGTAAAGAGTACGCTGCTGAATGTTTACAGAATCTCACCGCCAGCAATGAGAATCTAAGAAGGGCTGTTATTTGGGAAGGAGGGGTTCGAAGTCTCCTGGCTTATATAGATGGGCCACTACCCCAAGAAACTGCAGTTGGGGCACTGAGAAATTTGGTGTGTTCAATTTCCAGGGATGGTTTGGTTTCACTCGGTGTTTTTCCTCGTTTGATTCATGTGTTCAAAGCTGGATCCCTGGGTGCACAGCAAGCTGCCGCATCTGCTGTTTGTAGAATTTGCAGTTCAACGGAAACAAAGAAACTGGTTGGTGAATTTGGAATGATACCTTTTCTTGTAAATATGCTTGAGGCCAAATCCAATTCTGCTAGGGAAGTTTCAGCTCAAGCAATCTGCAGCTTGATGACATTTCCACAGAACTGTAGAGAAATTAAGAAGAATGAGAAGAGTGTGCCTAATCTTGTTCAGTTACTTGATCCAAATCCTCACAATACGGCAAAGAAGTATGCTGTCTCTTGCCTTGCATCTCTCTCCTCAAGCAAGAAACGCAGGAAGGTGATGATTTCATATGGTGCTATAGGCTATCTCAAGAAACTTTGTGATATGGACATCCCTGGTGCGAAAAAACTGCTTGAACGACTGGAGAGAGGAAAGTTGCAGAGTCTGTTCAGCAAGAAATAGTTAAAGCCATTTTCTGTGGATAACATGTTCTGTTCTTGTTGAACTTTGTTTCATTGTCTGTATGAAACAAAGTTTTTGAGGCTGAAACCAATGCCCATGATCATCTTACCTTTCAATTCGTGTGGTAAATTACTATGTTTCCCTCAATGATTATATTATTATGTAAAAGTAAGTGCCTGCAATTTTTCACTGTTGGGAGTTAATTAATCTTTCCATGTTGTTATGATTGTGCTTTTCCCCAAAATGATTTTGTTATTGTTGGGAGTTTATTTTAATCTTTCCATATTGTTATGATTATGCTTTTCCCCAAAATGATTTTGTCGCCATAGTTGGAACCTCTTCCCTCCATCCACTGAATTTGATGATTGTGGCCTTTGCATTCTGTTTGGGCTCTGTTACAAATTACAGGCTTCTCACTTTTACAGTCACCATGGTGGTTATGTCCTGTTTATGTTGACTAGAGCTGTTATTCTTGCCTTGCATTTGTCCTTCTTTTCAATTTGAATGGCTTGTGTTTGCTTTCTTTTAAGTTTCCATTTGACCTTCATCATGTTTCACTTGTTTCTCTTCTCTTGTTTCTATGCTATTTATGTTGCATGTTACAATGTCTTGGCTCTTAAAGGGTGTATTAGCACTGAGGGAGCTGAATCTTTCCATTCCTTGGTCATATATTACTAGGCATGTGAAATGGTGACTGTAGGTGCAAAAAATTTCACACCCATTTAGATAGATGATGAACTTCTTTTGGGAAAGACTACACGTCGGAGAACCTGCAAATGGGAGAGAAGAGAAGGTCAGAAGACCCTGGATGCTGTCAGCGCAAGGCCCTCCGATGCCTAAGTTAGTGCTGGAACTGAACTCAGGTTGGAGAAGAAGAAAAGAGGCAGAGTGCCTGTGCGTTTTCTTGCTTACCGGTTATGGAGCTTGCTCATTGTATTTGTAGCTGAAGTCCTCTGACTTTGGTGATGGGGAGTCCCATCGGTGGTATGGGCGGTTCTGACATTGGTGGCTTGACATAGGCACAACCACCTACTAACAGCTCTCTGTCCGATACCTATCATCATTACTCAACACGTTCTGTAACGTGGTTGAACCCCCAAAGAGGTAAGGCTGACTGTACTTGTTTAATGAGCGATCTGGCACTGTTGCCGAGGAGGTACCGAGCTCGGGTGCTGCCGAGATGGACTCTGGCACTGCTGCCGAGATGGGATGTCTGGCCGAGATGGGATCCCAGGCCAATGTGAAGTATTCTGGACGAAATGGAACTCCTAGCCGAGCTGGAGCTTTTGGCAGAGCTGGCCGAGTTGGAGCTTTTGGCCGAGGTAGAGCTTCTTGCCGAGATCAAGATGTATCTGACTGGTACTTCTACCAAGCCTAAATTTACTCCCACACAGTGACCTGTCTCCTCTTCAAGCAGATAAGATCTCACAATGAAGGGTACTTTCAGTGCCTCAAAAACCATGCACAAGCTTGCTGTACCACCAAAACTGAGAATGCGATAGTGAGTTTGAAATCTGTTCACATGCTCTCAGTTTCAGGTGTAAAAGAGAAGTCACAAGGTTGAGCTACTATTAAACAAGTAATATACTTCAATAAGTGCTGCAAAAAATGGCAATCGAACTCTGTAGGTTTTGACTCCGCAATTTGTTATCCATTTGTTTAGCGCCCCTAATCTCAATTCTCAGGTGCCTAACGAAGGAGAACTGGCTCTGCATTGTCCTTCATTTGGAACTGAAATATAACATAAATCTAAGAAAGCTGCGCGCATCAATAAAGCCTCAACAGTTGACTTTGATTGCTTCCTCTGGGAGTGACCTTCTGTTCAACTGAAAAAGAAAAGTTACTTTGTGACTGATTTCATTGCTAGGTCTGTTGGTGCTTCAACATCAAAGTATGTCATACTAATTGCCATGAAATAGAATCACTTCCATCGAAAGAGTAGTTCTAAAGTTCATAAAGCTGGTTCAAGACTTAGGAGAGCTGATTTGTCACTTATCAATTTCTAGTCAAGTTACATCCATATGAAGTACCTCAAACCTAAACTGAGTTTCAGTTGAGCAGTTGAGTTGTATGAGTCAAACTGACTTGGTTGGACATTGAGTTGATTCAATTTCCAGGTTTCAATCCATGAGCCATAACACTAGCAATTAAACTGAATGCTCTGTATGACAATGAAAGTGTATTAGATGAAATTCATTAAATAAAAAGAAATAAAACAATACACTTGATGCCGATCAAACTTGCGAAAGTTTTATGAATTATGATGCAAAATTTAGACCAAAACTAGTACATGCTCCAGGATTAGATCCCAGGCTCCATTTAGTTACTAATTATGACTTGGTTACCCTGCACCCAGTTTGCCTGTAAATCTAAGTACTCCGCGACGCTGTTTACCTTTTATTGTTAAGCTATAGCCTAAAAGCGCCAAAAACTAGGCTTGGCCCATCGACTCGAAATGACACAGAGTGAAAAATTCGGATTAGTTTGTGTACATTTTCATGAAGAAAACATCTTGTTACCATGATAGTTCTGAAACTAGGGCAGCCCAGTTCACTCCAAAGGACATTGAGTTACCTCGGGTGAGTTCGGGTTCATTTCTGGCAGACCACCCAGACTCTATAAATTTTGTGCCTTTTGAGTTGAGATTACTCGGCCGAGTCATGCCAAATGAGTTCTGAGCTTTAACCTTTATGATTGATGAACATGATTTAGTCGGAAAAAAACCACCCGTGATGTTCTATCCGAACCTTCCAGGAAATCACAATAATCTCAATGATATTTAAAAAAAAAAAAAAAAAAAAAAAAGCCCAATTTCCCTATCTATTCACTTCGTACGGAAGATAGCATTTGGGGCCCACAAATGACTGATGTGAATGGACCATCCAAACCCAACCCCCTACATGTCCATGGATCTCATGAATTTGCATTGATCTAAATGGATTGGGCTGTTGGGTTGAAGGTCAAAAAATAATGTTATATATAAAGGTGTCAAACTAATGGGCCATGGATCAAGAGGTTAAAAGCACGAAAGTAACGAATCCGGATCCCATGTTTGATCCAAACAGGAAAAACCCTATTTGGACCAATCGGGGGTGATACATGAGCTTATTAAGTTTAAAATCCAGTTAAAGACAGCTCCGTCTTTTAAATACAAAATAAGTATAAAATAAATGTGTCACCCCGATTGATCCAGATAGGATTTTCCTATTTGTTCAAACAGGGGATTCGGATCCAAAAGTAACATGAAATTGATATGTGGACCCTACACAGATGGATCTTTCCATCCCCTTATCCATGTTCACTGGGGCCCAGGTGAACCTCAGCAAGCTCCCTCTCATGGTTACGTTGTCCAGGAGATGGCGCATTAAAAGAAGGCCTTCAATTTCAAAGCACCAATCCAATACGACCTTTTACATTGGAAGATCTCTCTCTCTCTCTCTCTCTCTCTCTCTCTCTCTCAATGAGGTCATTGTCTCTGTCTTCTTCCATTGCTGGGATAGCTTCCCAAGAGAACTGAAAGATCTCTTTTTGTCAGGCTGGCACGTAAACAACCTGACATCACTGAAGATAATGCTGAAATGGATTGGACTCATCTTTCAGTGATCACAGCCGTCAATCTAGTGGACTCCCTAGGAAAAAATAAATCTGGTCCATAAAAAATGCTGGGGCTTTCTCATGGTAAGGAAGGAAGAGATTTATACTCATGTATTTAGACAACGAATGGTGTGCCGTCCGAGGCGACCATCCCCATATCTTTTCCATACAACAAATGTAACACGCACCCATATTTTAGTATTTTTCATTCAACTCCTCTCCATGACTGATAATATATCTTCTATTTTCTTTGTCCCTCAGAGAAAAAAAGTAGAGCAGGAGAGACGTCTTCTCCATAGCTAATACTCTCCCAGTCGTCTTTGGCAGGTATATTCATGTCTGTCTTTCTTTCTTCTTCATCGTCTTATCTTTGGTTCTTTTGAAGGATCATAGAAATCGAAGGAAATGAAAGAGGAGTTCTGAAATTTGGAATTGTAATATGTTTCTTGGAGTTTCATGGCTTTCTCATTGTCTTTGAGTGGTTTAATGTTCTTGGTGATTTTATGTTTGTCAGTTTTTTCGACTGGGGAAAATGATGCCTATGCAAATGTTTTAGGGAGTTCTGATGTTATTTTATTTTAGATACGATTTATGAGGATGAGCTGGTTTTTTATTGTTTGCCGATACATGTAAGTGTTATAAAAAGATGCCTACACCTTCATTTAGGCAGACGTATATTTAGAAGTTGACAGAAGAAATATCTAGTGATCACAGTTCACACTCTTGTGGATGGGCCCCGTAGGCCATCTTGTACATCTTTTTCCTATGTTGGTTGGGTCTTGTCACCCCAAATTATGGTGTATGGGAGCTAAGGCCACATCTAGTTAGTTGCTATAGTTTTTATATAAAAAAAAGAGAAGATAACGTTTTTTATAGTTTTTATTATGCATGCCCTAGTTTTAAATGATGGGGTGAATCAACCATGTTCAAGCACCCTTGCGGCCGGTTTGATATTGCAACCTAACAGAAGTTAACATGAACACCCCTATGTAACTACCCACAAAAGAATTCAACAAAATTTCCAGTTTTTCTAATGAACATTTTCAAGTACTATCTGAATATCTCAAGTTCCATGGTATATCTGGCGGAATCCCTGTTTGTATCTGGAAGTGCTTTAGAAGCTTCTATGTTCACTTGCTCTGTTTTGTAGTGAGTTTATTTTGGCTATGTATGTGTTTTTTTTTTTTTTTTTCAGTTGGATACTATTTAACTGACGTTTTTAATAGAAACTGAGTGTGTCAAATCTCATATTTGCTGCTGATACAGTAGTGGTAGGTACTGATCTTTTCCCATGTAATTGTATTCATGCCTCTGCTATCATAAATATAGAATTTCTGTTGCATTTGTCGTATCGGATGGCTTAGAATACTATGTAAGTGTGAAATAATGAAATGAGTTGGTCATCAACCACAGGAAAAATGGTTCACTGCCAAAAGATGAGACTAGCCTTTCCTAGATTTCAGCTGATTTTTAAGGCTTCAATCCAATTCTTAGAGATTCTGTTGATTTTTCTAAATTGGAACTGCCAAAAAAATGTGGGGTGTTCAAGATTTCTTTTTCCTTTTCTGGTAGAGAGCTGCTAGCTTGATCTCACGAACCAAGTGCGTTTTTTTTTTATTATTATTGGTAACAAAAGTTTCACTAAAAGACTTTGATAATACAAAGGAATCACCAATCAAAAAGATTGAGCAGCGAAGGTATAAAAACATTATACCAAGGCAAGAAAAAGTTTGCATAGGAAAGACGGCCTAAGGAGAAGATCTATTCACCCCTTGTTTAGCGTAAGAGTCTTCCATCACATTGGCTGACCTCCAAACTTGCTTAAATTCTACTTGAATCACTGAAGCCAAGGATTTGAGCTCATTAAAATAGAAATAAAACCTCCATGGGGCTGTCATGGAAGAAGATAGCATTCAATGAGTTGCTTTCCACCACTAGGATATCATGGACATGGAGGACAAAGATACAGGGAGCTTCTAATATAGCCAATACTTCTGCCTTGTTGGATTCAAGATGTCAGCGTTCTTAGAAAACATTGCCAAAACATCCCCTTCACTATTATGAAGCACTCCTCATATTTCTGTCAGACCAGGTTTTCACCTCGCTGCACCATCGGGGCGGGGGTTTCCACCGGAGTCCACCTGCATCCACATTAAACTTTAAGACACCAGCTGGAAGAGACAACCTACCCAACAAACTCCTCACCTTGGACAGCCCATTAGACAAAGTAGCTTCCTAGTTTAGCAAATAACCTAGACATTTTTAAACAGAGATTGAAATATTAAGTTGAAATCACTAGTGGCCTGTCAACGACTTACGAGAGATTATCTCCTCAATGCCTTCCACGGCTAAAATGGAGTGTATACAACCTCTACGCGACAGACCTCGGACCTAGCTTCTTCCTTCTCAATACACAAAGACTATTTAAAGCAGTACTATGAAATTTAAAACCTTAAAAAGAATAAGCTGAGTAACAGATGATGCATGAGTTTCTCAAAACTACACACATATATTAAAAATAGAATTTCAAAACAGATTAAGAAGACGGATTACAACACGGAGAAAACAAAACAAAGGGCTTACAGAGGGAGAAACTCCTTTCTCAAAGAGTCCCATTTTGCAATTCTCGATGTGACAATAGACATGCAATCTTCAACCAGCATTGACTGTTTCCTGAAAATCCTTTCATTCCTTTCTTTCTATACCGACCGTAAAATGTCAAAAGAGACAAGCTTTTAAACAATTACCCCACAGCCAAAGAAAAGTGGAAACCTCCAAGCTTCAACCAAACCTGAAAAGGACCCCAAAAACACCACAAAACACCACAGTTAGCCAGAAATGGCTACACAGAGAATAAGAGAGCTTATATTGTAAGAAAAAGTCATCTACCGTTTCCTCAAACTTCCCACAAAACACACACAAATCTGGGATGGCGTCCAATAACATACCTCTCCTCCTAAGGTTATCCATTATCAAAATCTTGTTGGACATAGTGACCCAACAAAAAGGTTCCAACCTGGGGGACACAAACTCAACCAGACTAGAGATCATACAAGCCTTGATGATGGAAACTCAAGCATCTCAAGATAGAAAGATTTCGAATAGAAAACACTTGAGGGACTCAGTTTCCAAATATGGATATCTGTCTTCTCCCTGCAAATGAAACTTAGCAAGAATACTCAACGACTCTTAACTCTTGACACCTGGGACTGATGCACCACTCTAGAAAGGGACACCTCCGCAGATATAAAACCCCCCTTACCCACATAACAATCATTGACTGATAATTAGATGCAACTCTAAATAACCTAGGAAACATAAGAATAAAGGACCCACTCAACTTTAAACTCACCCCCCTTGTTATAAGCCACCTATATACACTAAGACAAATGGCCAACACTCAAAATATTTGCCCACAAACCAAGTACATAGATCTCTAGTTTTGGATTTGTTTCTTTGACTTATTTGTTTGGTAGTTATTTAAGAAAGTTGCAGGCCCACTCAAAGTTTTCCAAATATTTTGTTGATGGAGGATGTTGATTGAAAGGCGCTAACCTGACCAGACATCAAGATTGATGGTAAAGTTTGTACATGGAGCCTAACTGGGGATTTTGAGTTGTTGTGAGGCTATCTGATTATCCTTTGGGGTGTCTATAGCCTGTTTCCATCTCTATTCATGAGCTTTGGATTTTGGACATTACTGATTATGCATTGCCTTTACTGTAGTATATTTTAATGAATTTTTGGTTTTTATGTAAACAACACGAGTTTTTAGATTTGTTAGAACCATTTTTGTCGCTAAAAATTTTTTGTTAATTGCTGAATCTTTTTCACCTCTGCTATTGTCCCTTTATGATATAGCTTATTCTGCTGTTGTTATTACTGTCTTGATCGTAGTTCAATTTGTTCAAATCATTAATTATGGGAAAAGACTCTAAATACTGAGCAAAAGTGAAGCTGAATAATTATAGAAGAAAGTGCTATCAACAAATCTTTTACACAATATGGTCAAAGCTTTTTTGCATTTAAAATGGCTTCATAATTGATGGAAGACACTATTTGCATCAAACCAGATGAAATGCATTGTCATCAATCACATAACATTGAGTGTGTTTGCTACAGAGGGGATTTGGCAGTGAATATGTAATGCTAGTAAAGAGTGTGTGGCCCCATATATATCTTGACTAAGTTTATGACATTAAATTAAATTTGTGCTTGATTGACAAGGTATTTTCAGGGTAAAAGATGAGTACTCTAGAAGCAACCAGAGCAGAGCTCGCACTTCTTGTTTTATATTTGAACAAAGCTGAAGCTAGGGATAAGATATGCAGGGCTATACAATATGGTTCAAAATTCTTGAGCAATGGAGAACCTGGTACAGCTCAAAATGTTGATAAATCTACTAGCTTAGCAAGGAAAGTTTTCCGATTGTTGAAGGTTAGATTTGTTGTTTGTTGTAGTATCCAATCTGAGTGATAGGGTCCTGTGCAGCATAAACTATATAGTTGTGCCACCAATTGTTCGTTTATCTAGACTGTAGATCTGATTGGCCCATCATGGATCTAGGCTATAACAAGACACTCATATAAGAGAGAAAAAAGTAGTTTCCTCCAAAGAATTGTGTATTGACCATTGTGGTCGATCCCCCTTTATATATTCCTTTCCTTTCCTTTCCTTAAATACAAGATAATACAGCTATAGATCCCTTCATGTAGGGATCTTATCTTGTTAAGCCATTAATTAGCCATGCCTCTTTAATGCCTAGGCATTTTTGGATGTATTGGTTATTAACTTGAGAGGGCACCCTCACAAAATCTGAAAGATTAAAGGATCTTAAACCTTTCGGATTTAGATGGTCTTTGGCACGTTGTGTTCTCTGATTTGCCTCACATTTTTATGCTAAGGCCTCCGGTTTAAGGGTTAATGGTATTCCTATCATATACGTCATTTCAAGTATCCCAATCCATGGTGGACCCTATCAGATCAGTGAGCCTGAGTCACAGCACCATGAGCTTGCATGAATAGTTATGTACTCGCTGTACGTTTGTTGTGGCCCCAAAAACACTCAATCCTGATCATACTGCTCATGATTTGTTACATATACTCCACCTTTTTTTCTACATTTTTGCCATTTATTGATCCTTTTAACTGAATTTTCAGTTTGTAAACGATTTGCATGCTCTAATTAGTCCGTCTCCTCAAGGAACTCCTCTTCCGCTCATTTTACTTGGAAAGGTAAGAATCGTTGGCTTGTTGCTGAATGAAATGGTGTTTATTAAGTTGTGCTGTTTGCGGTTTTTCACATGATGTTTGTTACAGTCCAAAAATGCATTATTGTCAACTTTCTTGCTTCTGGATCAAATTGTCTGGGCTGGCAGATCAGGAATTTACAAGGTAAGGGAATTCTTTCCTTTTGGTTCGTATTCCTACATAATTCCAACCAGAGACTAGAATTAACTTATCCAACTTAGCTTTCATGTAGAACAAAGAACGCACAGAGCGAATTGGCAGGATATCTCTTTTCTGTTGGATGGGCTCCTCAGCTTGTACTACCTTAATTGAGGTTTGATTTCAGTTCTTCCTCTTTTGAGAAACAGTCTTTATGCTCTGCAAAACATAGAAGTGTCTGCAACTACAGTGTTCTGTATACAGTCCAAAGTGAATTGGATGTTTTGGCAAAATAAATGGTTGAATTGTTTTGTCACATTTGCAATGGTGTGACAATCAGAAATCACCAAACTGGAAACCACCGAATAACTTGGGCATATACTACTTTCCTGACTTATTTCATCTAAATTGTTATCAGCCAAACTGCGCTGATAATGAATTCTGATTCCACCACATTTTTGTACCAATATCTTTGCATTCATATATCAATGGTCCATTCTATTGGTCTGTTCAAAGTGATTTGGATCACATCCAAATGAACCCTCGCTACATTATCTAGCACGCTGCAGGACTTATACACAATTATTTTCCGTTTTCTCTATTAGATTGCAGAACTTTGGAGACTGTCTGCGGCAATCAAAAAGCTGGAGAAGGATCTTAAGCAAACTGATAAATATCAAGTATGTTTAGCTTAGCACTAAAACAAGGACATAAGGTTTGAAGATGTTACGCTTTCTCTTCTCCTCTCTTACCTCTTTATACGAAAATCTCGCTGTCTTGTTGGTGAACGCAGAACGACCAGTACCTCAAGAAGCTCAGACAGTCGAATGATAGGTTGTTAGCCCTGGTAAAATCTTCCTTCGATATAGTGGTTGCAGTTGGGTTACTTCAACTAGCACCGAAGAAAGTGACACCCCGTGTAACAGGAGCATTTGGATTTTTCACCTCTCTCATCTCTTGTTATCAGGTAATTTTTCTTTATGGACTATCCATGGTGATGTTTGGTTCAGATTATTTTTGGGTGAGCTTTAATTCTTGGTTTCAAATAACAATGCAGTTGCTCCCTCCTCCACCGAAGGCGAAGGTGCCATAACTGAGGAAGTTCTGTTCTCTTTTTGTCCCTATGGAGCTTCCATGCCCTCAATAATTCTCCAGGTTGGTGGAGATTGCCGTCTTGTTATATGCTTCTGCACTTGTTCTTGGGTAACTACATATTTTGGTCTTGCTCATTCATCTCTGTTTGAATAATAGATGATGATAAGCATATTTGATGGATAGATGTTGCCAGATGATAAGACTGGATGGTTGCATATTCCCATGTGGTCATTTTGCTATCTATACATTTACAATTACATCTCCAGATGTCGGTTTATCCAGGCTTGAAATATATACATTCATTTGCATGACATAAGGCTTGATGAAGAATACTATGTGCAAAGTGGTGCCTCTCACATTTTTGGAAGAGAGAACTATTTCAACCCTCTTGTGTGGCCCATTTGGAAGTCTATCAGCCACAGAGGAATAGAGTGATGCATGGCTGCATGTATATTTTGGATTAGATTTTGGGAGGAAAAAACATGCTTGATTGGCTAGGAGGTAGAAATGGCGAGGAGCCCCTCCTTGGGGCCCCACCTAGATCATGACCATATTGTGGAGGGCACGGGGTCGATTCCCAGAGTCCAATCAAGTGAACCTAGCCCTTTATTTTTGTGCCCCAAAGTTGCATGGCTTGCATAATGCAGATTGTGGTGATTAAATCCAATGGCAGATAATAGTTGAATCATTGTTTGGGACTTGGGTGTGGGGTGGTGAGTCGTGTGTGAAGGAAATAGATTGATCACAGATGAGACCATATATGAAAACAGAAAAGGGGCATAAAGGAGCACTTCAGGGTTTTTTGATTCACATGCTTAGGGATGCTCTTGTCTGGCCTTCTATGGGTGTAGGAGTGAAATAGTCAGTTTTTTTTTTTTTTTTCCTTAAACGATCATCCAACAATAATAACAATAATATAATAGATATGAATGGAATACATATAATTCATGCCATAAGTAGTTAAAAATAAAGATCGAATGTGAATTTTAAAAATGAACGTCAAACTGCCTTCCCTATTTGGGAAAAAGCATCAAAAGAAGCTGGGAAATGAACTAATAGGGTGGTATTTGATGCTCACTTTTGAAAGTACATCTTTGATCCTTATTTTTAACTAGCAATGGTTTATACCAAAAAAAAAAGCAGCAATGGTATGGATTTTATATATTCAATTCCTATGTGTTTTAATGCAAACAAATAGGTCCTAAGTGAAATGTGGTCCAATAAATATACGCGAGGGTGTGATGAGTAGCAAAGGTGGAGCCCACGTGGATACAATCAAATGGTCAAGTGCCTTCAGCGCCATGTTGATTGGCAACATAAGATCATTTCTCTTTATCACATATTATTCAGGGTCGGAAAACTTCTCAAGTAACTTGTGAGTGGCAACATAAGATCATTTCTCTCGATCGTGTATTATTCAGGGTTGGAAAACTTGCCAAGTGACTTGTGAGTTGGCCAAATCACCTCATTTTGGAGAATAGCCAAGTCAAATAAAGAGGAAACTCAATATACATGAAAAAATTATAAATAAATAAAAAAGTTTTTTCCTTTTTTGGGTTTTTTTTTTTTTTTTTTATACTTTCATACTTTTTGAATATGTAAGTTTATTGATTTTGATTAGTTATCATTAACTCGACTTTGGATATTATCATTATAAAAGATGAGTTGAATTCCAATGCACATGCACCCTTTGTCACCTGAGTATTAACCTCTCGATACTTGAAGCTGTTGCATTGCGAAGCAACACTTTTAGGCATTCAAAAAACTGACTGAAGAACCCGACAACATTCTCTTGCTCAACAGTCTCAAAATGTTTATTTTCTTGATGTTTGAAGCCGCCTACAGAGTCGACACACTGTTTCAGGCATAAAAAAAAATCTTATACATAAAGCTTATGATCAGCCATCTATATATGAACACCAATTTTGACAGCCTTTGAAACCATGATTCAAAACCAGGGGCGCTCATGGATGGGCTACTAAATATTGGTTAACATTTTAATGGGAAAGATCTCTCCTCCCTCAGCTCATCCACTCATCAGCTCAACTTGCAATAACTATAAGAGCAGGTGATTGGATCATATTGGTAACACTTTAACAAGGCCCTACACACATTTTTCCATGTGACTCTGAGTGGATGAGGGCTCTTTTAACACTATTTTGATATATATGTAATAAAGATGGTATTTTTAAATAATATCTACAAAAATTGATAATATGTAATGCTAACGGAGGGTTCCTAACCCTTTTGAGCGATTGGAGTACAAGTGGACTCAACCTTCGGTTACCACTCGGCCAACTCCTTAGGGCCCGTTTGGTAATTTTACTAGTATAGTCAAGTGAAGTAAAGTCAAATTAAATATCCCATCAAAAGCACTTTTCCAAAAAATTCCCTCCATCTTTTCCAAAAAAAGTCAAAAAGTAACTACATTTACTCACTAAAAAACAAAAAAACTCCATTTTCCCATACAAAAAGTCAAAAATATTCTATCCCAAACAACTAAAAACAAAATATCATCATAACTCACTTATATTTTATTCATTCTTTTCGTTTCACTTCACTCCACTTTATTTTAAAAGTAAATTACCAAACGGGCCCTTAGGGTTGATTTATGTTCATTTTTATATATTATTTTTAATTGTAAGATTCAACTTAGTTTTCAGCCATTTTCCCAATAATTAATGTAATGAGAAAAACACAAATTTGAAAACATCTTCACATTTCCCAAGAACAATATTTGTGATTACATTTGCGACCAACTTACCAAAGCCCACAACATGCTGTATATGGGCTTTTAGGCCTGTGGGTTGAACCAAGGGCCTAACATTCTAGTGAAATAATTGAATACTCTTGGCCCGGGCTTCTATATGCATAAAGGCCTGTTCTGGCCCAATGTTTAGCACAGCCTTTGGCCCATGGTCCAACCTAGCCTTCAACATTTGGCCGTCAACATGTTGCCACATGAACATTATAATAAAATAAATCCCAAAACCTCTGCTTTGTTGCTGTACCTGTACAACTGGTCCAACCCAGGATTTTCTACACTTCCTTGCTCAAAACCCAAAAAACATGCATTGGTTCAACAGTCATCATCAACTTAATTAAAGGGACAATCCAAGTACTCACTTTCAAGCATTATCAATCCATCTCAATTCTCAAGAGGGTTCAATTAAAATAGCTGTATTACAATAAATTCATTAAACTGTGTGATTGGGATGTTCAATAATAAGATAATTAGATGGGCTCTCTCATAGTCCTTGCGCCCTTGGCTGGGGTACCTAAAAAAAATTTACGATAATGACATAGGCATCGTGATATATATTTAATACAAAAAATTTGATAACCATGTTGTAGTGCCAATTGTGATTAATATCAAAGATATTTGACAAATATTTCAATAAGATTGCAATGCTTATTTAGAATGGCATTTACCAAACAATATTGCAATCTTTGGAAAGTATAGCCTAGATTAAATAATATTGGATGAAGATCATGGCAATAATAAAACAACAACTGGAAGTTTTGACAAAAACCTAAAAAAAAAATCACTTTTTATATTTTTTTTAACAGATTTTCCTCTGACATTCTCCCAAAAACATTCCAATAAGAATTTAAAAAAGAACCCAGAATTTGAAAACAATCATACATTTTTTTTTGTGGCTATAATTTTCAAGAACGATGTTTGTAAAGTCGTAAAACCCACCTGGATGCAATGCCATTCATATGCTGAAGTCGGCGTCGATGGATTAGAGGTATGTCAAATATTAATTATCACCATACTATGATCAGAACTGCCTGTTTAAAAGCCTCAAGTATGATCTTATATCCTCTTAAAATATGTTAAGATATTTCAATGCCCAAAGGTGGGCCCTACATTATAGCTCTAAAAAATTACATTGAAGGGGAATTCCAGTGGTTTGAAGATTTATCATGTGGACAAAAGGAATATGCATCGCATACCAAAGCCAGAACAGAAGTAAAGGTTAAATAGCTTTTCTTTAATCCAGCTGTCGGTGGTTTGGTTCCATTTAAAGGTGGGGGTACAAGAGGAATCATTTTCTTACCTTCTTGCTTTGTCTGCCTGTTTTGCAGAGGAGGGAATATCCTTTGATGCAGAGAGAGAAACCATGATAACACACCTACCACAAGACCAATTTTCTCTTGCAAGATGGCACACTCGGCACGTTTAGTTTAGGTTAGTTTAGTGTGCTGGCCCTTTTTTTTTTTTAATTTAAGTGAGGATTGTAAAAACTTTTTTCAGTAAAAAAATTAAGCTCAATTTTATGATTTTCCTAACAGAAATATAATTGCACTGAACGCAAATTTTATTTTAACGAAAAAAAGGATTTTCATAAGTTCCGCTTCTTAATTCCTATGGGTAACTCAGTTAGCGTAGAACCATGGTTTGCACTTAAAGGTTGTAGATTCGAAACTGCATTACCACACTGAGGCTACATAAAAGTTTACCCGGCTTTCCTCTGAACCCTGAAAGATTAGTCCAGCCCAATGAGTTGGGAACCCTCTAATAGCAAAAAAAGAAAAAAAAAAAGTTCGACTTCTTATGTGGAAAAACCAGCTGCACGAAAGTGCCCTTCTTGATCTTTAGTGGGAACCCATACTCATGGACAGCCAGATTAAGAACATCTGCAAGTGGGAGTAAAAAGTGCACTACTACTTATTGGGCTGATTTTTATTTTGACTGTTTACTTTAAATCCATAGCATCGACGGATTTTATGCCACGGGCCCCCTTTTTTCCCTCTTGTATAAGTAACTAATCACTTCTTTTTTAAAGTAACTAATCACTTTTTTCTTAATCATTTGGCCCATCAGCATACTATGCGGTGTCATTAGTGGAGGCTGATCAGAATCTTCTATTCAGCTTCGGATTAAGTGGGAGACTGAAAAGTGTACTTCCCATTTTAAAAGGTAATTAAATTTTTTTATCTCAAGTGGGCCCCATGAGACGGGTCTTTTCGTACTTAGGGAGGGCTTGTACCATGGAAATGAAAACATTCACATCTTTGAAAGACTAGAAAGCTAGTGATAAACAAATTGTTTATGAAGTGGGGAGAAATAAGGAGTGGTTGATGGTCATGGAATATTTATTTTTTTTACAACACCATTAAACCAAGAGTGTGTTGGTGGTACTGGTGATGGTCATGCAATTGAATGGTAATGATACTAATATGATATTGTAATCAATACAATCAAAAGCCGTCTTGTTAAATATCGATCCACAGGCACGGTGAAACTGGTAGGATTGAGGTCCACAAAGTCATCGTGGTTAGCGTTAAAGCCGGTTTTCTGTAGAAAGTCCATGGTTCTAACAGGGCTGTGCATGCAGTTGGACCAAAGAAAATTGATCCACGGTATTCGGGATATATACTATCTTACACTTATATCCCTAACCAACTAAGTTACAGTGGATATACCTATAGAGGTCATCATGTATGTCAGCGAATTGTAAGATCACACCCTCGGGGCTAAGACAAGTTATGGCCCAAAATGTCACCTATCACTTGTAGAAATGGCAGCTCCTATCCTCTCAAGTAGAGGTGGGAGTTGATTAGTTGAACCCAGTTGAGAATTGGTTCACATACATGCAAAGTTTACTCCAATCTTAGGGAAGACACAATTTGGTTTAATAAGCAAGACATGCATGGGAAGACTTGGACATAAAAGGCCATAGCATAGATGCAATCCCAATCCAGAAGTCATTAGCACTTTTTGTTGCACATTGGTGGCATTGCATGCTCATTTCGCAGTGAAAAAGACTCTAAAAATGTATAAAAGAAACCATGGGTTTGCTTTTAAAAGCACCCTACTGCACTGGAGAAAGTTAGGTATGCCTACCAACCTGAACAATGATAATTGTGAGGGGGCCAGGGGGGGGGGCACACACAGCAAGCAATCTCTGTTTAACAGTCCAATTGATTGCGGCAGTGAAACAGAGGACATTAAAGGATCACCACCTTCCTCTGTCCATCACCAGCTTCCTCTCTGAACGAATCAAAAGCCAAGGAAAGAGTATAAGCATTGCTATTGTGCTCAATTTGGCTGTCATTTCATCCATTTTTCCTTTCTTTAGTTTCACACTGATATGTGCCACTCTATACGCACCAGAACCAGACCACGTGATGTAGTGGCAAGATGGAAGACTTGGTCTTAGTTGTTTGTTGAATCTGTTACGTGGGTGCTATTCTTTGTCCTGTTTTTCAGCATTCCTATTCTCTAGCATTGTTGTTATTTCCCTACTAGTTGTATGGCTATATATAGCCTGGATGAGTTCAAATAAAATATGCAGTTTTATTCTCAAACAGTCCCTTCCTTCTTCTATTCTCTTCTTATCTTAAATTATTTCGTATCAGTGGTACCAGAGCAGGTTTCGTCCATGGACACTCGCGGCAAAACAAATGCAGAATTCCGCAATGATGTCAACGAAATCTTGGCACGACACGAGAGCAGTTTCGATCAGGTGAACGCAGCCTTACAAGCAGTGTTAACCGAGCTTCAATCTCTTCGAGCCTTACGTACCCAAAACACTAGCTTTCCCGAAACCAACCCATTTGCACGTGACGAATCCTCACACCCACACACTTCCCGTTCATACCCCATGAATGACCACTCCCATCAACACCTCAAGTTGTTCTTCCCAAAATTTAACGGAGACGACCCAACTGGATGGATTTACAAGGCAGAACAATACTTTGAATTCAAAGGCATTGCACCAGCACAACAAGTTCAGCTGGCCTCCTTCCATCTAGAAGGCATCGCCCTGCAATGGCACAGGTGGTTGACGAAGTTTCGTGGACCACTCACATGGGATGAGTTCACCAAGGCTGTACAACTCCGATTTGGTCCAACCGACTACGAGGACCCATCCGAAGCTCTGACTCGCCTTAAACAAACCACCACCGTAGCAGCTTATCAAGAAGCTTTTGAAAAGCTTTCCCACCGAGTTGACGACCTGCCAGAAAAGTTCCTAATTGGTTGTTTTATTGCAGGACTCCGAGATGACATTCGCATAGATGTAAAAATTAAACAACCAGGAACCTTGGCAGATACAGTAGGAGTGGCTCGGCTAATCGAGGAACGCAACCAGCTGCAGAGGAGACCAAACCAGCAGCTCCGTCCCCAACCAGCTTTTGCAACATCAAAGACTTCACCCAACCCAATAGCGGGTGTGCTAGGACCTCCACCAACCCAGCGCATCCACCAGAGTTCCAATACTCAACCAGCAACCTTCCGCCGAATCACCAATCAAGAGGCCCGAGAACGACGGGAGAAAGGGTTATGCTATTATTGTGACGAGAAGTTCATTCCAGGCCATCGTTGCGAACGACCGCAATTGTTCATGATCGAGGATTCACCCCATACGGGCATCGAGGATATTGATGACGATCAACCAGAACCTGAACCTCATGAAGCTCTACCCGAAATTTCTTTCCATGCAATTGCAGGTACTGAACACCCACAAACCATACGTGTCCTTGGCAAGTTGAAAAACAAGCATGTTACAGTGCTAATTGATGGTGGCAGCACTCACAACTTCATTGATCAGGCCATCGTCTCTAAGTTCGGGTTACCAGTAATCCAGGATAAGAAATTCCAAGTCATGGTTGCTAACCGAGAGAAAATAGAGTGTGCGGGCCAATGTCGGATGCTCACCATCACCATTCAAGGGCTTCCCGTCACCGCCGACTATTACATCCTTCCTGTCGCCGCATGTCAGTTGGTATTGGGAGTGCAATGGCTTGCCACTCTCGGACCCATCAAGACTGACTACAAGCAACTCACCATGGACTTCAACATGGCAGGAACTTCCCATACATTCCAAGGATTGGGACGAACGGGTATCGAAGCCTTAACTGACAAGGAATTCAATGGATTACAAAGCACTGGGCTATTTTTTCAAATAATTCCTGCCAACTGCAACAGTCAACCAACTTCCTACCCACCTGAGATGGGCCATCTCCTAGCAAAATTCTCTCAGGTATTTGAAACACCTACCAGCTTACCTCCACGGTGGTCACATGATCATCACATTCCATTGCAACCAACCGCGGGACCAGTCAATGTGAGGCCTTATCGATACCCTTATTACCAAAAAACTGAGATAGAGAAAATGATAAAAGAGCTCTCGCAATCTGGTTTGATACGGCCCAGCCACAGTCCATTCTCTTCCCCCGTTTTGTTGGTAAAGAAAGCAAATGGCGCTTGGAGATTTTGTGTGGATTACCGAGCTCTAAATGACATCACAATTAAAGATAAGTATCCAATTCCTGTCATTGATGAATTATTAGATGAGCTCCACGGTGCCAAATTTTACTCCAAATTGGATCTACGGTCTGGATATCATCAAATCCGCGTGCAAGAAGAGGACATTCCTAAAACCGCATTCCGGACGCACGAAGGACATTACGAGTTTATTGTGATGCCATTTGGTCTCACTAACGCTCCAGCAACCTTCCAAAGTCTCATGAATGATCTCTTCCGTCCCTATCTCCGGCAATTTATTTTGGTTTTCTTTGATGACATTCTAGTATATTCAAAATCATGGGAAGACCATCTCACACATTTGCAAATTGTTCTGCAGATCTTATCCACTAACAGTTTGTTTGCAAAAGAGTCGAAATGTCGATTCGGAGTTTTACAGGTCGACTACTTGGGTCACGTCATTTCAGAGCAAGGGGTCTCGGTTGATCCGACCAAAATACAAGCTGTCATTGAGTGGCCAACACCAACAACAGCAAGAGGGGTCCGTGGGTTCCTCGGTTTAGCAGGATACTACCGGAAATTTATCCGTCAATTCGGATGTATAGCAGCTCCTCTGAACCGTCTCTTGAGCAAGGAGGGATTTCAATGGAATGAGGCAGCCGAGTTGGCCTTCAAACAATTGAAAGAGGCATTGACATCACCGCCAGTCTTACGCCTTCCCGATTTTACTCAGCGTTTTGTAATTGAATGCGATGCTAGCGGAATCGGACTCGGTGCCATTCTTATCCAACAAAATCAACCAGTGGCGTACTTTAGCCAAGCATTGAAAGGCTCGGCATTGGCATTGTCCACCTACGAGAAAGAAATGTTGGCTATTGTCAAAGCAATCAAGAAGTGGCGTCCATACTTGCTGGGAAAACCATTTACAGTCCGCACTGACCAAAAAAGTCTCAAGTACCTATTGGAGCAACGAATTACTACACCAGCACAAACACGATGGTTGCCAAAAATCCTTGGTTATGATTATGAAATCGAGTATAAACGAGGGCCTGACAATCAAGGTGCAGATTCTTTGTCACGTATAGTGGAATTACAATTTTTATCCATTTCCCAACCACGTGCAGATTGGTGGCCAATGCTTCAAAAGGAAGTCCAACAGGACTCATTTTATGCAGACTTATTACAAAAGCAACCCTCTCAAGCCGCCCACAGGCTGCTCCAACGTGATGGCGTTTGGTTCAAAAGAGACAAAGTCTATATGAGCCCCACCTCCCCCTTGCTTTCGAAGATAATGGCTGACTGCCATTCGTCACCCATAGGTGGGCACTTTGGATTTCATAAAACTCTCCTCCGTATCAAACAGAGCTTCTTTTGGTCTAATATGCGCCAGATGGTGAAAGATTTTTTGCAAGCATGTGATGTCTGTCAGCGGTTCAAAACCGATTGTATGAAGCCGGCGGGGTTGCTTCAACCGCTACCTATCCCTACTCAAATGTGGACTGATGTCTCGATGGACTTTATTGAAGGGTTACCATCTTCTAATGGATATACTTCCATCATGGTAGTCGTCGACCGCTTGACGAAATATGCTCACTTCGTAGCCTTGAAACACCCATTTACGGCTGTAATTGTCGCCAAGGCATTTGTTGCCAACGTGGTTCGCTTGCACGGTATTCCGACATCAATTGTTAGCGACCGAGACAAGGTGTTTATCAGCTCCTTTTGGCGCACATTGTTCCAACTGCAGGGCACCAAGTTGTGTATGAGCTCAAGTTACCATCCCCAATCCGACGGACAAACAGAAGTTGTCAATCGAACCTTGGAGCAATATTTACGTTGTTTTACAGGGGACCAGCCGCGGATATGGCTCGAATGGATTCCCTGGCCGAGCTCAGCTACAACACTTCCACTCACTCCTCCACCAAGATGACACCCTTCGAAGCCGTTTACGGCATTCCGCCTCCAAGCTTACTGGCTTATGTCCCAGGCACTTCACGTGTCCAAGCAGTTGATGAGTACTTGCGTGACCGAGATACTATCCTACGTGAGCTGCGACATAACCTACTGCTGGCTCAAGATCGGATGAGATGTCAAGCGGACCAACACCGGCGCGAAGTATCGTTCGTAGTAGGAGATTATGTATATTTGAAACTCCAACCCTATAGACAGACTTCTGTGGCTTTTCGGGCCTCCCTGAAGCTCGCCCCACGTTTCTTTGGTCCATACAAAATCATTGAGAAGGTTGGTCCGGTGGCTTATAAACTGGCTTTGCCTCCGGGTTCTCAAATTCATGATGTGTTTCATGTCAGTTTGTTAAGGAAGCACTTGGGTCCAATTACTCCAACCTCTGCCCAACTTCCCCCTGTCTCGGATACTTTGTCTCTCCTTCCACAACCCGAAGTTGTCTTAGATCGACGTGTTATCCGCAAGGATAAATACCGCCCAAAATCTGAAATCCTGGTAAAATGGGTCGGTGCACCAGTCGAAGACGCAACCTGGGAGAATGAATGGCGTTTCACCAAGTCCTATCCTGATTTCATCCTTGTGGACAAGGATTCTTAACCGGTGGGGAATGATATGTGCCACTCTATACGCACCAGAACCAGACCACGTGGTGTAGTGGCAAGATGGAAGACTTGGTCTTAGTTGTTTGTTGAATCTGTTACGTGGGTGCTATTCTTTGTCCTATTTTTCAGCATTCCTATTCTCTAGCATTGTTGTTATTTCCCTACTAGTTGTATGGCTATATATAGCCTGGATGAGTTCAAATAAAATATGCAGTTTTATTCTCAAACAGTCCCTTCCTTCTTCTATTCTCTTCTTATCTTAAATTATTTCGTATCACACACATGTTGGAAACAAGAGTATTTTATGTAGAAAACCCCCAAATTATTAGAATTACATTAGTGTTGTGTGTCCTTTAATTACAAAAGAGTGACTTGCAATGCCCTTTGGGCATGGCCCCAATTAGAGGTCTTAGATTTTTAAAATTACTCATGTTAAGTGAAGAAGTTCTCCCTCCTACAAATCTTTATTACTTGGTGGGCGTAATTAGGAGTCCTGCTATAAGACGTACATGTGAAAACCTTTTTTTTTTTTTTTTTTGACGTAGTATATATTTTTGAGATTTTTGACCCAATAGGACTATTTCCCTAGGTGGCACCCGCTAAGCCACTGTAACACACCGTGCAAATTTGGAGTAGGTTTCGAATACAAAACGTTGAAGCAAACCCACACATTATGCCACTACACCAACTCCAACGTGCGTAAAATTAGAAGGAATATTAGACTTTAGAAAAATACTTAAAGTATTTGAGTTTTCATGGTTTTTTAATATAAATCCTTCCATGGCAGTGTATATAGCGGAAAAAAAAAAAAAAAAAGAAGTGAGATTGACATTAGGAATGAAAAAGGGAAGAATCTCTCAGCACATTGTCCTTGATTAAATAGCTATAATCATTCAACAAGGCTAATCTATAATGTATAATTCAAGCAAAGAAAAAAAATCTATAATGTATACCTAATTCACCCAACTCTTGAGCATGGTGAGACACTAGACCTAACTTTCATGCAAGGAGTCATTTATTTCACCACAGTCATGATTCTGATAAATGAAAGAGTACCATTAGCTGGTAATTTTTCATATCCATTGTGTGCCTCCTGTCACAAAAGGCTAACTTTCTAACCAGATATTATTACTAGACTTTAGTTATAAAATGGAGGATGGATTATGTAGCAATAAAAACAATTGTGGAGGATGAGTTTCTTGCAGATTATTTGAATGAATATACTCTAAAAAGAAACTCCAAAAAGAATTAATATGGAAATAATAAGTAACTTTAAATTAATCCCGAGGCGTAGCTCAGTTGACCTAGGACCACGGTTTGCACCCAGAGGTTGTCGGTTCGAAACTACACTGCCACACTGGGGCCATAGGGGAATTTTACCTGACCTACTTAAATCCCATGAAATAACATTTGAAACATTTTTATCAAATGTCGGTTGTCATTACCATAAGTACTTCTCAGAAAATAAACAAAATGCATCGGCTCCAACGTAACTCCAGTCCAGTAAACTTAATAGGGAATTATAGGGAAAACCTCTTTAATATTATGACTGTACAATGGTTGGCCAACTATTCTCATCTATATAAGATCAGACATGTGACAGAGCACAAAACTTAACACTCACGCAGGGAGGTGGGGATGACCCTTAACTTTGAGTGTCTGATTAGGCACAATGAGAGGATAGGATATCCATAGTGGGACCCACATCTTGCTAATCCAAGCCTTTAAAAATGAGTTCCCGATCCTTCATCGGGATTTTTTCAAGTTTTATTCAAATAGAAGTTGGGATCCGTTGTAAAACTGAGCATATGATTAAGAATACAGGTGTTCAATCTTTTGACCAGGCTAATTCTTATTTGAGTAAATTTTAAGAACGGTCCATTTAAAGGAAGCTATATGAGGATAAAAGTGCGATCAAAGCCATATATCAACACATCAGATTAGATTTTTTTTTTATTATTGCAAATAAAAATAGAATCACTTAACTTTTTTTTTTTCTTTGGTAGAATCCATTGGCCACAAGTATGGAGCTGTGGGTAAGACACCCACCAAAAGAATATTTACATTTGGTCAGCCTATCCAACCTTTCAAGAGATTGAAATGATGATTAAAAAAAAATGTATTGGTCTTTGCTTCCACATGTATGTTATGATTGTCACTCGTGTCCATTGTTAGAAGTGGTATGGTCAGTCACAGGCAGATTTCACATCAGAATAAATTGGTATAGTTAGAAGTCTTAATCTGCCACCTAAAAGAATTTGGATTGGATTCAAAGTTCACTTCAAACTCATGTTAGTCACTTCAAATCCGTGGTTGTGGTAAAGAGCTTCTGACAGTAGGAATACAATATAGCACATTAAAAATTAGAGCCAACATAGTGATAGGGTGGACTGGAATTTAGCAGAGACCAAAGCAAAAAAAAAGATTGAATCTTGCCTCTTTGTTTTTTTTTTTTGAAGATGTTAACCACCTTCCACTTTATTGTAGTAGTTAAAATGCATGTAAGTAGAGAGATCTATGGGTAATAAGTTGGATGTATGATTGTATGATACATATGCACTATCCACCATCCCACCAACCATTTGGCGTGGCTAATGAACTATCTCAAAAACAGTACATTTGCTTGGAGCCATTCTTCATCAATTATGAAAATGGCTTTTAAATAAGAGTGTTTTTTCTCTTTCCCTTTTTAGGGGCTGTTTGGGGGCTTTACTAATATAGTTGAGTGAAGTAAAAATTATTTCGAAGAAAGAATAAAATATAAGTCCATTTGGCGTGGCTAATGAACTATCTCAAAAACCGTACATTTGCATGGAGCCATTCTTCATCAATAATGAAAATGGCTTTTAAATAAGAGTGTTTTTTCTCTTACCCTTGCTACAGACTTTTAGGGGCTGTTTGGGGGCTTTACTAATATAGTTAAGTGAAGTAAAGATTATTTTGAAGAAAGAATAAAATATAAGTGGGTTATGATAGTAAAATATTTTCCGTGAATTCATTTTTTGGGTTAAAACATTGTATTCAATTTTAATGGAACACACTTTCAGACAAATACAAAATCATTGTCTAAAAGTCTTATAGATTTGTAAAAAATATTTTCCTTAATTATGAAAGTTTAAAAATACTGTAGAAAATAAAATCTTCAATTTTTTATTTTTCAAGAAGAAAATCAATACCGAAATGACACGTGGCTAATCAGTATTTGCAGCACATTACGGTGGTGGTAGGAGTCAGGACTGGTCTTAAATATGCTATACAAATCAAAGACCATGCCCACCATTAACAGATCCCCCCACAATCCTCACTCAACACAGTTACCTACAGGCCAAACGAGCCACGTGAAAGGGTGGGCTAATTTGGCCCCACCCAATGGAATGACACAATATTACAGACGAAGGCATCGGTCTAAATTTAATTTTCATCAGTCATTTCTATCATGCAGTGGGCCACATGGCAAGAAAGAAGGCCACATAGGTCCCAAACTGTAGAAGACTCGATGATAATAGGACATCCATTAAAACTCAATTTCATCGGCATTTCAGCAAACCAATCCAAGACAATTTAAATGACTTTGCTGCCTTCACTTGAATGTTAACATAGGCTAAAACAATCTATGCCAGCTAATTTCAGACAATGCTTTGTCCACCCTGCATGTCATATTGCTCACCTCAAGACTGTAAAGTTGTATATAAAAGGACAACTTGTATCGATTTAGGTTGTGACTTGTGACTTGCGAGAGAATTAAGGGATGTGGTGCTTTTGAGAGTTTAGATCAGAAGCCTCTTTGATAAGTAAAGCACTCCAAGTCTTAATCTGCCACCTAAGAGAATTTGGATTGGGTTTAGACTCGGTGTTAGTATAGCATTGGTATGTACTTTTGGTGATGAAGCTGGAAACATTTGACTGTCACAAGAAGAACCTCTTACTCTAATAGAAAGAAGCGGCAGTTTTTATCTGGGTGTATAGGGTTCGAATCTGGATAGTCACCTTTCCTCACCCTGAGAATTGTCCTATCTAACCCGAGGGCTCCCTTACCTCTTCCGATGTCCACTTTTCGAGAGAGAGAGAGAGAGAGAGAGTTGGGTCCCTGCCCCCCTTGAGACTAGCATGCCTCCCCGTTGGGAGAACGAGAGTTTTAGCAGCTCTCACCTTCATGACATCACATCTCCCACCTCTTTACCAAAAAAAAAAAATTGACATCACACATCTCCACCACTTGGTATCTCAAAAGACAGAGAAAAGAAATAGGGTTGCAGGAAGGATTGAATTTGCCTTCTCTTCTTTTGTAAAGAGATGAATTTGCCTCTTTTTTTCCATTAGTAAAGATGCTAACCACCTACCACTTTATTGAATTAGTTTTTCTTTTTATTTTTTGTATTAGTTAAAATGCATGTAAGTAGAGATATGGATAATGAGTTTAATGTATGTTACATGCACCATCCACCGTCCATCCAACCATTTATCATAGATAATTAACTATCGAAAAGAGGAAAAGTACTCATATGCGCACTACTCACCATGCATCTGAGCCATATGCCATGCACATTCAAAGGTAGATCCCACCTCTGGGAGAGTCCCAACGGATGGTGCACATGTGCATAGGTGGATGATTTTGCTCAGAAGAGTAATACATTTCTATGGAGCATTTTTCATGGATAATGATATCGCTTTTTAAGAGTGTTTTCCCTCTTTTTCCCTTCTAACTTTTTTCCATAATTTCATTTTTTGAGGTAAAACAAAATAATTTAATTTTTATGGAACACACATCCAAATGAATATAAAATCATTACCTAAAGTTCTATAGGAGAAGAGGTTGAACCATTTTTCATTAAAAGGAAAACATATTGCCAACCCAGGTAGTAAAGGGCGTCTCATCTCACCGTCGGTGCTGGGAAGCAACCTCTGGCACCGGTAGAACACAAAGGTGGACTCTCTTGTGGCTTGTAGTACAATAGTGGGCTTTTTGCTAACGAGCTCGGATAGAGGTCATGCTGCAGGATGCTAAAGTGGAACATTAAAAGGGATGATTCGTAGGACTTAGGCCTTGTTTGATATCTCTACAACTATAATTTATTTTTTTTTATAGATCCATAAAAAAAGAGACTAAAACCAAAATGAGTATTTGGTAATGAAAGGATCTACTTTAAATAGACTTTTTCAAATCATCAATTGAAAGTTTAACCTCATAATTGTATTCATCATTTCAAAGAGATCTAATGGTTAAGATGTTGTGTTTGGTGCCTACAGAAGCCAAAAAATACTATCAAATAATTTACTTTTTTTTTTTCACATATTTCAAGATTAGTAATAATCCAAACGGCTGAAATTTGATCTCATAACCGTGCTTGATCTTATGAACAATCTCAAGGGTTAGGATCTTGATTCACTCTTTACAATAATAATAAAAAATTTGGACTGGGCATCCACAACGCCAAGAAACAGTGTAGCGGCCTCTTTGTTTGGATAGTTTATCATTCCTCCCATGTTCAAGCAAAGAAAGAAACTGAAGAAAATAAAATTTTCATTTATCATTTTTGCAAAAACAAAAAATAAAAAATGGCTAGCTTAATAAAAGCATGCCCTAAAAATGACAAGTTGCGGCACATTAGGATGGTGACAGGACTACTCGTAAGCTGTAAAAAAGACCATAAAGCCGAATTTTCCTAGAGACAAAACGAGGCACGTGAAATGGTGGGCTAATTTGGCCCCACCCTATACACTGGCACGTTACAAAAAGAGGGCATCGGTCTAAATTCAATTTTCATCAGTCATTTTTCAATCATGCAGCAGGCCACATGGCACAGACGAGAAGGCCACATTGGTCCCACAGCATGGACGGACACAATACTAATAATAATAATAATAATAATAAGACATCTGTTAAGCTCAATTTCATCGTCATTTCCAACAAACCAATCTAAAGACATTTAAATGACTTTGCTGCCTCCACACTTGAATGTCAACAAGGCTAAAAACAAACCTATGCCAGCTAATTTCAGCTAATGCCTTGTCCACCTGCATGTCATATTGCTCACCTCAAGTCTGTAAAGTTGTATATATAAATGACAAATAGCATCGATTTAGGTTGTGACTTACGAGAGAATCAAGGGAAGTTAGTAGCTTTTGAGAGTTTATATTAGATCAGAAGCCTCTTCAAAAGTAAAACACTCCAAGTTACTCTTTTTTAACATTATATTGCTGTAATAGATTTCAATGTCTTATCTTCCCAGTCTCATATCATTTTCCCCGACCACTCATTCCATCTTTTTCGTCTCTTATCATTTGGCCGTTTCCTAACAAAAAGAAACCCCTTTCTCATATTAAACAACATTCCAGCACAGAAATACCTACCAACATCTTCATAATCTACCAATCCTCACCACAACTTAGATAAATCCAAAAAAACAGTAACAATAGCCATCACAGAGAAAAATTATCAATGGCTAGGAATAGTTAATACATCCAACCCATTTTGATCTATCTTTAAGACATTATAACCCAATATCCCTCTTCAATAATGCTATTGACCAAATGAAAAATAGAGAACCATCATCATTAACCCATTTATTTATGATGGATCAAGAGAGAGAGAGAGAGAGAGACATGAGAAGGACCCTTCACAATCTAAATACAGCAAAGAATAGAAAAAGAGAGAGAGACCCTAGACAAACAAAAAGAAAAACACAACTCACAAACAGCTCATGTGATATGTATGTATGTATCATTGTATACCCACAATGAGTAGACTTACTCAAAAAATTCCCAATCAAGCTTGGAGTGGCTGGAAGAGCTTGATGTAGCTGGTGTGGGATCAAAGGTCTCCCATTTCGTCGTCACAACCACAGAATCTTTCTGTTGCTGCTGTGCCCTGTTGGGCATAGCATTCCTGATCTTGAGCAAGTCAAGTGTCTCCACATATTTCTGCACTCTCCTCACCTGCACAAACACAAAAAACCCAAAACAAATTGAGAGATTTTCTAGAATGAAAAGGATCCACAAACTAACAAATTACAATAATTTGAGCGTTTGGATGTAACCCAATTTGCAATCTACATTGGATATCATCACCCATACCATTTAGTTTAGTTTAGACAAAAGGATATGTAATTATTATTGCTTTCAATATCTTCCACTCAAAATTGAAGTTAATGTCTGATATTGTACCGGCTAATGTTTCGGGGAAACGGAAACGGAAAAATGGGAATAGACCCAAATCAGTTTAGCAAGAAAATCCAAAATGAATGCAATTTGAGGTACATCCAAACAAGTCCAAAAGATCTGAAGAATCCAAACCTGCATTCTCCTCTGCAATTTTACATCTCCCTCGGCCATGATTCCATCCAATTTGATCAGTTGCGTCATCAACAGCTCGATCAGATTCAACACATCTTTGTCCGCAACTTTTTCTCCTCTAGAAATCACAGATTCGAGTGCCGAGACCTGCAACAGTAGTCAAGATAATCAAATTGTCTTCTGTCAGTTGTAAGAAACAGAAACAGAAACAGAATCATTTTTGTTTGCAATTTGCAATTGCATATACCTGGCCAGCAAGCTTGTCTACTTCTAAGCTGATTTCTGAGATGGACTTGGACGCCTTCTCCATCTTCGCATTCTTCCGCATCTCGATGTACCGTCTCTCCTGGCTCGTTGGATCTTCGACAAGGACGATCTTCGACCGATCCTTCACACCTGCCATATCAAGATACGCGTTCGAGTTTCGCTCCTTGTCTTTGAATATCAGCTTCTGATCTTGGTGGTGCAATCCCGTTTGCGCTGACAAAACCTTCTTCAATTCCCCTGCAATTGAAACCAAAAATCAAAGACATTGAATCACAAACGTCTTCGTCCACTGAAATTAGAACATATCTTCTACAGAGAGATTTGAGATTTTACCGAAGGTTGCTTGAGAGCTGATATGGACTTCGTGCGTAGAAGAGCCGTGTTTAACCCTAACTTTGATGGTTGGAGCAGGAACTGAAGCGCCTTCCGAATCCGGATTCCGCTTCTGTACCAGCATTCCACCTGGTCTGACCTCCCAATCTACAGCATTTGAAGCTCCGTCGCTGCTCATTTCAGATTTTCCGTTCTTCGGTGTCGTCGCGGTCTTCGTCCTCATTCGCATCATCTCTTCTACTTCTTCTGCTGTTTTTCGTCCGTTTTAGGGCTTGAATCTACGATTTTCAGCCAATGTGAGAAGTTGCAGAATCAAGCCTTCGTCTTTTTCGTAGATCTTTGGTTCAAGATGCAGGAAACCGACGAAAGAACCTCAGATCTCTCTCTCTCTCTCTCTCTCTCTGAACGTTACTTCAGAAGGAATCTACACAGTCGAGACGAACTTATGAGAATCTCTGCTTCGATCATGACGAATGTATGTAGATTACAGAAGAAGCAAAATCCACAGCTTCTAGTTCTATTCCGCAGATCGAGAAACTGCTTCGATTCCTCACGCCAAAACACGGAAGGAAAAAGAAAGAAAAAACGCCGCTTTCTTCCGTTTCGAAGGGAAAATCTTCAGATTTCTCCAAATGCGTGGAAATCGGTCGAAAAACCTCGGATCGTAGCAATCTAGAGAAGAAAATCAGAGAAAATTTTCCGATTCGAGTCTCCGACCTCCTTCCGAGAGAAAATCCGCAGATCTCTCCGCTTCCGACCTCAAAAAATACCGGGAATCCCGTAAGAAATCGGTTTTCGTCGTAAGAGAAACGCAGAGAAATAAGGAAATCGGAAAAGGGAAAAAAAAACTTTGCTTCTTTCTTCTAAGAAGAAGGAAAGAAAGGAGAAAGAAAACGAATGGCCAGCTAATTAAAGAACGACAGGAGAAGAATATTATTATATTATATGAAGAAATAAATCTATATCTTCTATCTCTATTTAAAGAAATGAAAAGGAGAAGTGAATAATAGTGCACTCCACCAACAGCTTCAGCTCCTGTTCAAAGGTTAAAAACAGGAAAAATCAAAACCATAGAAAACCTCGCTTTCCTTTTTACTCACAAAGCAAAGTTTCCTGGTAAAAATCTCACCAAACACACTCGCTCGCTCCACGCGCGTCTTCAAGAATCTAAGAGTGAAGAAGCTTCTACAAAGACCAAAACCAAACTCAACCAGAAACAGGTGGTTGCAATTGGGTCAGCCAAATGTGTTTTTGGGTTTCTTTCCTTTTCATTTATATAATATTGCCTGTCCTCCACATGATCTCGTCTTTTTACCCCGTAGCCTGTCTTTTATTTGTTACTGTGAACGCCCGTTTGGTAATTTGCTTTTAAAATAAAGTGGAGTGAAGTGAAATAAAAAGAATGAATAAAATATAATTGAGTTATGATGGTATTTTATTTTTAGTTGTTTGAAATGGAATATTTTTGACTTTTTGTATGGGAAAATGGAATTTTTTTGTCTTTTAGTGAGTAAATGTAGTTGCTTTTTTATTTTTTTAGAAAAAAATGGAGGAAATTTTTTGGAAATGTGCTTTTGGGGATATTTAACTTGGCTTCACTCTACTTGACTATATGAGTAAAATTATCAAACGGGCCCAAGGATTTTAATTTTAACCATGTTAGGTAGGGAACTAACTTCGAGGGTTGAAAAGGGTCTGCTGGAGGAGAATCTATTTTCGCAGCTTGGGCAAGTAAGGAATCTAGGATTTGATGGATTTGTGAAGTGTGGTGTGTGGTTATCAGTGAATTGCACTGGAATAGGTGGTATTTTTTTATTTTTTTTTATTTTTCTTTTTGATTGGAAGATCTTGTTCTAATTGTGGAAATAAGTGATTTGATGGTACTAAAAGTAGTAATGGAGGATCATTGCTTTACCACTCACAATCATGGTTGATCTTATGCGTGTGATAGATCATAGAAAGATGCAGGACCCCCATATTTGGAAAATGCCATGTAAGGCTCCTGGTGCAAATCCATGATAGCTTTTCCTCTTAAAAAAAAAAAAAGAAAAAAAAGAAATGTTCTAAGTAGGAGCATCATGGGGCTCACTTTTTATCATTGCTTTTCCTTTCTTACTTTTATCTTATATTGATTCAATTTCACTCTCACCAAACCTTTTCACTATTAACTCACTTCATAATTCATGAGGTAACATTTTCAAATATTCCAACACTATTTATATTTAAGCATCTAAGTGGGCCCCACAAAAAAACCGCACCCACGCACGCATGCACGGTGATCCCTTGCTTGTACATGTAATAGCGTACATGTGTGAGGAAAAAAGTGAGGAATTAGCTACAAACCACTTAGGCAACCTCTAAATTTATGGGTATGAACATGTCATTTTCTTTAGATTAGGCAATAGTCTCGAAGGCAAATAGGGGAACATAGAAGATATTTTAGGGATTAGTTACACCAAATTAATCGCCCATGATGCACCTAAAAGAGAAAAGAGATGTTTTTTTTAAGCGCCCATGAAAGTTAGGAGTTTCCTTACCAAAAATGCTAACAATACAGTACAAAATGTTATGATGGTCATCATGGTTAATTATTTCCGAACTGACTAAATATCCTACTGCTTTACAAAAAAAAGAAATCCATATTAATGATTTTTATGTTGTTTAAAGCAAAAGCAATAGTTGAGAAACAACTAATAAAAAAATACTTATAACAGATTTTTAGTGGTGTTCTAGGAGAAAAACTCAAGATCGGAAAAGGTAATGGCAACTACCAAAACCAAGTTTTCTTTTAGCTTTGGCCAAAATTGATTATTGACATTGCTGCATGAGTTATAATGGTACAATTGATTAGGGTGCTACTTTACAAGGAAAAACGTTGTTATATCATGAAAGTTTAAACAATGGTAAGAGGCTGCTTAGAAGAGCAGTAAAAGCATTAACCTTTGGAGAACTCGCATTTAAAAGGCTATTATATTACTTCAATAGAAAGGTGTCTTGAAAAATATCTTTGCTTTTTCCTCCCATACTATCTTTTTTCTTTTTCTTTTTTTCCTTTGAGTAGTGAATTTAAGTGTCTGATTTAGAGAGAGAGAAGAAAAAATTGTTGTCCCTCACAAAGAACCTTATGTAATGTTCCAAATAAAAGGTCATAAGGTCGTAATCTCATCAAAATCTTAACCAAACTATGTTTTTTCATTTTTAGATGGTGATAAAAAATACTCGCAGTGCCAATCTGCCTAATGTAATCCTTCTTTAAAACGTTTGAGATCAATAGTTTAAAAATGACAAATTATAAAATAAAAAAAGGTGACGAGGTAAATGAGTCAAATGTGTCGCTTGATCAAGGGGCATAAAAATCTTCTTTGAACAAGGGTCATCAAAATCCTTTCTTTCCATCTGTAAAGCGTGTAGGGTAAGCGTGTAGGGTAAGTCCAGTTCTGCCACTGGGGTAGGGGCCATTGCCATGGAGCTAGCTACCACATACCTCCATGACAGGAAATTATAAAAAAAAAATTATGTTGAAATGCCTTTAAATCCATAGGGGTAGAGTTGAGACTCAAGGTCTTCATTTGTAACCCCAATTAACTAGGGTTCCCCACAATGGGGTGGGATCCAAGTCTGCCCTAGGGTCAGGCCCTATTGCCACTAGGCTAGCCACCTACCATTAGTTCAGGACAAAAAAGATCAAACCACTAAGCCCTATTTGATCATTGCGTAAACTTCACGATCTTCATTTGTGACTCCAATTAACTGATATTCTTTAGCATGGGGTGGGATCCAAGTCTGCCCTAGGGCCAGGCCCCATTGCCACTAGGCTAGCCACCTACCATTAGTTCAGGACAAAAAGATCAAACCACTAAGCCCTATTTGATCATTGAGTAAACTTCACGATCTCCATTTGTAACTCCAATTAACTGATATTCTTTAGCGTGGCAACGAATTGTGGGATCTTATGCATCCATTGAGCCACTACTTCTTCCAAAACCAATTGGTGATGCACAACTCAATGTTTTATACGGACATCACACCAGCGAGCATGTTTTTAAAGCGATCGTAGAGAGCGGCATTACGGCACGCCTCTGTCCAAAAAAAATGAAGTTACTAATCATAGGCTATAGCTCACTTGGTAAGGGACATCAAGCTCCTGCATTAAAGCTAAATCAAGAAACTTCTTACCAAAAAAAGAAGCTAAACTATGAACGGAATAAAACATTTTCAATCAAATCTTTTCATTGTTTCGAGAGAGCACATGAATTTACACAAAAGGAAAACTACAATTAGAGCTCCAGAATCTTCATAAGGACACTAGGAGTACCCTATCGGAGAAGAAGAGGAGCCTCATGCATAGTGGAATACACGTCGCTACTATTGCACCAATCTCAAGGAACTTGGCTAATAAAAGGATCTAAATAGATGGGATAAGACTTCAATAACGATACAAACATATTTACCAATAGTTATAATATTTCTCTGCCCTCGGATTAGAGTACTTCCTTCCACATATTTATTGCTTGATGAAAAAACAGACAAGAATGATTTCTCAAGCTTGAACCAATTGTAGGAACTTAGGCCCTATGAAGGGATGGTTAAAGTAGAGCTGATAAAGTTAACTTAGATGCATGAGATAAAGCTTCAATGATAATTAAGATGATGGAGATGATATGAAATTCAAATGCTTGGTAAGATTATATATATATGTGTGTGTGTGTGTTGAGAAGTGGGCTCCGCAGAGGGGGAAAATCGAAAAGTATTTATGCCGGCTCAATTGACGTCTCAAAGTTTTAATAGGAATGGTTAGGTAAAGAAACTTAATAATATATTTATAATTTAGAAATTACAATTGATATGAAAAAAGAAATACTGTTCCTTTTACTCTCGATTTTGAAGTTGCATTTATCATGAATAGTAAAGATCCTTATTTTGTCCATTTTATGCCAACTCCAAAATTCTTTTTTTTTTAATAAACCAATTTGGTTAATTATCTACTCTACACTGGGGTACTCCCTCCACCACTACACGACTTGTCGATGAGCTGAATTTTACTCCCATGAGAGTAAACTTAATTTTTTCCTAATAGAAGATTTGATTTACACCAATAATCACTCATTAGTTGGACTTGCTATATTTTAAAGTGAGAAGGTCAATCTAAAAATTGGATCTTAAGTTGATTGATCTAGAGTGACTTGAATTTAGACCCTCAAGGCTGCAATAGTGTGCAACCATGGCCTCTTGTATCACTATCCCATCTATCAAAGATCATTTCAATGCAAATAAATTTATTTAATGCCACTTTATATTAAAAAGATAATAAATGGAATGAAAAAAAATTTAATAGGAAACATTTTTAAAATATTTAATGAAATATCAATTGTGAATGTGATCAACCATTATTTTAAGTGGTACACATGATGTGTTGATAAAAGGAAGGGTTTATGCATTATGTATTTGCTAAGATTCATTCATATTCAAAGTTGTCAGCTGTCGAGTCTCTACTTTGATTGTGGGCCTTTCCTTGAATTTTATTTCAAACATCAATTTTAACATTGTTTTAGGTTTTCATCAAATAAGTAATAATGTTTGATAAAAGAAGTTTTTTTATAAATGCCTAATCTACATTCTCCTCTTTTATTTATTGAATATAGTATCCATCAGTCGAAAAATTGCTACTGACTCATTATTAAACCTTTTTCGTCGCTAGTTAAAACTTATTATTAAGCCAAAGTGAAGAGAAAAAAGTCCCTTTTGCTTTACCTCTTTAATCTGGTCCTTCTGTCTTCCCATTTAGTGGGTGCATATATTCCAAACCTTATGCATGTGCCATATATCTGTGATTCCAAATCCTATGCAATGGCTCAAATGCCCTATGAAACATTGATCCCCACCGAGTTCCACTTTCCAATTAACAACTTTTGTCCTAAAAAGTGATTGGGAATCCCCCACTTTTGTTTTTTTTGGCTATAGTGATTGTGCGTTGAAACGGTTCATAGATGATGACAATTAGAGACCATGAGGCTAACTCTCAAATTCATGACCCAAAAGCTCAATGAGAGATGAAAGTATAATCTCTTATGGGATTGATGGTAAAGTAGTGTGGACTACTGTACTGAGGATAGATTTGAAGAAGTCATGTTAACTTATTTGGGCATTTTTCTTAGTACAAATTAAGATGATTAGAGTATTCATTAAACCGATCTCAAGATTGTTGGAACAAGACTTTGATGATAATGCTAATTCATGGTAAAGTGTGTACAAATTATGACAGATATTAACTAATAAGGGGCAAATAGGTACAAAAAGTTGGATTGATCGCAAGTGAGCCCCGTTAATGACAGGAGATTTGTCTAGAAGATATCCTGATCTTAAGAAAATGCTCAAATCCTGTGGGCCCACCTGGATGCACAACCACTAAAAGGTGGCAAAGTAATGAAAAGGATTGGGAATTTGGATGTGAATTACAACACACAAGAAAATCAAACTAATCACATGTTCATATCGCCTGATTTCAGTTCCTTAAGTAATAGGACCAGGCATGAAATAAAAATGAATTGCTGAAAGGAGAAGCCTCTATATGAAAACTAAACAAAGTTAAAAAAAGTGGGTAATGTAGAGAATTACTCCTCCTATATAATTAATTATATATTGTGTTATAAAGAAGACATTAATCTTCCAAACATGTGGACAGTGGAATGGAGGACATGCGCTGCAAAGGTTGCCCTCCATCTGAAACATCATAAAATCAGTCTTACCAAAATTTGTTCAAGTCTTTAGGATCAAGAGAATGAAAATGAACACTAAATATAAAACTATAAATTGTTTAAAATACTTACCTTCAGTTGTGGTAAAAAAATATTTAACGAAACAAATATAATATATATAATTAGAGGGTGTTTGGAAATGAAATATTTTAAGATATTTTTCTATATTATCTACTAGTATAGAATGTAATATATTCACCTAAAATTGAGGTGTTTGAATTACTTAGAAAGTATGTTACAATAGCTCACTTTTTTTTTTTTTTTTTTCAAAAACCTTCTTATTACATTGTTGCTATATTATCTACTAGTATAGAATGTAATCTATTCACCTAAAAATGAGGTGTTTCGATTACTTAGAAAGTATCTTACAATATCTCACTTTCTTCCAAAAACCTTCATATTACATTATTCAAAGATATGCTATATAAAATAATCTTTAAAAAAATCTTTTTTAACTACGAATGGATAGTTTGAATAAAAACCAACCATTAAATATAATGGCACACTATAAGTTTTAACATTTATGAGTCCCACTATTAGATTGGCCCCACAATACTTACAAATTTAATGTTGGATCCTATAGTCATATCACAACAAAATAGCTTGTTAATTATCATTATTAGGTGGGTCCTACATGTCATGCTTGCGGCTTTCATTGTGACTACCAACATTAGGTGGGGCCCATGCTATCAAAATTAGTCAAGTCCCATGATTACTAAGATTGAACTATGTGATTGTAATTATCAGTTTGCCATCATTAAATGAGTCCACTATTTGATAACCTCCTACTTTTAATATGACTACCAACATCAAATGGGTTCTACAATGATTTCTCATAAAAAAAGTTATATATGGCCATTTGTGATAATCACTATTATATGTATTATAGTATAGTTGTCAATGTTTGGTGGACCCACCTTAATTAAACAACATTGCTTGGATTTCTTTATTTAAATTTAATCTCATATATATATATATTTTTACAATAGATAAGTCCTATCATGATTATTAACACCTGTGATTACTAATTAGTGGGTCCTGTATTGGGTTAATTGATTATATTCTCTCCATTTCTTATTTGATGTATCATCTATAAATTGTCAAACACTTCAAAAGTATATTAAAATTTTTGAAAATTACCAAACATCATAAGTGACACAATATAATAATATGACACTATTTTATTTTATAATAATGAAATCTTACAATATTTAAACTTGTTAATATTATATTATGCACATATCAATAATTGCTTATATAGTGCTTACAAAATATGATATTATATTATGTTATGAGTCAAGTTGCCCAAGTAGCAAGAAACTGCATCATGCAAGCAATTTCCAACAAGATGGTTGTAAGTTGTAACATCCTATTAAAATTTTTACTACTACCAGGGTGTAAAAGTTGAAAGATAAGTAAAAGACCAGCAGCTGACGTCATCTGTAAGACTCTGGCACGGATAAATAGTCAAACGAACAGAAACCCACGGCCATTCCACGCCACCGACACCCCAGGGCTCGTCTGGCACGCGTCAGCCCTTTCCAACACGTGGCAAGATCATTGCCGTCCATCCCTCTTCTCGCACGTGCCAAATCATAGCACTCATAATCTCGAAATAGACGGTGTAACGCACGCGTATCTAGCAACTTGCTTTTCTATACTTTAATTTAATTAATTGAATGCATTGATTATTATTAGAGACAATGCATATCCTCCCCTAAGATCATGTTTGATTAAGAAAATGAAGTTTCTAGTTAAGTTGGGTCAAGATAATCACATTCATATCATAGTTGGAAGGTGGTCTCTCTAAATCATTTTAACCGTTAACTTTTTTTCGAAATTTAATCTTACGGTGAGTAAAGGTTCAATCATGTTAGAATCGGGTCTCGTTTGAAATCATGGGATGATCATAGCATCAAAGAGGAAGCATTAGTCAAAGGTGGGCCTAATTAGGTTCCATAGGGCTGAACTTTTATTTATTTTTTATTATTAGGTGGGTTGGCTAACTTTTTCCTTTTTTTTTTTTTTTTTGTAAAAGGGAAAGTTTTGTAGATTATACTGAGGGAGGATGGAGAGATGGTTTGCCCTAAAATTGTTAATTTAATGTCTTTGTCTGTCACATGAGTAACAGTTGCATGTCCGTCGGCCATCAGCGTCTTGATGAAACATTACACCATACGTTGGGAAATTCTCAGTCATCAAGTAAAGTTTGTATGTGGAAGAATTGTTGGAAAGATCATTAATTCAAAGTTTCCCTGAAAAGCGTGTGTACGCCAGTGATTTAGTCGGTCACGCTAAATCAGTCAATGGAGATATTGGAATTTTAAATTTAATCATTTGATTGAAGAAGATTAGCGTTTTTGTAAACGGTACGGATTGAAAATCATGCACTCGTGTTGGACTCTACGTCGTAAAAAATATATTATAAGATATGTTTGAGCACAATTCAGATTAAAAAAATCTGAAATTATGAATTGAATTTTTGTCAAAAAAGGGAAAATGTAAGGAAAAAGGAAAAAAAAATCAAATGCATACACATTTTGATACAGTGCAACTAATTTTTTGAGAAGTTCAAGATAAAGATGTTCACAGATTTGAGTAATTAGGCGGGTGGGTTTTGTATTTTTTTTTTTTGGTAATACTAGTATTTATTTTGTGAAAAGGCAACATTTGCCCCATATTTTGTAACTTATCTTGATTTTATTTGTTGTATGAATACTAACTGCTAAGTAAATGCATTTTACTTTTTAAAACCCTTTGGTTTTATTATTTTTTAAATAGAAATAGATGCAACTCTTTTTTGTTTTTTTTTTTTAACCCCAGCCTAGTGGTTTGGGACTCTAGAGAGCCCACACACGTAAGAAGATGAATTACACACCTGGAAAAAGAAAGCTTACACAAATGAGAAGAAGAAGCCCATAAATGGGGAAAGATAGCCCACAAAAGTGGGAATAGAAGCTCATAAAGTAAGAAGGATAGCTCATACAATGGGGAAGAGAAGCCCACAAAGTGTGAAGAGTGACATACTTAGAAATCAATCCCTATGCAGCAAGGCTGCAGGGTGACATGCGGGGTTTCGCAACCTCTTGTTATCAAAAAATGCTTATATTTAGAATGTGTTGTGATTCGATTGACAGCTGATGAGCAACATTTATATGGTTACAGCGAGCATTCAGAATTTGATGGTTTTAACCGGGACTTGGACTTTCAATTGGTAAAAATATTGTTTTGGGACCATCAAGAGTGTATGGTTTTGCGGTGCTACCGAAACCCATATGAAAATTCTGAATCCCCATATGAAATCCACATAAAAACTTTGGATTTTTCCCCAAAACCCATATAAGAATTTTGGGTCTGCTCCAAAACACATCTGCTGCTGAATTTATTTACATGGGTGTCACATAGGGGTAGCAAACGAAGTTTGAATGAGTTCACTCTGGGGCACCAAAAAACTAGACATGCACTTGCAATGACAACCTAAGAGTTGATGCGCTCCACCAAATGTCTCATGAAACCTTTATACTTTGATTATAATTACAAGTATGCATAAATAGTTTACATTTACTTTTCAATTACCACCCTCGTCATTAGAGGTAGGGCCTAGGGGCATAGTTGTTAATTTCGTACCATTCTGGTCGAAATGGCCGAAATTTCTCCATTTGAATTTCAGCCCATTTAAGCCGAAATGATATTTTTGCATAATTAGTTATTATTTTTATTTTTTAGTTTTTATGCATATTATTCTCCGTATTTTTTTATATTTTTTCAAAATGGAATTTCAAAAAAGTTCGACTAGAATGGATTAAATCCATATTCTTTATTTTATTTATTATTTTTTGTACTTTGTTACATATATATGTTAGTTTTATATTTTTCTAAAATATAATTCTAAAAAAGTTTATCGAAATTTCAAATAGGCTGAAACTTTTCATTTTGATGGTCAAATCAAAATCGAATCGAAACAATATTGACAGCTATGTCCAGGGATCTACAGTCCTTTGTATTTGTGATCTAGGCCCACTGTCCATTGGTGATTGTGATTATCACATCATGCCTCCAGACACCAGTGTACCCGCCCAAAGGTTTACTCCACCTTTCTCCAGGACCCAGGTATGTTCCAATGCAAGGTTTGCCTATCTTAAAGATGGCAGTTGGCAGATGTCCTATGCAAAACATACCATACATTAGTACAGTGGATGACCCTACACATAAATCAATTTCCATCTTTCACCCACGCCAATAATTGTGTGACCCTCGTTGTAAGGCCCACTTGGGACTACCACCCATGGGTGGAAGGGAGTCGCCATGTAAAAAGGTATTTGTCAGTGAAATTGGATCTATCAAAAATATAATATAACAACAAGATGCTTTATGGCACGTCCAAATGTCCCTTTTGCATAAAATGATGGAGAGTTACATAAGAAGTACACAGGGGTCATTTTGGCGACTCTAGTAACAGAGTTAAGTGTAGTAAATTAATTTTGAAGGAAGAATAAAGAGGAAATTAAAAAATATATATATATATATCCTAGATAGCTCCTAACCGAAAAACAGGCTACTAACCAGTATGGCTTGGAAATGGTTCCCTGTGACCACTTCTGTGTTTTTTTTATTAAAAATTTAAATGTGTGACAACGTCGTCGCATGCAAATCCATATAAATCACCTGCAACTCAATTTCCCCCATTTTTTCCTTTTTCGTCTCGTCGTTTTCCCCCATAAACTCTATTTACCAGAACTCTACTCGATACTTCTTTTTCAAAACACCAACAAAGTCATAGACCTTGTGAGGGTCTGGAAGGACCTTGGAGACACTCTCCTTATCCATGCATCTCTTCATCAAAGCAATTAGCTTAGAGCACTCATTCTCTATGCTGAAATTGTCATCAGTCTCATACGTGTAGAACTAACAGGTGAATGGAATAAGCACCACATCCACATATCCCAAGCTCTTGCCCCCGTAAAATGATTTGTCTTTGAGCTCTCATTCCAACAGTTTCAAGCAGTCAATGGACTCTTTCTTAGCTACCTCTTGAGCCTCTCATTTGCTCTTCCATATCCGTGACCCACACTCATATATTTGTATATACAAAATAGTAATATAGAGTTCTGGTTCATTTTGGTACAGAAAACCAGCAATCGTAGATGATAAAGGTCAAAGAAGATGCAAATTTGACAAATTAGCGACGACGTTGACACTAATTCTCAATATTTAGCGACGACGTCGTCACTTGTTGAAAAAAGGCAAAAAAATTGAATATTCTAATGGGAATACCAATTATGTTGTATAAAAGCTATGGGTACCTCTTTTGGCTAGTGGCCATTTAGGGTCTTTTTTTTTGTAGTTTTCTCAATAATAAAATATAAGTGAGTTATGATAATATCTTATTTTTAGTTGTTTGTGTTATGAAATTTTTTTGACCTTTTGTATTGGAAAGTGGAGGTTTTTTGTATTTTATGGATAAAGGTAGTTGCTTTTTTTTACTTTTTTGAGAAAGATGAAGAGAGTCTTGAATTCAAATGCTTTTAATGTGACATATTATCTGAAAAAATAGAGGCTTTACTTGATTTTTACTATGTTTGTAAAGTGCCAGCCTCAAGTCCACCGAGTCCAACCTAGCTCAAAAGTAGTCCGACTCAACCCTATAAGGGACTAGGCCTTGGTCAACGCAGGTCAAACCCAATAAACTGTAAAATAAAAGCCTCCCCATTGTGGCTTAAAGCTTCAAATCCAAAGGAACAAGTTAAGTAAAGTCTACTAAATTAACATGGTTGGTAAAGGTATATATTAAATGACTGAACCCTATAAAGAACTAGGTCTAGGTCAACTTAGGGCAAACCCAATAAACTGTAAAATAAAAGCCGCCTCATTGAGGCTTAAAGCTTCAAACCCAAAGGAACAACTTAGGTCAAGTCTAGTAAATTAACACGGCTAGTAAAGGGGCCCGCCCCCACAAACCCCCCCCCCCCACCCCAAAGTTAGGTCAAGTCTACTAAATTAACACGGTAGTCCCACACCCATCCACCACAAGTTAGGTCAAGTCTACTAAATTAACACGGTTAGTAGAGGGCACCCCCACCCCCCCCCCCCCCCCACCCCCCACCCGGACTTCAACATTTTTCTACATGGGAAAAGCGTGATTATGAAAAAGGGATTTCCAAAAATTCAGAATCTAAACAATATTATTTGAATATAAGACTTGGGTGGCGTTGGTCGCAGTGGTAAAATACATGAAGTCATTTGAAAGGGAGATTTCGAATCCTCAGAAAAAATGCATTCACTGCTCCCTCTTCCAAAAAGCTAAATTGATTCCCCCAGTGGATGATGATGGTTTTATATTTAAAGGCCAAGATTTGTCAATGTAAATTTATGAGTTCAAATTCTATCAATGGTGATGGTTGATTATTAACCTGATTACAGTTGGATTCATGCTACTAGTCATAAACAATGATTACGTATTAAAGATTTTCATTTGAGTGGTGCATTAGAGGGTCAAGTGAAGAAGTTAAATAGAAAAATTGAATCTTTTTTAAGTGCTTATCTAAGGTGTTTCTCGAAGTGCTAACACTTGGATCCGCCTTTCATCATAAAAAAGAGTAAATGAGTGTGAGAGGATTGAATTGACCATGAGTGTTCCTCACAAGCAGCCCCCATGTATCAGCCACCTGCATGGTAACATCACAGTTAAATTCTTTAGATCCTTTAATCTGTGACTATCATCATCCGACGAAGGTAGACTTTGCACAAGCCTTATCCAATCATGAAACGTTTCACCTCACTTCAAAAGATGGTCACAGTGGAATCCACAAGACTGGCAAAGTGGCACCTTATGATGGAGTGTGCTGGGTTTCTGCTCAAGCCAAGCATTTAAATATCATTGGGGAAGAAGATCGGCAACATGCCGGGTCTTGAGTTCTTAGTGCCAGATTTTGAGCTTGTTGGGCTGGGCCTATTCAAGTAGTCAGTTCTCCTAACAGGGGGCATTTCATTTCTGTCATGTGGGGACTACATATCTCTGAATGTGATCTGTATCTGTTAATCAACTATTTGAAGGCCGCCCCTTAAAGGACAAGGATGTTGCAATCAGGAGATTTTATGGGATGATGAATCCGATCAGATTAATACTAATCAAGGTCAACAATAATTGGCCATGCATGTAAAGAATCGGATAGCTGAAGTGGCAGTGCAGTACCCACTAACTCGAGTCCGGATCTTGTTAGGCTTTACTCTAAGGTGATCATGAGTGGATCTATCATAGTACGCCTCGTCACCAAGGGTAGTCTGCTGTGCACGGAGGTAGCATGCCTTGGATTAGGTTGGGGCTCCCCATGGTGATGTGGCAGACTTGGCAGATTGTGATTAATCTACTTACAGCCACAGTGGGTAAAACCCCTAATTCACACTAACTCCTCATTACAGCAGGAGGGGCAGTCAAATCAGTCACTATGTTCAGTGAACTCTTGGTTTACAAATGAAAGGAACAGGGATACAAAAGAACCATAGCGGAGAATATTCTTCCTATGGTCCCTCTCCTTATCCGATAAACAGGTTAGCCATATTTATGGTTCATCCAATGATGGCATAGTGATGGGTGATTATGTAATTGAGTGTCTCTTTTTTGTTTTTTAAGTTGGGTGTGTTGCATCTCTCTTGCACCTTTCTGATTCCTCTTTTATAAATTCTTTTTGTACTACTTATTAGATGTTTATTTTTAATGAACTCTTTTGTTACCGTTTCAAAAAAAAAAAAAAAAAAAAAAAAATAGTGATGGGTGATGGGTTGTGTTCTCTTATTGATTCATCAATCTAATTTTCAGCCCGACCTGGGAATTCAGAATTTGGGTTAACCCTATGTGATATTTCAGGTTCAGTTTTTAAGCACAGCCAAAAAAAAAAAAAAAACCTCTGCACTATATAGAGATTGCTTAGAACCCAACCCAGAATGTTTATCATCATCAATGGGAATACTGCTCATATGTAGGGGTCGCAGGATTTGGGCCATGTATTAAGAGTCCATCATCCGAATTTATAGGATTGAATAAGTGACCTATATAAAATTCAGAGATACTAGAACCTCAAAACTCAATCTGAGTCTGATATATTGTGTACACACACACACACACACACACACACACTTGGGCTTTTAAGTTGCATATGGAGTTGAATCCTGGTTCAGTCTGGTCACTGTCTAGTCAGGCCCATAAAAGTGGGGTCTGGTCCTATACATAAGGCCCGTGATCATCCCGCCATCAAAGTGTTTTCAAGCTGGCCAGTTATCTGACGGTGAGATTTGTCCAATCAATGATGAAATATAATTCCCCACTTCAAACCATGGGGCTTACTTGACAAGAGCCCAAAGGGTTAAGGCCCAATAACACTATATTTCCTGGACCCATGATTCTTGTATTTCTATTTCCTCTCTATACCACATAACGAGCTGCCTTCTCTCTATACCACATTACGAGCTTAGATAGAAGGGAAAACTGTTCTCCAAGTGTATTATCCAGACCACATTTTTGAGCTTTGAATAAGTTTGAGTTTGAATTAGATTTTTAAAATTAAGTTAGATTTTGATAGGTTTGAATTAATTTCTTATAAGATCAATTGTTCTATTTCTTCAAATAGAGGATGCCTCTATTAATGTAAGAGGATTAATTGATATATGAATGTACAATCTCTAGATTTTCTTTAATTAAAACCCACTCAAAAATAAAATTAGTAAATGATGCGAAATGAATGCCCAGTCATTACATTAGTATTTTCTTAATGATGTGGGTGTCCTGAGGTTTGAGGCTCAATAAAACTATTTATTCCCTCTAATGACGCCTATTAAACTCACACAAACACACACCGGACACTGGAACAAATTGTAGCTATCAATTCTGTTTCGTTTCAGCTGGAATGACTGAGATTTCTCGTCTTGGTCCTTAAATCGAAACGGAATGGAGCTCAAAACTTTTCGATTTGTATTTTAATCTATTCTAATTCATTTTGGTCGACTTCAATCTATTTCGGCCCTTTCCAGTTTACTTCAATTTGCAGTATTTTATTTTTTTTTATAAATTTGTAGCATGCAAATATAATTTTCACAATTTTCTAATTTTTACTCTCAATATTCATATAAAAAAACATACGTAAAGTTTCTATTTTCTTTTACATATATATATTTAAGTTTCATTATTATGAAAAGTTAATTCGAAAAACTTCAACCAACCAAATTACAAAACACCAAAATACTTGATCTTGGTGAGTAGACTAAAATAATGATCAAAATAAAAAACTACAAAACAAATCCACCTCTTACACAACTCCACCAACTCTTAGGTGAGTCATACACTACCAATTCATTACGTAAAATACATTGATATCTAAATCTCCGACTTATATCCTTCACCATTCATCACCCCTTGTCTCTTTAACAATCATCTAATAGACCTCAAGTCAAAATGAAATCTAACAATTTTAAAGCGTAAAATTTTGGAATTAACATGTTAAATGCTTTTTTTTTTTTTTGCCCTTTCCCTTTCAATTATTCCCGACCGTATTGTAAACACTTATCCATTCCCATCTTACATAATTCCCGCGGCATACTATTAAAAGGAACTTCTCGATTCTCGAATAGAAAAAAGAAGAAGAGAAGGCATATCGCTTTATACTTCCAGCTCGTTTCCGAGGTTAGTATAAACCGAAAAAAACGCTTCCTTTTCTCATTCTCCATCTTCTTTTCCTTTCTTTTGTTCGAGTTCCCGGAACGATTTCACGTTTCGTGTGTACGCGGTTTCAAAGTCCTCCCAAACTCCAATAGTAACGTTCACGATTTCTCGAATCGTCATTTCTTTGAATATAATAACTCGATCTTCTCCTTCTTCTCCTTCTTCTTCTTTTTCTTCTCATTTCTTCTATTCGAAGCTAAAGATTAGATAAAAAGAAAGTCCTCATCTTTGGACGATTAGGGTTTTGATTTGCTGCATTTCTATGATTGGTGAGCATCTAATCCGCATTCCATGAATATTTCCCCCCTTTTGATCTTAGAATCTTCGCAATTCTTGCTTTTTTTTTTTTTTTTTCATTTCGATGGTTGGAGTTGTGAGATTTTCACATGTGTGTAATTTTCGCAGATTCGTAGACTCCCGAAGTGGAATTGCAGTGTCCGGAGCTCGTGGATTGGATTACTGCCTCTTTTTTCTTCGAAGAGGCATTAGGTATTGAAGATCTTTGTATCGGTTGTTGATCAGAGATGTTGTATTTTGGGGGCTTTTTGTTAGAAACCTGTTGTCTGTTGGTGGTTTAGGGTTTTAGGGCTGGCGTTGGAGAGATGCTTGGATTGTAACCCTCAAAACCCTGTGGGATACTCTGTGGCATCATCTCGGGGGACTGGTCGGCCCTCTCGATCTTCTTCTTTGGCTTCTGGTTTCTTTACTGAGGAAGATGGGCAGGCGCAGGCGCCGGAGAACGCCCAAATGAACTCGCCGTTTGGGAATTCGAGCAGTTTCATTTCTCGAACGGGCCATTCGAGTCTAGGGTCTGGTTCTGGGGACATGAACCGGGCGTTGGGCAGTGCTGCAAACTCCGGAGCCAGTGGTAGCGCAAGCTCTTTGGTCACAGACGCGAACTCGGCTCTTTCGGGCGGTCCTCATTTGCAGAGGAGTGCTAGTGTCAATACAGAGTCTTACTTGCGGCTGCCGGCGTCGCCCATGTCGTTTTCGTCGAATAATAACATCAGCATTTCGGGGTCTTCTGTCATGGATGGTTCCTCTATAGTGCAGCAGAGCTCGCACCAAGATCAGCAGATCCAGCAGAGGCAGCAGCAGCAGCAGCAGCAACAAGGAGCTTCGTCTGCTACTTCCTATCCAACGTCGCGAATGGGGCAGGTTTCAGTCACTGGGCCACAGCTTCATGCATCTTCAAGCCAGGATCCAAATAGTTTATTGCATATGCAGAATAAACCCAGATTAGATTTCAGGCAAGATGGCATTTTGCAGCAGCAGGCCATTCAGCAAATGCTGCAGAGGCAGGACCCTATGCAGTTACAGAGACATAATCCTCAAATACAAGCGTTTATTCAGCAGCAGAAGCTATGGCAGCAGCGGAATCAGCAGCAGATGTTGCAGTCCATGCCACAGTTGCAGCGGGCACAGTTGCAGCAACAACATATGAGGCAACAGTTGCCACAGCAGGGTGTGCAGCTGGCATCTGGTGTGAAACGTCCATATGATAGTGGCATATGTGCTCGCCGGCTTATGCAGTATATGTATCATCAACGCCAACGCCCATCTGTGAGTTTGATGTTTTTATGTGCAATTCGACAATGATTTATTTATATTCTTTTGTTCCATATTCTTTGTTGAGATTCAGGGGTCCCTGATACCTGTATCATACGCAGAATGTGTTGTGTTGCACATGATACAATATGAATTCTGGTTCTGGATAACTAGGGTACTTATATTTGGAATACTCATATCCCTAACCATTTCAAATGTTCTAAAATTGATAAAAGACTGAAGTGGTTTACAGAGAAAATCCGGGTAATAATTACACAAGGGGTCAAATTGAATCTAATCACAAATCAGATTGTAAGTCACGATATCTTTCTAAATTGAGTTATAACGTCTGAACAAATATTTCTGAAGTTGAAGAAATATTAAAAACAAAAGATACACGCTGAACAGTTTTTTTCTTTCCACATGCATCGTTGCAGTTAGCAGCTACTAGCGATCATTATCATACATTAGGTGAACTAATATGACAACAATTCATAAATGACATGGCATAATATGCAAGTATCAATAATCATGGACATTTAGAAAAAAAAGAAAAGAAAAAAGGGCCAGAACAGAAGAAGAGAGAGAGATCTGAGTTGAGGAGTACCTGGCACCACGATGCTACCTGGATTACTGCTACCGACTTTCAGCGCCTAAATCCAGATCTTTATGAATACTATCAAGCGATTAACTCGCCGGAGTTGAGTTCTTTTAATCCGGGGAAAGTTGATGCGGTACGGAAGTCCAAAAGAGGCCCTAGGTCCACATGATGGGCCCAGCCATCCAACCCAGCCCTTTGGGTGTAGCCCACAGCCCCAAATTGGCGAAGAATGCTACTGTGGAATTATTCTAATTTTGTCTTAGGATTGATTAGGAATTTTTGCTTATTTTGATGAGTTTTGGTAGTTTCTATTTTCATTATAGTTTATTGTTTTAGTAGTCTTAATACATTATAAATAGAGAAGCTCTCTGTTGTAATAGGCATGCTTTCAATTAATCAACCGATTTCTCTGAGTTTGCTCATGTAAGTCTATGGATTTTCTTATGGCTTTGTTTGTGCCCTAGTGGCTAGAATCCTCTTGGATTCGATCAATCATTCGGGAGATTTATATCAACCCGATCGCTGTGTCACATTGACTTGAACATTTCCCGAGCAGAAGGAAACTGCAAGAAGCATTTTGAAGATTAGATCCTTGAAATACATTGAACCATTGAAATAGATGTTAAGATTTGTTTTTGGGTTTAAGTCTGTTGTTTTTAAACTTATTAAGAAGCACAAAGAACGAACGGTTAGAAGAAGCGAAGAAGCAGAAGTAAAGGGGACAGCGATAAGAGTTTTAGAATCCCATCATCCAAGTACATACCAAGATTATATTGCATGGTAATGATCTGGCGAGGGACATTCCTCACGGAGCTCTGTGCAAGGCGGCCTGTGTGGCCCACCTATGGTGATTCTAATCAAGAGGGTTGGGGGGGATTGTAAGCCTTCATCATGTATGTTGGGTCTACCAAAAATACCAAGACTATATTTCAGGTTATTGAGCTGGTGAGGGACATTCCTTCCGGAGCTCTGTGCAAGACAGCCTATGTGGCCCACCTAGACTGAGGCTAATCAAGAGGGTTGAGGAGATTGGAAGCTTTCATTATGGACATTGGGTCTATAAACAATAGGCTCATCTGACAGTACTAAGCATTGATGTATAAGGTCCTTCAAGTGTAATGGTGATCTTGTTTGCATTTTCATAATTGGTCTCCACATAGGAGGTACACACAAAAGTCCCATGCAGAACATCTTTCGTAGAAAATTGCTGTGTACATGCACTTTGATCTGGCCAGGAAGGTTTGCACCTAATTTACAGCAAGGTCTTTTCTTTTTTTTTTTTTTTTTTCTGGGGGGGGGGGGGGGGGGGGGGGGCAAGTAACTAACTAAGGAGTTTTACTAGATTTAGCATGCTTGAAAGACCACTGAATTTATCAAAAGTAATAAAATATGATCACATTGTTAAAACATTTAAAGAAAGCATCATTAACTACATGTACGTGATATTTTGTATAGCGTACTTGTGTCTGTGACCATCTCAAATGTTCTGAAGTTGATGAAACTATAGTTATCAGAATCATATGATTCGTATCCCGAATTCTGATTTGTATCCCGAATCTTAAGGAAAACGATTCGTTTCTATGTAGTGAATCTCATTTATAAATGAATCTTAAGATTCATGTGTGAATCCTATGATTCAAGCGATTCGGCTAAGCGAGAATGGCTATAGCCAATAAGCTAATATTAGTAATCTTTTTATCTTTTTTCTTTCTTTATTCTCTCTTTCTTTTATTGCTTGTATTTTTTTTAAAGGTTATTTAGTTGTTAACGAAACCTCGTAAGAATTTTTTACGGCTTTGATAAGGTTTTAAAGATGAATAAAGAATATGCATTTAACTAAAGCATTCGACTGTACGTATGGTGCTTGTTTATATCTTCTTCTTTTTTTAATCTATTTTGGTTTTTTTTTCTTCATGAACACTTTCTTAACTTTAAGAGATATCCTACCGTCTAAGTTTGATGGTTTGGATTTTATTTTATTTTTATATTTTGATTTAAAGATTATAAAAAATATAGATTGATACTTTAAACTTATTTAACTATTTACACATCATTTATTTCATATATATATATAATAATAATATATGTAATGATGTTCTTGATAGGATTGTATGATAGAGTTAGTTGTTATTATTTATATTACTATAAATGGAAAAATAGATGGTTTTGAATAATTACTATTTCCTTTTTCTTTTAATTTTTAATTATTTTTCATTTTTATTAGAAAAATAAAAAATCCTACGATTCGTGACTCGATTCGATTCATGGGTATGAACGATTTGCGATACAATTCCAATTTTGAAAACCATGCCATGAAAGAACTTAAATAGTTTACAAATAACATTTAGATAATAATTACAGTAGGGGTCAAACTTCACCAATTCACAAATCAAATTTTATATCACATCATCATTTTAAAAAGATTTATAACATCTAAAATATTTGTAAACATTAAGAAATATTGGGAGGAAAGATATGGGCTGCACGACTACTTCTGACCTCATTTATCATTCAATTAGCAGCTATCAACCATTATCATTCGATAAATGAAATGATATAATTGACATTTTATAGTATGCATGTATATAGAATCACATACGCTGATTTCCATAAACAATTTTCAAAGCAGAAGGAAACTGCAAGAAACATGTTGGAGATGGCATCCTTGAAGTCCATTGAATCATGGACATTATCAAGCAACAAAAAGAAAGGACAGTGAGTTAGTATCCTCCAAGTAAATAGAGTTATTACCCTCTCATCTAGTGGTTGCATTGGGCTGGATATGGTTGGGTTCAGCTTGAGACCTATATATAAGGGTTTATGGTCCAGACCAAACCCAACCTGTTTATTTAACAGGTTGAGAATTTGACTCTGTTTGCCCCGCAGATGAACAGGTCAACCCGACTGACCCACATAATTGAGACCTTAATTAGATTACGCTATTTTTTTGCTAAATAGTTGGGCTAGATAACCGTGATTAGGTTAAACTGGATAAAACTCTAATTTATTAAAAAAATCCTAATTAAGATCTACTTAATCAAAGCCACTAAACCCCCTAATGAACTTAATCGTCATTGTCAAAGGCCTAAAAACCCCTAGTTGAAACATGTTAAATCCTAGTCTGAATGCCACAATCAAAACCCCAAATGATGCTCTAGTCAAATCCCTAATTAGTGTCCTAATCAAAATCTTAAATCAAAACCATGGTCAAACGCCCCCCTCCCTCCCCAAAAAAAACCAAAACAAAAAAATGGGGCTGTAATCAAATCCAATCAAAATCCTAAATAAGATTACAAATCAAAGCCCACCCTATTCAGATCTATAATAAAAACGCAACCCTAATCACACAAATGATAAGAACAATGAAAATGTAGTAATATATATATATATATATAGAGAGAGAGAGAGAGAGAGCAAATTGCATATGCATCTCTTTCGTAAATCCATAAATCCACAGACCATTAAAGGTTACTGACACATTATAAGCCAGAAGAAGCTGAAATACCTGGAATGGATACCGACCCATTATGTAGTAATGGCAATGGATACCCATTTACCTGGACCGGCCCTTGACAATAGGGGTTTAGGTACCTATCTTAGAACCATTGATTTTTTATTTTTTTTGGGTTTGAGTTCGGGCCTAATGAATTGGACCTGATGATATTTGGATCTCTGGGTCCACTTGGTTCAACTGTTCAAGTCTACTAAACCCATGGTTGGACACCCCCCAAAATAGATAGATCGTATAAGCATGCAAACATATAATACACATGTTGTGGTATGTTAAATGGTATTTTCATTCATATTAAATGTTTTTTTTTTTTTTTATCATAAGATTGAAATTGCAAATTTAAGATTTGTCCAGCGATCCTAACATCGAATTGAGATCTCTTTCGCTTTTTTTTTTTTTGAATGGTAAATCGAATTAAGACCTTGTAGAAGGGCTTCATGCACAATCTTTAAGTCACTGTTGTTGATATATTGGATTTGTATATTAAAATACAAATTATAATTTGTAAGATTCTCATAACAATAGAATGTGTGCCCTTGACTTGGAAATTGGGATTCTATATCCTCATCTGATATCAAGTTATCCCCGTATCCCTAACTATGCAGTATAAATAGCATTGCATATTCTGATCTGATATTTTTGGATGCAGTCTTCATTGTTGACTTATTTCTAGCTTGCATTTATAAAAGTAGTCTTTTGTGCACTTGATTTCAGTATTGGAAGTGCAAGCTGGTTAAATCTTGTGATTTTTCTCTTCCAGGATAATACTATTCTTTACTGGAGGAAATTTGTTGCAGAGTATTTTGCTCCTCGTGCCAGGAAAAGGTGGTGCTTTTCATTATATGAAAATGTTGGACATAATACGCTTGGTGTATTCCCTCAGGCCGCTCTGGTTAGTTACATGGAAGGAATTCTTTCTCCTCCCCCCCCTCCCCCGTTTATCCCCCCCTCCCCCTCCCCCGTTTATGTAATACATTTGCTTGCATATACTGGAGCTTTGGCTGTTTTATCTACGAGTCAACCTTACTATTTTTTCTCTGATCTCTCAGACATGCATAGAAATATGTGCATATTCATTAATAAGGAATTTTTTTTTATCCTTTGGAATGGCTGATAAACATAAATTATTTGTTGCTCATTCACTGCAGGATGTGTGGCAGTGTGATATTTGTGGTTCTAAATCAGGAAGGGGATTTGGTTAGTATGTCCAAAGTTCATTGTGTTTATGTTCTGTGAATGAAATCAATTAGCTTGCTTATAACTTTTATTAGAATTTCTTTTAGAGGGCTTCAGTTAGATTAATCACTGAACTAGAATTAGATTTATCCCTTGTGACAGTCAAATACTGTTTAAAAAATTTGCAGAGCTGTACAAGGGTGAAGTTTACTAAATAAGATACATATTCATGTTACATCCACATGCTTGATTCTTATTAGTTTCAGTTTAGCTCTGACTTCCTGCTTCATTTTTCCATAAGCATCTGCATGGATTTCACTATGAATTTTCTTCAGTTTATTTTGATTGATGTGGATTAATTCTCTTGTTTTGTTCTGGGACAGAGGCCAGCTTTGAAGTCCTCCCCAGGCTTAACAAAATCAAGTTTGATAGTGGTGTCATCGATGAACTTTTGTTTATCGACATGCCACATGAATGTAGGTTTCCTTCGGGGATGATGATGTTGGAATATAGAAAAGCTATTCAAGAGAGTGTTTATGAACAGACTCGTGTTGTTCGTGAGGGCCAACTTCGTATCATTTTTACCTCTGATTTGAAGGTATCGATTGGTTAATGCTCATATAATATATCTTATTATTGCAATTGTGGATTTCATAACTCCTTTTCCTTTGTGGGTTCATTGCTTTATTATGGGATAAGATGTGACACGTTTGGTTCTCCACCTTTTTTTTTTGACTGGTAATCTTTTACTTTTCAACTTCAGATTTTGTCTTGGGAATTTTGTGCACAACGGCATGAAGAGTTTTTGCTTCGTAGGTTGGTAGCACCTCAGGTATTGTTTTTGTACTTCATTTTGTCTGACAATAGACTTTAATGCTTGTGACAAAAATTTAATGTGATATACAATAAAATGATGTTGATGGAGGATAGATCCATGATCCATGGGTTAACCAGGTCCGCCCATTCAGTTCTTGTTTTAGGTTTTTTTTTTAATGGTTTATGTTTTTGAAGTATGGATGTTTTAATCTTGATCGTTGAACATGATTAGATGGTCAAGATTAGTTCGAGGGTTATATCTTTTGCTTATATAAGGACTTGTAATGCTTCTTTCGAGAAAAATGAGGAATGAAAAAAAAAAAAAAAAAAATCTTTGGTGCTTTTGGCTTCTCTCCTGCGATGGGAATGGCGTGATGCCATTGAGCATGAAGCCCTAGTGAATCTAGGTGTGACACCTAGCAACTCCAGCCAACTCTACCCCTACCTGATCCGCATCAAAATCTGCTCTGCATCATTTCTTAATTTTGATTGATGTGTATATCAGTTCTGTGTGTTAGTTCTTTGGTACAAAAACTAAAATATCAGTTGCGGTGGGGTATTGACTGTTGGCTAAAACAATTTCTGTCGGACAATACATGTCGTTTATGACAATACTTATAAATTATTGGCGTGAATTGAAAATGAGGGGAAAAAAATTCAAGAAATTCAGATATTGAAAAAGATTAGAATTTTTTTAATTAGTAATTAAAATAGGTCTTGTATCATTGTAAGATTATAAAATAACAATACGAATCTATTTCCCCACGTATATTCAATATATATGTATATAATATATATTCATGTTGGTAAGCTATACTAAGTTTTTTTTTTTTTTTGAATGGTTACTTTCATTGAAAAAGAACGTAAGCTATACCGAGTTTAAAACTAATAAATGCTAATGATCAATCTGTTCCGTCAAAATTTTATCATTATTAGGTGTTTTCAAATTCAAATGAGCAATTTACCACGAGGAACAAGGTATAATTGTATAATCATAAATCATCCATGAAAATTAGAGATGTCATGCACAAGGTGGTCTTGGATAGGCATATTGATTTTATGAGCCTGATTTTGATGATTGTTGCCACATTTCTGTATGGTTAGGGTATAGAGAGAAATATTGCCCTTGTCTTGGATTGCCAAGTTAGTGGTACCCTCCCTATTGATCATCGTAACCATGGCTCCCCATTGTTGCTTGTTGCCCTACTCCTGATCATATGAGCCTGTATTGGCCGATGCACCTATTTATTGGCCAATATGAGCTGATGCTGATGTGAGTGGTGATTTTTTCTATTTAGTGACAGGCCATGGCCGATACGGCCGATATTGACTGATACAATAATATTGGCTGATATTTTAATCCTTGCTTCGGTACATAGGCAGAAAGGGAAGTTTCAACCATTTTTGGTCATGATAAGTTTTCCCCTGTTTGCAGGTGAACCAATTAGTGCAGGTTGCACAGAAATACCAAGATGCTGTAAATGAAAGTGGTTCTGCCGGAGTTTCATCTCAGAATTTACAAAACAATTGCAACATGTGAGTCTATCAAACATTGTAGTCATCATCATTATTGTTACGTTATCCCATCTATATGGGGCTGGCTACCAAATTTAACCTAATGATTGTGTCAGATTGGATTAGAGATTAAAAAAAGAAGATAAAAGTACAATCCGGTTGAAGAGACCATATGATGCCAGTCTTTTGCAATTTTAATGCTCTGTATGATTGACTTGGACTCGCTGATTCATGAATTGATATCACATGTAACAAACGATATGCAAAGAGTTTAGTCACAATTGTTTGCATGGTCTAGGTCCCTGAAAGTGATCAGGATGTTCTTTTCATATCATCTGATATAAATATCAATGCCCTGATTTGTGTTATTGATGCATTTGGGAGGGTGCTTTATATACAGATTGCCTTGATTTTCTGTCTTCTTTCTTCCTTTTTTATGCATCTATCTGAGAGACCTAATGAAAATATTAACGGAGTTCTCTTTCATATGGTTTGTGCTTGAATTTATGTATTAGGAGTTCATTCTCTTTAGTTGCTAAAGGTGATCTCTTCTTCCTTGGAGTTTCTATCATCTTAGATGATGTCCTGTGGTAATTTGGTGGGTATTAAATCAGGATTGTAGTTAACAAGATATCTTTATTGATATCTAACTGAAAGATGCAACTAAAAAGCTTCTCTCAACAACCTAGGCCTGTCTCTGGATTTTTATCAATGAAGCTCATTAAGTATGATTAGAACTTCTTGTGACATGTCCTTTTCACAGTTATGTAGTATGATTAGAACTTCTTGTGACATGTCCTTTTCACAGTTATGTCAGGTCACCATTAACAAGTGATCAGAAACAATATCATCATCCTCATCCTCATCATTAAAGCCTTGTCCCAACTATGTTGGGGTCAGCTAAATGAATTCTATTTCTCCATTCCGCTCTATCTTGAGCCAAATCCTTGGATAGGTTGCAATCATAAACTTTTTGTCGATAATTATATTTTCTATATTAGAAAATAAAAACTTTTTAGGGGATAGAACTCTTTCAAAGATATAGATTTCTCATATTCATTTAGTGTTGCAAAAGCATATTCTATATTTATATTTTTCACAGATTTAAAAATATATATATATATATATATTTATACTTTTTCAGAGGTGAGGTTGAGCTCCAGTTTCTGCCTTGTGACGAGTAACACCTGTGACGCCTTTTCTTCTTACTTGAGTATTTTTCAGGCTAATTTTGTACAGATGAGTCCTTTTTAGTACCATATCAATTTGCTTGTTTGCTATTTTTTCTTTGCATCGGTGTATGTGCATACCTGTTATTCCTGTATATATATTCAATTTAATGCATAGAGGATTAAAGTTTCCTTTTAAAGAAATTAGAAATTAGTGCAGAGTCTTGATGTTTGGTATGGACATTTTCCTTTTTTTAAGGTTCATATCAGCAGGACGTCAACTGGCAAGGACTTTGGATCTACAATTATTAAATGACTTGGGTTTTTCCAAAAGATATGTTAGATTCTTGCAGGTAAGTCAACCTCTTTGATGCTGATAACTGTAATTTCTAAAGATGAAATCCAATAGCACTATTTATTTCTTTTACTTGTCTGTATATATTTATATTCCATGGACAAATATCATTGATCTGTATCTTTTTACAGATTTCAGAGGTTGTAAATAGCATGAAAGACTTGATAGACTTTAGTCGGGAGCAAAGTGTCGGCCCCATTGGTAAGTTACTGTTATTTTTCTGTGAAGTTGTTTTCTATCTGGTTTAGTGGTAATAAAACTATTGTGCCATAACAGTGATAGCCCAAGGCACAGTGGAAGGTGCTCACTATTACAACCTTGAGGCTGTGGGTTTGAGTCAAGTACTCAAGTTAAAAATAGGGGAAAAAAACACCTCAATGTCATCCTTGATTTATTATTATTTTTTTTAGAACTAACCCTATAATGGTCATATATGTCTGCAAATTGAAGATTTGGACTGTCCACCATGGTCCATATGGAGGGCATACAATGCCCCAAGGTCTACACTTGCCAGTCATTGTCAAATCAATTGACTTCTGCCTATTGAGTCTGGACCCTTCTTGGATTTTGTTTCATAATCAAATTGGTTGAACCCTTGTGTTTAATCTTTATGCTGCAGCTCTTCTTATTTGGGCTCCATCTGATCGAAAGTATTGTTTGCCCTTGGCATAGTGTTTTGCCAAATGTTTGATCATTATTTTCTCACATCTTTGATTCTGTGTATGTAATTTTAGGTGTGGCAATGTTTTATCAGTTTTCTAGTAGCTCATCACTGGTTTATACATGACATTGCATGTTTGCCTGTGTATGGGTACTTCTCGATGAAAGAACTAATAGAAGTTTGAAAAAGAAAAAGCAGCTTTTGGGGGATCATATTTTTGGCTCATTTGTCTATGATGTGGAAATTGAAAACCAGAAAACTAATGCTGTCAGCTGTTTGGAGCACTGCAAGGAACCAAAAAGAGGAAAGGAACACGTTGATGTGGCACTTTACTTTTCCACCTTTGAGTATAATTCTCATTTCCAATGGGGAGGGGTTGGAATGAGAATTCCACCCTGCATGAAAAAAAGCTATGGACCAGAGGTGGCATGCTCAGGATCTCTGTCGCATGGACATGCCAAAATGAACCCTTAGGGCACATTTTTGCAGCCATGTTGCGAGGAAGAGTTGGCCGCCTTTCTGCAGCGAAAAATTTCACGTTTGGAGTGCAAAAATGAGCTAAAATTTCCTGTGAAGTTGCAGAAAAGTGTTTCCAGAGAAGGTGGCAGGAAATTTCTTTTTCGGCGGAAGAGGAAGAGACCGTGGAAGCTACACAAACGTGCCCTTAGAGTGTGTTTATGATGTATTTGGAAATGAAAGCAGTAGGCATTTTGATTAGGGTTGCAAATGAGCATTTGAGTATCCAAAGTCTCTGGTTTCGAATAAAGCACGTCATCATTGTCATCATCATGTCAGCCTTGTCCCAACTATGTTGGGTTGGCTACATGATATCTGTTTCTCCATTCCGATCTATCTCTAGCCAGTTCGTTGGTTAGGTTGCAGTTCTTTAGATTTGTTCTTACAACTTCCATCCATGTCCGTTTCGAACTACCTTTTCTCCTTGGTGGGTCATCAACCTACATGGAAAAACTTTTCCTCACAAGTGCCAATTGTTGGCCTGTGTTGGACATTTCCTAATAAAGTATGTATGAAACCTATTTTTTGGATCTAGGAGAAATTTGAATGAGGATCAGGATCCAAGCATATAGGATCTGGAACATTCACATCCGAATTCTGATCCTTGTATGTTCCTACTGATGATCCTGACCCAAGACGATTACATCCGCATGAGTAGAGACTTAACCTCAATGATATACCATTTAGTAGCCCCACTTTCATATTAAATTTTTTTATTGAAGCTCTGTTACCCAATTATATATAACTTCACATCTTATTTTTGGGGCTGGATCCGGTTTGGGATCCCTTTTTTGTTTATCAATGGAAGCCAGATCTCAATACAGCAAATAGATTTCGTGTTGCATCCAGATCCTAATCCGAATCTGGCATATGAAAACGGATCGGGTCCAGATCCGCCATGGTTCTGCCCCGCATCTGACTGACCTGTTTGCATCCCTAGTTTTGATGCTTGTATTTTGCAAACTAATGCACAGGTTATTCTGATGCTGCCAAGCAACAGAACCCTGCAGCACTCTATCCGTTGCTTAAGTGAATGGATAGTACCTAAGCAACACTGATGTATTTATTCCTATTCCTAGCAAAATCTGTTGAATAGTTTTTAATTAATAGAAAATTAAGGAACAACAGTTTATTTTTTCTGCCAACAGACAAGCTCATAAAGTTTCCTTGTGAACTTGTTGATAAGTTAAAAATAGGAATGAAATGGGTTGGGCTCCTTGAAACCAATGCTGATAGGGAACCCATACCGGATTTGGGTCCAGGTTACAGGGCCTGTTCCATTCCTGGATTTAAATTAGAGGCCCGAACCCAGATCTGAACCAGATTAAAGGCCCTCTAGGCTCAAATTCTTTTATACTATTATTTTAAACCATATACAGTTTTAGGTATGCATATACATATTAAAATTTTATTATGAGAACCATCCTATGAGAAGTAGTCGTTGGGGCCTACATGTACTACCTAGATAAAAAATCTATCACCCTCCCCAACACTCACCTGCTTGGGAACCATCTTCACAAATTCTCACATGAGAACAATCCTCATGGAGATTGTGAGAATAGTTTTAGACCAACCTAGATAAAAAACCGTCTCACTACTTTCCCTGGAATTGACACACGAATTTGACACTCAATTCTACTTTTGGATTGAAATACCCATTTTTTCATATGTTTATACCATAGATATATCTGGGGCATCAGAGTCCTTATTTTTAATGATTTCATTATTTTGATTTTTGGGGCATGTAATCCCTGCGTAGTTCTTCCCATCACCCCTATCCTCCATTATTTGCATGCATCCTGATGGCCTCATGAAAATATGCATCTCATATATGAAACTGAGAAGTGTTCTCACAGGCCATACATACGTGCGTCGGTGCGTGCATGCATATATACATATATATGCAGATGATCAGGTGTGGATGTCTCGCATAGTGGGGCCCACCTAGGGCCTCACAGGATTAATCCAATCTTGCCACCCTAAACCACCCCCGTAGCTGGTCACACATCCCATGGGTTTTACACCGATCCAAATGGATTGGACTATTGGATTGATATAAGAAAAATGGTTTCCTTAAATCGTCGAACTTGAGGGCTACAAATCAAGTGGTTAGGGTTATGGGATTGACTTGAAATTTTATATATGGGCTGGTCCCAGCTGGATCTTTTGATCCCTCACCTCATTCTTGATTGGTGGGGCCTTGGGTGGACGCACCAAGCGTCACACACATATATATCATATTCTTAGGTGCTTACCTAAGTTACAGTAAAAAAGGTGCTTAATGAATAGTCACCTTTGTCTTGGGTCCACCCGGATGTAAATCATGGGGTTTGCCTGCTAGGGCTTTGGGAGAAAAAAAGGCTCCATAAGGGCACCCATAATTCTTTATTTTTGGCTCTCTTTTTGATGGCTTTATAACACATCATATTTTGGAGTTTCAATCCAATGTAGAGCTGCTATTCTATGCGGCTGGTTTTTTGTACAACCTAGGTGGCAACTAGATTCTTCCATTGCTGCACTCCCCAGGATTGTAATGTGTCCAGGTGGGCCCCTATTGAAGTGCTTGTGTGTGAAATTCTCAAAAACACCTCACTTTAAAAATGCTCCCTTTTCCGCCCCTTTTTTTGTTGTCATGGGGCCCATGTTGAGTCAATCTAATCTTTTCACACACTACCCTCCATGAATAGTCACTAGTCTAAGTTTGACACTCATCCAACTTTTTCTAACCATTGGATTGAAATCATGATAAAATGATGCCTCTAAACCATTAAAATTTAAGGCCATGGATCAAAAGGTTAGGATGATCTTATGGACTCAAGGTTTTACATATAGGTAGGCCCCGTATGGATCTTTCCATCCAATGGACTTACATAATCATGCATCCTAGTGGGCCCAACTAGAAGGGGCGTTTTTTCTTAAAAAACGCTCGGGCTCTGTGAAGCGCTCCCCATATATATATATATATATATATATATATATATATATGACCGTGGTATTCAGTATTTGGATCATTGGCTTGAAATCTAGTGACTTAATCCAGGACCTGATTATGCAGTGGATGTGAACCCAGACCCTAAATTAAAGTGGGTCCACAGACCAGATCCATACCTGTTTTCTCTGATCAGGTCCTTCAGGTAGGGCATCCTTAAAATCCCCAGTTGAAAAGACTGAAGTGGCGCACTTTGACATCATTATTAATTCATTCCATCAATAACCTCATGTTCTGATGATGGATTTGTTTATTTGCAGAGAGTTTGAAGAACTATCCACGGCAGGCTGCTGCAAAAAAGCCTCGAACTCTGAATATGCAGGCAATGGAGCAGCTGGTGAATGCTCAGGGTCTGCCAACTGATGAAAACACTGTGAATAAAATGATAGCAATGCATCATGCTGCTAACAACCACACTGACAATACTCAAATACCCAATGGGGCCCTCAGTAATTCGTTTCAATCTGCGGTAGGATTGAGCAATCACCAGCATTTGCAGAGGATGAACTCCATGAATGCTAACCAGAATGCTCTGCAGCAGGATATTTCTTGTTCCTTTAATGGCCCAAATCGTTCACAGCATTTGCCATTTCAAGGCCCCATAGGTCCAATTCCAGCCCTACAAAATGCATCTGTTAATGGCCTATCAAGCTCTCATCAGGTGCAGCAGGAACTCCAACAGAATCAACAATCTGAAGCAAATCAGAATTTGCAACAGCAGCATGTACTCCAGCAACTGCTGCAGGAGATCATGAATGTGGATGGAGGGGTACAGCAGCAACCAAATGGACAGAATGCAGATGGGTCTTCAGCTGAGGATGTCTTCAGTGGTGTTAATGGAACAAGAGGCTTGCCTGCAAGGCCTAGCACAGGCATAGTTGGATTCAGAAACAACCCTGGCACAATCTCTAATAGTGCTGTAGGTATGATACCTGGCAGGAGCAACAGTTTTAATGCCACTGCTAGCAACTCTGCTGCAGTTGGTGGCAATGCTTTTAATTTAAGACAGGAAGTGCCACAGAATCGTCATCCATCAGAACTGAATATTCCCTCTCAATTTGCCGAAAATGGAGCATACCATGGTGAGCAGGGTGACATAAGTTATGCATGGAAGTCGTGAGGTTATCAGTGGCTGATGGTCTCAATACCTAGTATTTGTCATGGTATTGTACATAAGCTTTGGTTGTGGTCTGTGATTTTTCAAATCAGTGCTTTGATACTGACATGAATGTTGGATTTGGCGGCTGTGAGGTTTAACGTTTGCAACTGTATTTGATTACAAAATCAAACAGGTTCAGTAATTTTGGTTTCATTTTCATTTGTTGCTGCTGAGTCTTGAAAACTGTTCCTATTGTGGAGTGACATTAAAGAGGGTGATATTGTTTTTAATTGGTACTATGGTTTGGTCTAAATGTGTACTGTAGCAAGGAAAATTGACACATCTGCCTGCCCTCCAAAGCCAGGGTGAAGAGAAGACTGAGTTGCAGGTTTCGCAATATTGTTTGGGTCTATGGGACTTGAAACCGATTCAAACCTATGTTTTGGCTCCAAACCTATCTGTTTGAAAAAAAAAAAAAGGTTATCATAAATTCAACTTTTTTCAAACTGACGAGGATGTAAAGCAATCAGGCATCTTTTGGGCTTTTTCTTTGGACAAATTTGGGGCTTTTACAATATGGAAGTTTTCTTTCGTTTTTTTTTCTTTTTTTTTTTTTTTCTTTTGCTAGTAAAGAAGTGGTACATATGGATGTTTTATCTACTAAATTCTTCTATATAAGAAGTTTATAAAAGTCTTGATGATATAACTTTTTACAATATGACAAGTTTGACTTTTTTAATTGAGTTTGTGTATGCTAGTTTTATATATATATATATATATATATATATGAGAGAAGTTTGCCTCTACGATTACAATATGAGAACTTTGCCCACCTGGTATGACAAGAAATGCCCTTTTCATTTGAATTAGAAAGGCTGTATATAACTTAATTATCAAAGTAATGGTGATCGTTGACGTGCAAGGAACTTTATGCGGGGTAATCTGTCCAACATTCTTCATCCATGGTGGGCCTTTTTTTAAATGGTTTGACTTACCATAGTAGCATGGGTACAACATACTTTGGAGTAGGAGGATTACAAAGAGCCCCTTCCTTAACAGAAGAGTTGGGTTGTCCCTAATCTAGGGATGTCAAGCTATCAGTGTCTGATGAGTGCTCATTTTGTTTAATTCGAACCATTCAGTCAAACACTACCAGTATGGATTGACATGGTACCAGGGCTTATTTGACAGTGATTGTATTATATGTCAGCAAAAGTCCAAAACCTCTTTTTTTAACCTGTCATTGCATAAAAAAAAGAAAAAAAAAAGAAAAAAAGAAAAAAAAGACATTAGGCTCACTAATAAAGTTTTTTTTTTTTTTTTTTTTATGAAATCAGATATACATATATGTTGTTAGATTTAGATCGATCATGTTATCTTTGTGTCGATGATCCAGTTGGAAAATGGACAAATTCTGAAGTCCAATTTATTTCTTTTAAGTTTTCTTAGAACTTTTATTATTGGAAAAGAATATATCAGCTTACATTAGATTTTAATTTTATGATACTAGTTTCAGAACCTTGTGCTTAATGCTCATATGCATATCCTTCCTCCAGAAAGGCGTAGCCTACAATATCTATAGGCTGGGTTGTTACTTGTTTGGTAATGCATGTCAGCATGTGATTCTCTTTGGATGCCTTCAAAAAGTTCTACATTTATTTTGGTAAAAAAAGATTATATATATATATATATATATATATATATTATAAAGAGAGATGTTCTTATGAGAGATATCTCTCACCTTATATGAGAGATATGAGTTTGGACCCTCAAATTTAAGTTGTTGGTGTGAGACCCCCACCTTATCTCTTATAGTAAGGTGAGAGCATCTCTCTATTATAAAAAGACATGAGAAGAACAACAAAGCCAAGGACACAAAATGCAATATAAAAACAAAACAATTCACGACGAGACCTACTCAACCACCCAAAATGGGTAAGAGTTTGACCACTCAACATCACAATTTGACCATCCGATGGAGTGCCTCATTTAGCCTTTGAGGAATGTGACTAAAAGGAAACTTTATTAAAGTCTTTAGCAACTGAAGAGATATGGGCAACGATTGAGATTAACACCCATCTTCACCACCATTGATTGCTTTGATTGTCTCCATCACCCAATCTTCGCCATCATTGGTTGCTTGAATTGTCTCTATCCCATCACACAAAACTTATTCTTTTCACATGTCCAATACTTTAGCTCTATTTAAAGCAATGAAGATGGCCCTCAGCCTCTTTTGATGAGCCAATCCCGTCTCCTCTTAACTCCTGCACAAACAATGGATCCATTAAACCAAAGGACGTACCCAAAAAAAGCTTCACCATCTGATTTTCTAAATGCAAAACTGGAAAAAAAAAACTAAAACCACATCTTTTCTAATAATTTTACTGATGCTTGAGATCCTTCTATTAAGTCTTTCCTTAACTTTCATTGAATAAAAAAAAGGATATCCCAATCAAATTTTTAACTTGTTCAAGAGCTTTGAAGGGACTTAATTTAAAACCCTTAAATAAATAATCATTTCTGGCCTTCTAGGTGATTAGAACTTAGAAGACAGCAGTGGCAATAGGAGACAAAGTGGCAGAAGATGAAGCACTCTGCAATGCACTGGGGAGATTGAAGTCAGAAGACATTTCAAAGTGTTTTCAATTGAAAGATACGCTACTACATGATGCATTGTTACTTAGGTTGACTCGGTTGAAGTTGAATCGTCTACATTCCTTGAGAAGAGTATCTGGAAGTGGGAGTACATACCAGTCGTGAGCCTTAGAAGCCCAGAAGGTAGAAATCTCTGAATGTGAAAACTTTATAAATACCTCCTCTCTACTGTATAAGTATTGGCGCAACGACTTGAAAATCTGGAGAGTCTGTATCTTTCTCATTGTGAGAAGATGGAGAAAACTAATCTCTGATGAGCAGGAATAGGTGAGGATGGCTGTGATTTGTTGCCACACTCAAGGCCCTCCACCCTCAATATCATCATGTGGGGCCCATGTGGATGCATCCTTGAAAAAACACAGAAATGATGGCCCCCATGTAACATGGAGGAAAAAAAAACAGAGAGGACAGAATCTACCATTGGTCGAGATAGTTTCTTTAATTTTAGCCATCTACCTGTTCATACATTGCCAATGGAAAGATAATCTTTCAAGGGTACCCATGTACATGGACCGACCCATGAAGATTGGGTCTGGAGCCTGGGGGCTTATTTTAGAGTGCATTTAATTTCGGGTCCAGGTTTGGGTCATTTGATTAGTTTTGGTTTAGGGCCCATGTAGTTCCAGCCCTGAGGACCCGATTTAACCATTCATTTTGCATATACGTTTTTCAAATGGATATGATCCATAAATAAAATTGAGATTTAGTCCAGATATAATTAATTATCTTTCATGCATGACCATCCTGATCATTGCGTTTAGCTGACTGTAAAACAGGATTATGTATGACAAATTAAGTAGTTACAAGTATATATATATATATATATATATATATATATGAAAATCTTCAAGTGAGAACTAGTTCTCACTTATTATATTGAAGTTTTTTTACGGGACCTAACTAGCAACCCATCCAAATCTAGCAACCAATAGGGAACCCCCTAATATATAGTCACTAATCCTAAGGATTGGCGTACATTCAAATGGACTGAACCGTTGGATTGAGGGTTGAATATTTTTTTTGAATATGAAGCCATTAAGCTTGTGGGCCATGGATGAAGGGGCTAGAGGCATGGGTTTAGGGGTCAAACTTGATACTTGGGGTGCTTTAGATTTTTCCATCCCCCTTGGTTCCATCTCCAAATGGCCCCACAATTGGGCCCCACAAAAAAGTTCTCATATAATATGTGAGAACTAGTTCTCACTTGAAAATTACCGATATATAAATGTATAACTACTAACTAGTCTATATTCATATAGGTCGAGACTGAGCCAAGCTCGGCTGCGTTGCGTGACAAATATATCCAATATCAAATAGAAAAATCAACATCAGAGTCAATCTGCTTTTAAAGCATGATTTGTAAGAAGCAGGTAGGTTGAGGGATCCTTGGATACCTAATAGGGATCATAAACAAGTACTAATGGAGTATTGGAGAAGCTTACAATATACCAGTAATCACTGCAACAACAAAAGGAGTGTAGCACTCCTCCATATGAGAGTAGGGACGAGTGTAATTGTATTTGATGATTGGATATAAATTTGCGTTGTAAGAATTTGAATCATGAGTGTTACAACCTACTGTAGTGTAGGTCATAGCTGCAACCACCCAATGGAATTTCATAAATGAATGGACTAAAAATCGAAGGCCCCATGTGCCGCGCTGCATGGATCTTGGTGGGGTCAATTGACCCCATTGAGATCTGAAAAAATATATATATATATATATAAAAAAAAAAAAACTCTTGAATGAATTGAAGTTATGAGAAGCTCTTGACCCCACTCAATGCCTAAGTTAATGGGCCATTTGTCTAAAAAAAAATCTAATAGGCCCAATTTTTATTTTTTAAAGAAAATTCTATTTTTTAGACATTTTGTCGGTAAGTCTTCATTTACCCTAACTTAACCTCTAAATACAGTATTCTTCATGTGTTAGAAGGAGAAAACCCTAATATTATTAAAAGTAAATGACAGATGTTGATAAAGGTAAAAACAAATTTATTCGATTTGTGGAAGATAAATATTTTGTTGACCCCACTAACTTGAATTTCTGGAGCCGCCACTGGAAGGCCCACCACTGCCCATATTCGATGCACATCCAAAGCATAAAGAAATGATGGACCCCCAATGGAAATATGCTCTGCTTCCAAAGAAATTATACCAAAGCATAAAGAAATGATGGACCCCCAATGGAAATATGCTCTGCTTCCAAAGAAATTATACTTTGTCAAGTGCAGGAAAAAAAAAAAAAGCAAAAGCAAAAGATGAAACAAAAAATACTCTCCTTCACAAGAAAATATACTTAGCTTCCATACTAAAAGAACAAGAAGAAGGCAAATCCTTATACTTACAGGAGGATAGAAACTAAAGAACCAGCAATTGAATTCTTCTCTCGAGTTTGAGTTGAGCTATATCACCTGTTGCATCTTGGGTCTTTCTCCTTTATCAGAAGCTGTTGAAACAAAAAATCAGGTGAGCATAGCCTTCAACACCTCCCTCTTTCTAATATGTAAATCAGGTATAGATGTAGAATTTGGTTGTTATGAAACTTGGTTACATCTTTCGAATTTACAGTGTTTGGTAATTTTAGCTATCATCCCTGCTTAGAGACTTGGTAATTTTTTTAGTGACTAAAGTAATTGGTAGCCATCTGCTTATATAGTGATGAGACTTATCCTCAAACTAAAGAACCGAATGATTTGAAAACTATTTAGATTTGGATGGCTAGAAATATCAAAAAATATACAGTAGCATGAATCTCACATATGTAATGGAAATATGCGGTTCGCCTACAAGACTTGAACATAAAGATCTTGGCTTAAAATAATGGAAGTTCCATCATATTTTCCTTCATCAACGTATATGTGCTTCAATAGTCACATATGGCATGCATGTGAATGTAATGGTCCCAAATATAAATTGAATAAAGGGGGATTTTCTTTAAATGAACATTCCTCAAAGATATTATAAGTGGGACATTTGTATGGCCCACCAAGACCTCCTCTTGATTAATCCAATCCCCTCGCACTCGCTTCTTCGCTCTTTTAAACTGCCACTCACCCTAATTTCCATAACCATCGCTACATTGGATTGAAATTAAATATTTCATTGTTTCCACCATTTATTTTTTTAGCGTTAAAATGTAATAACTATTGAAACCAAATTAAGCTGATTTTTAGTGGAATTATTGTTCATATATTTATGTGTGTGATACACACACAGTGAACATATATAATTAAAAATACATGTGCCCAATCCTATAGCAGATTCCACCTATTGGCATAAAATTTGGTGTCATCCAAGGGAAGACCTTCATCTTCAGCGCTTCGGATCCTTAGTAGGTGGGCTCTACATAGAGTTCCACAACCTTTATTGAAATGTGGGGAACACTAGTCACTTTCTTGTCGGGCCCACATGGGACCTGCCTGAGAATGGGATCGGGGATCGAAAGATATGCCCACCTGTGTCTGGTGATAGAGGCTTGAATTATCATGCATCCTAACCACTTGATCAATAACTTACAAGTTTTCGTCATCTAAAAGGAATGCATAGTCGATTCAACTGTCCGGTCAATTTGGAGGGGTACCAAATCCCTTGATTGGAGACATTATGGGGTTGACCCAAGTGGGCCCTATAAAGTATCCTTGATATAATTATACAAGGGATTTCCCACAGGAGGAACTTTTAGTACCCTTAAATAAAAACTGTATATATAGTATCTTACATTTTTAGTTAGTTTAGACTTTTGAAATACTCTAATAGGCAGGGGTGAATAAATTCGGAGAGCTGCTATCGGCACACAAGTTTTCTCCCTTCCCACACACGCATTAAAAAAAAAAAAAATCCTTGTGAAATTATCTTTTTGCCCACCCTCTCCCTTTCTCTATACCCACCTCCCCCTTCACTTCCGGTCGGCGGCAGATCGGACAGCTTGGCGATCGCCAGGGAAAGGAAGGGAGAGTGAGAAAAGGGGAGAAAGGAGAGAAAGAAGGAGAGGGAGAGAGATGAGGAGGGAGAGACATGGAGAAGCGGGGGGGGGGGGGGGGGGGGGTGAGGATCGGCCGGCGCTTGCTGGTCCAGGCCGGTTCCGAAGGTGAAGGGGAAGGTAGGGGAAGAGAAAGGGAGGAAAGAGAGAAAATAGTGGGGAGGGAGGAGGGAGGGAGGGTCGGCCGTCGGTGAAGGGGGAGGTGGGGGGAGAGAAAGGGAGGAGAGAGAGAAACAGTGGGGAGGAGAGAGGAATAGAGAGAGGGAGAGGGAGAGAAAACGGTGGGGGGGGGGAGGGTTCGGCCGTCGTCGTCAGTGAAGGTGGGAGGTGGGGGGAGAGAAACAATGGGGAGGGAGGAAGAGAAAACAGTGGGGAGGGAGGGAGAAGGGGACGACGGCTTGCCTGCCGGAGGTGAACGGGGAGGTGGGAGAGAGAAAGGGAGAGGATAGGCAAAAAACAAATTTCACAGGTTTTTTTTTTTTTATCAAATGTGTGTGTGTGGGAAGGGAGAAAAATTGTGTGCCAATAGGAGCTCCCTAAATTTGACCAGACCCTTATATTGCATGGTGCATCACTGCATCATGGGTTAGGTAAAATTGATCTCAAATAAAACACATGCAGCTAGGGTGGACAGAAGCTCAAAGGTAGAGATCACGAGTACATGAGAGTTTTCACAATACGATCCTCAAGAATCCTGAATTTGTATTATTATTTAAAATCTCAAAAATTGAAATTGACTTTAAATTTCCTCCCAGAGCGAACCATTAATAAGAGGGAGAGGGGATGGAATGACCTATGCATGGATGAAGGGTAAACAAGAGATTAGCTTAATCAATTGTAGAAAAGTGTAGAAAAGAGGGGTGTCCTAATCCAAGTATGAATCGTGTGAAGATGGGTTTAGGAGCCTCATGAGAGTGTGTCGGTGTACGTCATTTAAGGCCAGTTTCCTTTTTAGAATTTCTGACAAGAATTTGCCATGTTGGGTCTTCTTTTTTTTTTACATGATATGACATATTCTCCTATGGCATTTGCAAATGCCATATTTCTTTAAAAGCATTTCAAAATTCATGTCACTTGAAAAGTCTCAAATGACATTTGAGAATTCAGGAATTTCGGCTCCTTCTAATTTTTTGGTAGAATTTTTAAATACTCAAGTACAAAGGAGCATCTACAAATTCCACTACGTCTAGGAATTCAAAGATTCCCCGTACAAAAATTCCTTGAATTCGAGTAAAGAAGGGCTTATTTCTTTACTAGAATTTAAAAAAAAAAAAAAATTATCATGTTAGGGATTTTTTAACATTATGTGACACCTTGTCCCCTTAAATTTATAAATGTCATGTTTCTTTATAATCATTTAAAAATTCCAGCCACCTAATAAATCTCAAATGATCTTCGAAAATTCAAGAATTCCAACTCCTAATTTTAAGAACAACATTGCTACTAGAAGATGTACATGATACGCGCACGCGTGTTTTCTATTGAGACGGGTGGAATTATGGTGCGGTGGTGCCTTTGCACTCTTTTAGAATTAGAAGCGGATGGGTAATGGAAAGGGACCCACCTCGAGAAGTGCTGACTAAAATATCACACATCCAACTAGAATATGCTTTTGTCTTAACAATTAAAATAAAGGTTTGATTATGGACATCATTTTGGCAAAAGGTTGTTTCAATCAACACAACACAACCAATGATTAATCTTAAATTACATCTTTAATCAAATTCATATGACGGTGAGTATAATTTCGATTAGAGTTGAATTAGGATGAGTACCAATTCATAGGGAGTACAAGTTGTGATGGGTACCTCTCAACAAAAGGAAACCCTATATATAATCAGAAACCCTATATATATATATATATATATATATATATATATAATCAGTTATTTCCGCTTGGGCAGCAGCCTATTTCAAAAGTAGCTTCTTGTTTTTATTTTATTTTACATCCTACCTTATCTAGTATAGACTTCTGGCAATGGATTTAGCCTTCTCATCTCTAGTGATTGTATTTTATTCTTGATTACTTTCTTAAATTCTTTTCTTAGAGAAAGAGTGACCAGGGAGAAAAAAAAACATTTCACAGGGGTCCCAACCTCACACTTACTTTCTAAGCCATGAAGCTCTTTTCTAAATATATATATATATATATAGAGAGAGAGAGAGAGAGGGGGAAAGCCATAATGAGGGGAATTCTGTAAAATGCACCATTTTCTGCCCCTATTTTAGGGTGTGGGGCCCACCTTGAGTAAATTTAGTTCTTTCACGTATTTTGTACCCTCGTGAATTGTCCTAGAGAATTTAACACTCATTCAACTTTTACATGCCGCTGGAGTGAAATCCTAAGGAAATGATGCCTCTAAAACTATTGATAAACATAAAGGCCATGGATCAAGACTTTGAGATGATTTAATGGAGTTGAAAGTTTTCAAATAGGAAGGTCTTATCTAGCTCTTTTCATCCAATGGCTTTCCATGATTACCACGCATTACATTGAGCCCCCTGAGAGGGGCGTTTTCTAGCACAATGAGTGCTAGAAAATGCCCCTCTTAGTAGGACTCGTTGGGATGTATGATGATTACATGAGTCTATTGGATGGAAAGACTTGTGTACAAAATTTAGACTCCATGTGATCATCATAATCCTTTGATCTATAACCCTTAAGTTTAATAGTTTTAGAGGCATCATTTTCTTACATTTTTTTGAATGGCTTCTTACAATTTCAATCCAAATAGTAAGCAAAAGTTTGAAGAGTGTCAAATTTGGACTTATGAGTATTCATGGGGGTATCGTATATGAAGAGACTAGATTGACCAGAGGTAGACTCCATGCCAACAAAAAAGAGGCATGGAAAAGGGAATATTTTAAAGTAGGGCATTTTAAAGAATAACCCATATAATATATATATATATATATATATATATATCCGCGCACTTGATGTGGGTCAACCCAACCTAACCCGCGACAACCTGTAGAGCTATTGCTAGTTATTCTGGATTGGGTTAACCCATATAATCTGCATCCTTCTAATGAGTCAGCCAACCTAATTATTTAATCCTAACTTGACCCATGACCAACCCATATATTTTGCAAGTTGGGCTGTGCGGGTCATTTATGGGTCAGGTTGGCAGGTCGAATTAGGTTTTGTAGGCCCCAATTTAGAGTGGAGGGATTTTCAAGTGAGCATGTGCACAAATGGGTTATGCACATGGTACAAGATATCGGCCGATATTGATTTATTTCGGCCGATATAAACTAGTCCAATATTTCGGTACGATACTGGTATCGGTATCAGGCACTAAAATATCTCCAAAATATCGAACATTCTCAGCTGAAATTTTGAAAATATCGGTTTAGCCGATAAGTGGAATAAGCCCTATTTTTTTTTTCTTTTCCCTCATTTCCTCATTTTCTTCCTTTCCCCTCATCTCCTTAGAGCAATCCCTCCTCCTTGACTCATTCTCTTTCATGTTTCCACCACTCTACTTTCAAGAAATCATTTTATTTGGTAAGAGAAAATCAACTTAACTCCCTTATTTTTGCTATTATGTATTTTTTTTAGATAAGGCATATAAATGAATGAAAAGATCATTGGCATGTTATTTTTGGGTTTGGGTTGTGTTCTTCTCTAAGATCTATACACTTTCATACTAGATCTACCGATATATATGATTTTGGGTGTAGATTTTTTTTATTTTAAATCTTCTACTTTAAAAAAAAATAATTGTTGGCGCATTTATAACACTAAATACTAATGACTTACTAATAGTGTGTAAATGATAGATCTACTCATACACATGATTATGGGGTTTTTTTTTTTTTTAATTCTTTTATTTTCAAATTTCTTAATATTTGAATTATAATATATCATTTTTTGGGGATTTCACCATAATAAGACAGTGAGTCAGTGACACTGATAGGACTCATGACTTAAGGCGGCCGATATTTTGATTTATTATTGTTACTAATGGAAAGAAACACGATTTTTCAATATTTTCTAATATTTTAGATTTTTTTTATATTTTCGTAATTTTTTCTTGTTAAAAAAAATTTTACACCGCGATGTTCGCGATGAACTGTTAACCGCGACCGATACCAATATTAGGTTTTTGTCCTCATGAACCCACAATCCATTTGAGCCGTATATGTTAACTCGCGTGAATAATTTTTCTTATAAACTTACAAGTCGATCATGATGATTAAATGAAAAGTGCAGTTCTCTCTGTTCCCAACAAACCTTATGAGGTCTTCTCTCTTCCTTCTCAAAACCAGAGGAACAAAAGAAAAATTGGCATCTTAGCATTTTATAACCTTTCTATTAAAAAAAAATAAAAGTACAGATACTGCATTTGGTTCTCGTTCATTGTACCAAAACTTCTTGTTCAAAATCTTCAGATGGAATCTCAATTCCATGTGCCCTTTTCTTATGAAAGAATCGGCTCACGCCATCATCATCAAAGCCTGACCTTTTTGTGTTAACTAAATCCTTAATTATTGAAACAAACATTTGTATTCATCTATGCAACCCCCATATGGTTGCATATCGTAGTCAAAATACTTAAAAGGGGCACTAATGATTGTGAATTCTATCACAATAAATTTGTAATTTATCTACCAATACACTCATAGTTGAATGATGTTTTCACGTTAGTTTCACACACATGCCCAGAGATTCCACCCTGAATCCTCAATTGAATGTATCACTTCCAGACGAATAGCCAACTTAGAAAAAAAAAAAAGAAGTTATAGATATATTCATGTATAACTCTGCGAAACAGTTGTCTTTTCTGCTTTCACATCATAGAAAGAATACTTAAAACAGAATTCAGAAGCTGAATCCGATTACAACAAAATTCATATTGCGCAATAAAAAAAAAGACACAGAATTCGAGGTCTATCTACAACATCAGTTCAACGCACGTTGCATATCGATAACTAACAGTAACATAGATGACAAACAAACTTATTTGAAGGCAATGGTCAATACCTATTCATTATCTTAGATTCACATAATATAATTTAGTTGCCAAACAAAGTTCTTTATAGATCTATTCAGTCCACATATATTTATTTGTCTTCTCACAGAGGCAAAATTTTAAATGTTCCGATAACTATAGTTTTTTCTGTTAGGAGTTTTGGATTATGGTACCCTTTTGTTAGGATTTGTCTTGATTTCTTCTTACATGTCTTCTTACATGCAGAAAAGAAATTTCTTTCTTAGGATCATAGAAATAGAATGCCATGCTCGAAATGGCTAGTAGAAAGCACTTCGAAATTGCTGACTGAGTAACGTTGTGAAGGAATAGTTTTTGTTAGAACTTTAGAAATAGAACCCCCAAACAAATTTAGAATTACAGAATTTGCTGCTGAGTAGAGGGTGTTAGAACTATTTCTACTAGCCATTTGAATTACAGAAAGAATGGAGAAGATCCCATGGTCGGACTTTGGATTGGTCTGATGACCATTGTTTTGGTCGGTTGGACTAATAAGAAGTAGAGAGAGAGATTGGTTGGATTGGATGTTTGGTCGGTAGAAATGGTAAGAAGTCAAGATCGAGAGAGAGAAAACGTGTCCATGGAGTCATCTTTGCGGAGAATGTGAAGGTGAGATGAAGAAGAGAAGAAGCCTCATCTCGTCAAGGAAGAAGATGTTGGGAAGTCCAACATCTCAAATGTTTGGTCGGTAGAAATGGTAAGAAGTCAAGATCGAGAGAGAGAAAACGTGTCCATGGAGTCATCTTTGCGGTGAATGTGAAGGTGAGATGAAGAAGAGAAGAAGCCTCATCTCGTCAAGGAAGAAGATGTTGGGAAGTCCAACATCTCACGTCACCTGAGTCATGAGTTTGATAGGGGCTTCGTATACTTGTTTGAGCCTTCCACCTGGTATCAAGCTGGTTGCTACCTCGCCTCAAACATCCGTATTGTCCAAGTCACTTATAAACCCTTTTAAAGGAAACAAATTCATTATAATCCTTACTATGAAATAGAGCAAACATCTTCTCCTACATCCAAGGAAGGAAACCAACTTATTTTCTTTGCTAATTTTATTAAATCACCTTCCATAAATACTCGTACTAGGTTTATGCTTAAAATTCGTCGGGATAGATCTTTTTATTGTATTACTTCCTTAAAGAAATAATTAATTAAGTTTTAAGAAGTAGCACTATAGATTACAGTTTGAGGTTTTAAATTAAGAAAGCAACAATTAACTAGACATAGAGTTAGAGATAGTGAGTTACATTACATTTTTCTCATAAATATTTATTACTTGTCTTTCTAAAACAGGATAACAATGAGGATTTTCGGTATTGTTACGGAAGTGGGAAACTGTATGTGGTTTTTAATGACCCATGGCATCTGGTATCTTATCCAATACAGTAAGAACATTCAAAACCTTAGAAACGAAGCTGAAACCTTGAGGAGGAGGAGAGACAAGATCCAGAAATTCATAGATGAGGCTAAGGGGCAATTAGAAGAACCCACTGATGAAGTAGTAGGGTGGCTCAAAGAAGTGGATGAGGTCGAAAGAGAAGTTGATATGTTAGAAAATGAAGCAAGTCAACTAAATGGCTGGTTTTGCAGTTGGACTTCATGCTATTGGCTTAGTAAGAAAGCAGTGGTGGAAGTGAACCGTGTTAAGAAAGTTTACGAGAAAGGAATTTTCAGTAGAGTATCATGCAAGCCTCCATTGCCAAGTGTTGAACTAATGCATACTGATTTTGTTGACAGTTTCATGTCTGTAAAATCAGCTATGAAGCACATCATGGAGGCATTACATGATGAAAACATCAAATTACTTGGGGTGTATGGTATGGGAGGAGTGGGAAAGTCGGCATTGATGAAGAGGCTACACAATGAACTTGATAAGATCAAGCTCTTCGACAAGGTTATAATGGTTACTGTGTCAAAAGACATTAACTTGAAGAGAATTCAAGATGAGATGGCTGTGGGGCTGGGTTATAAACCTGTTGAGAATGAGACTGAGGCCATACGAGCAAATAGATTGCGAAAACGATTGGAGATGGAGAAGTCGGTTCTTATAATATTGGACGATGTCTGGAGCGAAACAGAAACAGGTGGCCTGGGAGTTCCTTTTAGAAGCGACCACAAGGGTTGTAAAATTATTCTGACGACACGTTTGGAAAGTGTCTGCCGTCAAGTGGGCACTGATCAAAAAGTCAATTTACAAGTCTTGTCGAAGGAAGATTCATGGAATCTATTCAGAATGAAAGCAGGGAATATAGCTGATTCTCCCACATTGCAACCTATTGCTAAGGAAATCGCAGATTCATGTGGGGGACTACCTCTGGCGATTGTAACAATTGCATCATATTTGAAAGTGGAAGATGACGAGATTGTATGGAAGGATGCTCTGAGTGCATTGAGAAATCCTACAGCAAATGAAGTTGAAGACCTTCTACCGTCGGTGATAAAGTCGCTACGATTGAGCTATGATCATCTAGGAGGGGAAGGGATGAAATTGTTCTTCTTGTTTTGGTGTCTATTCCCTAAAGATCAGGGAATCAAGGTGTTTGACCTCATCCAGTATGGAACAGGGGAGCGACTCTTGAAAATGGATGGTAGTTTTGAGGATGCAATAAAAAGAGGTGAGGGGTTTGTTAATAAGTTGTTGGGCAGTTCCTTGTTGCTGCAAAATGAAAGGGGGGAAGTTGCATTGCATGATATGGTTCGTAATATGGCCATTGTAATTGCTTCATGGGAACACGGGTTTTTTGTTAGAACTGGTGTTGGATTGTATGAGTGGCCTGAAGAGGACTTAAGTGGGCACCAAAGGATTTCACTGATGAACAATAGAATCACGACACTTGAAAATCAGCCAAAATGCCCTCGACTTCTGACTCTACTACTTTCAGGTAATGAATCTTTAGAAAAGATATCAAATAATTTCTTTGGACAGATGAAAGCCATTGTTGTATTGGATCTCAGCGGTACTCATATTCAGCAGTTGCCATCGTCAGTCTCGAGTTTGAAGAATCTTCGAACACTATGTTTAGATGGTTGTTTTTTGTTGAAAGATATCTCCGCAGTGAGTGGATTGGCTAAACTCGAAATACTGCGATTGAAATGGTGCCAGATTGAAAAATTAACAGGAGGCTGGGGCAATCTAAAGCTCTTAGACTTGAGTTATAATCATACTCTTAAAAGAGTAGCTCCAAAGGTGATATCAAGTCTATGTAGCTTAGAAGAACTAAACATGGAAGGAAGTTTCGCTAATTGGGAAGTTACAGGAGAAGGAGGTGGAAGCAACGCTGATTTTTCAGAGGTGGCATCATTAAGTCGCTTGACAGTTTTGCATGTCGACGTAAATAATAAGAAATGCCCATCTCGAGACTACTCAGGTTCCTTCAGAAAATTGAAAAGATTTAGCATTTGTTTGGGTGGTGACTCTTTTTCTACTGATGCCTCAGGGAGACTGTTCCTTAGATATGCAGTAATCCCACTTCCAGATTGGATCAAGGTCTTGGTCAGTAAAACAGAGGAGATGTGCATAAGTGATTGCCAAAATTTGAAGGATCTTTTCCAGTTGTATTCAGGGGGTTTAACTTTCGATAATCCCTCTAGTGTAGTAGAAGATAAGGCAGTCCAGAATGCACTCAGGAGATTGAAGTCACTGCGCATTGAATACTGTGGACAGCTGACAGATACACTGATCAACCCCCATCTAATGCAACAAATGTGTAATCTAGAAGCTCTCAAATTACTGAATTGTGGAGAACTAATCCACATATTTGACATTGAGGAGCTTGCACAACGGGGACCACCTGATGCATTGCTTTCAAGATTGACGGAGTTGGTTTTTACCGACTTACACTCCATGAAGAGTATTTGGAAGGGGAAGAACGTACCAGTTGGGAGCTTTGATAGCTTACGGGTTCTAAAGATAGGTGGATGCCATTGTTTGAAGTATGTTTTCACATCCAAGATGGTGCAACATCTGGTGAAGTTGGAGAGACTTGAAATATTTATGTGCAATGAATTGGAGGAAATAGTCTGTATGGACAGCGGGAACAACCAAATGATGACGGTGGACAAGGGTGTGCTTCCATTGATAAAAATAATTCACATTTCTCATTTGTCTAAGCTGACAGATATCTACGAAGGGAGGATGACATTCGACTGGCCTTTGCTAGAAGAAATGCTTGTTGTAGGAACTCCCAATTTGAAGAGGCTACCTTTAGGATTCCAGAGTGCACCCAACCTAAAGGAGTTCTTGGGAGGAGACCAGGAATGGTTTGATAAGCTGGAATGGGAAGATGAAAGCATCAAATCAAGACTTCAGAGGATAATGGTAAATCCTCCTTGCTATCTCAACTCTTCTTCGTTGTTGATACATTTATAATGTTCTCAGGCCTCAACCTCGTACACATGAGACCCATTTGGATACATCTTTGATCCACTGATTAAAAATAAACACCCAAAATGATGGGACCCATATATCCAATCATATGTGTTGCCAATGAAAAGGTAATCGATATTCTTTCAATTGAAAATAGTGTGGCAACGGGTACCAAATTATTTGGCCCTGACTCATGATAATCGGGTTTGAGTGCATATTTGGATCCTGGTTATATGGATCTACTGTATTGGACCCGTAGATATTTGAGTCCGTTGAAACAGGAAATACCATTTCGGCTTATCCCCGAGCATCACTTATATAAAATATGATGTCAGCTAATTGCACCATCTCAATTGCTTCCTTGGAATGAAAAAAGAAAATATGACATTTTATACAGATGGCGCTCGTGGATAGGCCTAAACTGTATGTCCATGTTTTGTTGAAACGGGGGATCTGGACTCTAGATATTTGGGTCTAAGTTTGTGTCCATTTAGTTCCAGACTGAAGGACTCAGACCCAAAATAGACATGTATACATACACATAATACTTGCATACATACATCACACACATATATTATTAGGATTGTTATAGGAAGAAAATTCCTTTAAGCATGAGAGAAAAAACGACGGACGATCCAAAAATCTTCTTAAAGATGGTACTCTATTCTATGATATGATACACTGTCCGTTTTCATGAAATTTGCATATAGTTTATTCAGTAATATCATAGAATGTTGAGTTATTCTCTCATATCATGGAATAGAGGTCATCTGTCGTTATTATCAAGCATTTATGCCCTCCATCATCTTTCTTAACTCAAAGCAGTTTTTTCGATCTCTATATGTATAAAATTTTATATTATGTATCAAATTTAATTTTGTATCCACATTCAAGCCCTGATACACTATATATAATCTCTCTCTCTCTTCTATTTTTCTTTTTATTTCTAGCTCACGCTGTAAGGATAAAGACTGGATCTATGAGTTTCTCCACTATATCCTCCAACTTTATGTTTCTAATTATCTTATTTCACCTTTGTCTAACATGTGGTTCATATTTTCAGACTCCGGCATGAATTATTCTATGAGGCTTCAAGGATGTTCTGACTATGTAATCACAAATTTCTGGTAAAGAAAATAACTCTCAACTCTAATTTGCATAAGTTCATCCACGTACATGAGTAGCTACGATTCATGCATGGCAATCTATGGTATTCAAGTTATGGTCCTTGGGGATGGTTTGAAAAATTACCTACCGGCCATACCTATTAGAGTCATAACAACACGGGATCTCAGTGTGACATTCATACCTTGTACCTATCAGTCAATCACCCAATATACTCCTATATCTCCATGTATTGGCCGACACACTGATATGTAATGATTAATTTAAAAAAGCACATGTAATAATTCAAAGCAAAATTGATGATGATGATGATGATGATGATAATAGAGAGGAGGCTGAGTTTAGAAGCAAGGCGCACCACATTGGGTGAGTGTGAGTGATCCAAGCAAGGACTTGTTTGAGCCATAAATATAGGCTTGGGGGTGAGCTCAAGCTTATGAAAAATGATCTCAAACACTAAGTTGGGTTGTCTCAGTAACAAACTGAAGAATGTTTTCCATCCTTTCTTGGCCCATTTGTTGCCTAATATCACAAGTCCTCCAATCCTGTGGAGGATAATTTTGAGTAATATGAAACTGTGGGTACGTATGGCCTATCCACGGCTAGGGTTTAATAGATTATATGGTTTAAGAGATTTTACATGTTGTCTCTCTGTTTGGTGTTTGCGCAGATAAGAATTCCAACCAGGTCCGGACTATGGTGTGGCAAATACAATTGGGTTGGAGTACTCTGTTTGGCGAAGGTTACTTTATATAAATTTGAAGTTGCTTGTGTGTATTGAGTGATGGATTGTGATTTTATTGTAATTATTGTTGTCTTGTAAAGGACTACGTGAAGTGGTAGGATGCTATGTGTGATCAAATAATAAGTGACCATATACAACTGCATACATGGATTGGCTTATGTATGTCATCTCCATATAGGTATTTTATGATGCTTGGGGGACAGCGAATGCAAGCTTTTGTGGGGAATACTTGTGGTTTGTTAGTCCAACCCCAAACACTAACTGCCTCTTATACTTGCATTGTCGCAAATTTATTCTTAATATATGTTGGATTGAATAAAGATGTTTGATGGAGAAAGAAAGGAATGATTTGATCAGCTGGAGTGGGTAAATTTTGATTTTTTTTTTAGTACCCACGCACCCACACTTTCCAAGTCCCATAACCATCAAATTACAATCAATCCTATCAAAATAACTAGGGATTGAATCAAACTTGAGACTGGTAGGCTCTATACTGTATTAAATTTCCTCCGCTTGCCAATCCTATCAAAACCTCAAGACATTAATAGAGGTGGCCGAAGTACTTTCAACATGCTATCCATAGCAACTACCATGTGATTCCCAAAGTGTTTGGTGGCATTGTGTGCTTGTGATCAAATAATGGTAAAAGACTATTTACTCCTGCATAAATGGATTGTTGGCTTATGAATCATCTTGATATAAGTCTCTGGCGCTCATTAGGGTCCCATGGGTGCCATGCTTTTGTGGGGCCTACGTGGGGGTAAGTCGAGTCAGTTAACTGCCCTCTTTGCATAATAATCCGTCCACTCCAATGGATTAGTCGACACTACTCATTGGATTAGTTGTGGCAGAAAAATCTAATTCACGATGACTTGTTCCGTTTATCTACAACTTGATTGGTTGTTATAGAGTGTTTGCAATAATTTTATGGTCTATTGGTTGTGTTAGGAAAACATTCGAGCACGAGGATTGTACCAGGGACCTAACAACCCCCCTCACTGGTACCACCTAACCTTATCAAACCAAACTCTAATACCACTTATAGGATCTTATGTACCCACTGAGCTACCATTCCTTCCAAAATCAATTGGTGATGGAAGATGCATAACTTAATGTTTTATACGGCATTCCACATCGTGCCCGTATGCCTGTTTTTAGAGCTGCCCCACGATGGCGCTCCCGCGACTCGAACCTGACCTTGAGCTCTGATACCACTTATAAATTATGTTGCAATCGGTTTCAAATGTTTCTTAGATCAACATTTGAACCCCCTCCATCCCATCCAGATTGAATTCTGGTGGGAGATAGCTACAATAGATGGTGGAGCTCAACGAATATAATTATTTGTAACCTAACCTCCACCATAACTCCCTAGTATTATCAGGAAATGATCGTCGTTCCATTGGTTTTATTGAATACAATGTCATACATATCTGTTACTGCATATCTAATTATCTATGACTCCATTACGCACCTCACTCATTGAGAGTCTCTTAGAACATGGTGATATAGCTCCAACAAGAATGCGAATTAGGATCACGTGGCTTGAGAGAAAAAAAGGAATTCTCCAAAAACAGAGGGTCAGATGAAAGCAAGAGATTGAAGCTCGAGTGATTGTATAGATGTGCAGATGTGCAAATTTAAGATGAATATTGAAAACCTAGGATTTCTTATATAGAAGGGAGAAGGGAGAAAATTTGCACTACTAAGAGAGAGAAATTATGCAATGAGAAGCCGGTGATGGTTCCTGTATGAGTCTAGGATCAGCCACTAAGTAAGATTGGTGCCAACCAAGACTCTGGCACCATCTCTCTTCCCCACCTCCTCGTCCTTCCCTTCACAAATGTATATCCAAAGATCTGCAGAAACTCAAAGATGCTTTTGACATTTTTGCACAAACATGCCCCAAGTAAAATCCTCGACTAAAAATTTACTAGGCTACACTCGTTACTCTACAACCTTCTAAATTCAGAAGACCAACAGAGAATGTACAATTGTATAACATTGCTTGGACTTCTCAGAGTATACATCACAGTATACTGTTCACTCCCACATACCTGTTTCTGACAAACTAAAATGTAACATATGGGTTTGTGGCCTTCCAACCTACCAATTGGCTACTATGAAAACAAATGAAACCCATATTAGAAACTTCAACAGCGGTTTATGATACGAATATATATTATTAGTCCATGTATCTGTTCCGTATTTCAATCGATACGTGCCATTTACAGCAAAGCTCTTTTTATTCAAGGCAGTGCAGCCCTCTGGATTAAGACCCAAATACTTCCTCCTTGCATATTGGGCATGCCTGGTTAAGAAACAACTTTTCATCAAAATTAATATTCAAAACAAGGTATGAACAAATAATAAACTCTCTTCAGACAAGGATTCAGGAGATAAAATCTGAAATATTGAAATGTATATTTGAAAAAAAAAAAAAAAAAAACACTCTCCAAAACTCATGAAATGAGGAAAAGGGAGATCATCTACATCATCATCATCATCGTAACAGCAGCTGCAGCTACTACAATGTGCTTATTACAGAGTCCACATTTTATACCATGGGGATTCCCCATGGAACCACCCAGTTCAGTTCACCATCAGTTTATGGGGTTTTCAGCTATTATAAAGATAGACACAGTACATCTCATAAATGATGCAAATTCACAACCATGCCTCAATCCTTAATGTAGGTCTCCTACTCACCTGAACATTTTCATAACCCCACGCAAGTTTTTTAGTTCCAAATCCCAACAATTCAACTAGTCATGGATCCATTGACTTTGATTAACTTGAATGGAAAAGAAATAGTGAATAAATTCTGAATAAGAAGAGTACTTGGGCTCCCATTCAAACAAAAATATATATATATAGAGAGAGAGAGAGAGAGTACTTGGGCTTAGGATAGCTAATTTGGCAAAATAAATTAGCCATTTTCTGGGGAAATGATAGAAGTCATTCACATTTAAGTGTGGATCAATTTGATTTGCTAAGTTCATGACATAATCCCAAATCCTGTAACTACAATGAGTTAGATGTGCACCACCAAGGAGGCAGCAACTTAATTCTTTCGTCGTGAATTCTTTTGTTTTCCTAATCATTCTTCTTGGTGAAGTTACGTACTCAGAGATGTTTAACTTGTTTCAGGCAGACGGGCATACCAAAACATCAAATTATTCTAGGGGTTAAAAAGGTCGTTCAAATTACAGTAACAGTAGAGGCCTGTTTGGACGTGGAGAAATTTCAGGTGGAAAAAGCATTTGCAATACAAATGCTCCTTCACCCTGTTTTGTTGCATTTTCTGTGTAGAAATGGAGACTGCTTGGAGTTTTCTTCAATTGTCTGGGAAAGAGAACCCCACGAAAAGGTTGCGAAGGCACATGTCCCCAACTTCAACCATTGGATATTCTCTCCGCCTTGAGTTTTTTTTTCTAGTGGATGCCAACCGCTTGTAAACTGATAGGTGAGGTTCACCGTTCACCAGATTCAGGTTTTCCTTGGTTTCTCCACCCAGTGAGAAATCCCACTTTCATTTTATTCACATCCAAGATCCACCCAAAATTAGACAATAGTAGCAATAATGATAATGCTTATGACAGCAGAAAATAAGTACCTTATTGAGTTTCAGCCATTTAGCAATACAATCTGAGTGATACTGATGCTGACAGGGCAAAGAAATAAGCATGTCTCCATCTTCATACTCAGTACAACAGATCACACATCTGCATACCCAAATGTCAGAAGCCTCAAGGGAAAACAATTTAATAATCAATTGCAACTATCACCAAAGAGAACACAGCATGTACACCAGTATGTTCGCGGAGTTAGCAATTAATGAGACCAACCTAGGTATTTTGATCCTTCTAGGATGCATTTCAAGATCTGTTGGGTAAATACAGTCATAAGAAATCACATAAGGAACTTAGGTTGGAGACTATTATTACAACAACTTTGCCCCAAATCAACCAGTGATCCATACCAGTATTGATTGAAGGTAGAAAAGCCAGCAAGCTTATGTGGTTTCTATTCTCATTTCTCCATGCTCCGTACACAGCACAATGATTAACCATCCAATCTGCCAGCCATGGGACAAATAGAACAGATAATCACCCATTGTACTATGTGCAGAACAAAGGAATGGAATTTTTCCATTAGTTCCCCCGACAGAATCTCCATCCCGAACAAACAAGCTACCAAAACCACAGTGCTCAACTTAGGGCTGTCAAAGGGTTGCTTTGACCCTTTGGCCTCTAGTCATGGTCTTAAAATCAAGCCCTTTTAATAAAATGGCCAGGCCAGGGCCTTTATATCAAAGTTTGTCAGTCTAGCCTTCTTTGGGTTCACTATAACTCTAGAAATATTGATATATTCATGTAGTAACACTGTTTCTTGGGTGTTTTATATCTAAAACTTCTTTGATGTGTTGCACCCTGGAAGGGAAGACCTTAATCACTATGTTGACAATTCTAGCCACCTAATTAACAGAATTAAAATGGGGTGATCGAAACAAAAATAGGTAAGAGTTAGCATTCAACTTGAAAAAATAAAAATTGAAGCACCCAAGCTTCGCGCATTTTGCAAGGGCTAGGCACTTGACTTTGAGATCTACAGGGCAGGGCTAGGAAAGACTTGATTATATATATATATATATATATATATATATATATAGCCAGCTCTCCTAAACTGAAACAGTGCTGATCCCACAAATCAAAGTCGATTATCGTTGTTTTTTTACATGATGATCATCTCCAAAATCAAGATAAATCCAATCAAAACTAGATTTTCCAATTCCATCATGCAAAAAACAGATATAATCAACTTTGATTTGTGGGACCAGAACTATTCCAGTTTAGGATAAGCTAAGCTTCAACTTAGGAGAGCCCTCCTCATAAATATGTATGTATGTATGTATGTATGTATACATACATACATATATATATGGGAAATATTCATGTGTATCCATCCCTCACCATGTATATATATATATATATATATATATAGGGAGGTATATATATATATATATTTGGGAGGTGCTCCTATGAGAGCATCTCTCACCTTACTATGTGAGATAAAGGTGGGGGCCCTCACATTTAAGTTGTTGACGTTGGATATGGATGTGAGGGCCCCCACCTTATCTCTCATAGTAAGGTGAGCGTGTCTCTCAGAAGAGCACCTCCCTATATATATATATATATATATATATATATATGGGGCAGCTCTCCTAAGCTGTAGGCTGTAGCTAAGGATAAGGTAAGCTAAGATAAGCTCAAGTGTGTGGTGGGGCCCACCTAGGGACCCACATGGGGGTGGGGATAGGGGGATTTCGAGGACTCCCTAGGACCCTCCTCTTTACAAAAAAAAAAAAAAAATCAGCTCCAACCATGGTTTCTATCATCTCCATATGGGCTCCAAAAGTTTAATGGTCAACAATCCATTCGGATCGGTACACAGTCGATCTAACAGTCTAGTAAATTAAAATCTAAACAAAAGTTGGTGGACATGTGCAATTTAAGGGAATCGTGTTTTTGGTCCATTTGGATGGACCAAGGGTGGGCCCCACAAGCATGAGCTTAAGGAATTTTATGAGCCTTGTATATGAAAGGTTAGGCATGTCTGATGTTGTCCTCGGCCAAATTGATGCCCTTACCTACATCCAACATAAGTAGGCCTTCCATTTTCTAGTTTAAGTAATTCATAATTCATTCCCATGTATATACTATGTAGCCTATAGTGGATCATCAATCTTTGGACATACAACAAACCAAACCAAACCAAGCCTTTTCCCACTAGGTGGGGTCGGCTATATGGATTTGACGACGCCAATTAAATCTGTTTAGCGCCATGTCCTCCGTTAGATCCATGTAAGCAAGGTCATGTTTAATAGTTTCTTTCCAACTTCTCTTAGGTGTCTCTCTCCCTCTCCTACTCCTGGCAGTCTCCATGCTTTCACACATTTTAACAGGTGCCTCCGTTGGATGCCTTCTAACATGGCTGATCCATCTCAGTCGATTTTCTCTCATTTTATCTTCAATCGGTGTTATTCCTACTTTGCCCTAATCTCCTCGTTCCTAATCCTATCTCTCTTTGTGATCCCGCACATCCATCTTAGCATTCTCATCTCGCAACTTCCATCTTCTTAACATGATTATGCTTTACTGCTCAACACTCTGATCCATATAACAACGCTGGGCGTACCGCCACCTTATAATACTTTCCTTTAACCTTGAATGGGACTTTTCGATCACACAAGACGCCAGAAGCACTCCTCCATTTGGTCCACCCGGCCTGAATCCTGTGACTTACATCAGTATCAATTCCTCCATCCTGTTGCACCATAGATCCAAGGTATCTAAAGTCTTCTTTATCTACAATCTTTTGTGTGCCCAAACTTACTTCTATGTTACCAGGTGTCCTACTTTGACTAAACTTTCATTCCATATATTCCGCCTTGTATCGACTGAGTCTAAACCATTTAGTCTCTAACGTTTTCCGCTACAATTCTAGCTTAGCATTTACTCCTTCTCTCATCTCATCCACAAAAACAATGTCATCTGCAAATAGCATACACCACGGTACCTCATCCTGGATATGTCTTGCAATCTCATCCATAACTAGGGCAAACAAGTACGGGCTTAACGCTGAGCCTTAGTGTAGCCCAATTGTGATAGGAAACTCGTTAGTCTCTCCGCCGATCGTTCTTGTAGATGTCACGACTCTATCATACATATCCTTTATCGCCTCAATATATGCGACACACACTCTTTTCTTTTCCAGTACTCTCCATAGAATCTCCCTAGAAACCCGATCATAGGCCTTCTCCAAGTCAATGAACACCATATGTGAATCTCTCTGACCTTCTCTATACTGTTCCATTAACCTTCTCAGGAGAAAGATAGCCTCTATGGTTGATCTCTCAGGCATGAAACCAAATTGATTATCTGAAACGTTTGTTGTTCTTCTTAGTCTTCTCTCAATAACTCTCTCCCATAATTTCATCGTATGACTCATCAATTTAATCCCACGGTAGTTCGCACAGTTCTGAATATCTCCTTTGTTCTTGTATATGGGTATAAGAATACTTTTCCTCCATGCATCAGGCATCTTCTTGCTCTTTGGCACTACATTGAGAATACTTTGGACATACAACAATGGTTTCAAATTTCGTTATGCACCAAGTTGACTTGGTGCCGGTCAATACCAGTACGACTTTGGACCGGAATGTTTAAAAAGTCCCAACTCAACCCAGTCAGCACCGACTCAATCGAGTACTGGCAGTACAATCCAGCATGAAACAGCAAGAAACCAGCAAGGACTAGCACAGAACTGGTACAAACTGAATCACATAATGACTCAACCAAAATCTCTTACTCTTACTCTTACATGTGCACGCACGCACACACACTCACTTATGGTACCCAAAATCCAACTTGTTACACTCGTTAGTGTGGATAATGGGGCTACAGGCAGATTAGACCAATATCGACTGCCAGCATAGACCGACAATTGCGACACCTAATTGTCTGATCAGAAAAAAGACCTACACAAGGATTTAAAACCTTTCATATGACCCAATCATCATAACTGTAAGCAGAAATATATACAATATAACATCACTACTTTAGTAAAACACAGTTTGCATTGTAAGTCCCAATTAATTAATAAAGGCACTCCCTATTAATTTATGAAAGCAAATAGGTAACTTGTAGTCTGGACCGTCCCAGGATCCTGCTTTGGTGGGACCCGCATTGGGTGATGACCTTTTAAATAGATAACTTACAATGGATAAAGGCCATAGCAATGTACCAGAATGCGACAATAACAAACGTGATAGTAGCATCAACAAGAATAATAGTGATAGTAGAAGGACAACGACGACAACAACACCAACAATAATAATAATAATAATAAGATAATGGCAGTGATAGTAATGACGATAAAGGGATCTTTACTTTTCATCTATGTCTTCTGTTGAGGAAGGTCCTCTTCTGTATTCGAAAGGTTGCAAGTAGGAAATAAGTTCTTCAGACAATCCTCTATCCTCAGTGCCGATTCCCTCTCCTAACGACCGCATTTCCTGAACGAAAGGAAAAAATGTTTTGATTTGCACATGACTGCAGTTGGGACAAGGCTTTTATGATGATGATAATGATTTGTGCATGATTGCCTCGTAACAAGCAACTGTTGAAAAGGCTAGAAGAAGTTCTAACCAACATTACAAACCACTATCAACAGTATCAACCAAGAAGTAAGAACTTGTATTGCTATATATGTTTTTCTAGTAGGAATATGCTCCCATTTCCAAAAACTTGAAAAAAAAAAATGATAAAATGATAGTTTAATAGAATTATGGATTTGTAAAAAAATAATCTATAAAAGAAATTGGAAAGAGCCCCTAGCAAAATTGGGAGACGCTCACTGTTGGTGGGTTTAGTTATGATTGTGGATACATAATTATTTTAAACATTTGTCCTTTTCTTCATTTATCTTTGTATGCTCGTTTATGTTTTGTATAAATATGCATAATAGTTAAAATAATAAATTGCCCTATACTCCGACCATGAGATAGGTTTTTAGGTTACCCATTGTACATCAATTCAAAAAAAAAAAATAATAATAAAAAATCCAAACTAAAAGAATGACAAAGGAATGCAGTATATATGCATGATCTTAAAAAGGTGTAACATAGTCAAGAATGCTGATAAATAGCTGTAAGCAAAATAGCAGTTAAGTACTATAAGAAGATGGATACATTACATTACAACCTAATATTCTCATCAAAAATCCCAAAATAGAAACTTTTATCAAGTACAGTGTGCTTGCAGCTTGCTTGCTTCATGGGATTGAAAACCTCACCTCATAAGTCATATCATCTGGGTCGATATCATCTTGCCTCGTGACCTGCATATCAAGTTAGCTTGAGATTCTCAGAACAAGTTATATAGCAATGTGTATGCCAAAAACTAAAGGTAAAAGAATCATCAATTTAGAAATTACCACAGCTGTAGTGTCTGAAGGGCTGGGGTCACTGTTATCGGTGGAAAAACCATATGTGGTATTTGCTTCACGAACAATTCCAAAGCATAAATTTCAGCAACAATAAAGTCGTTACATGATAATGCTCGGAAGCTATAAACGTATATAATATATATATATATATATATATATATGCTTTGAACATGACACAAGATAAATGCAGGATGGGAATCAACCATAGACTATGAAAAGCTGCTTGAACAAATGAAAATTGGACTGGAAAAGGCCTTGTTCTTAATAAGTTGATTCCTTAATTGCAATTCCTCACCTTGAAGGTGTTTTCTTTGTCCAAGAAGATGAAATAAAACTGACAGGTAAGCTATAGCTACATAAGGATGAGAATATCAAAATTGACAAAATAAGACAGCACGGTATTGCAAGTTCAGTATGTGTGCAAAATCTCCAGTAGAGGCCTTGAGAATGTTGGTGTTAGGTTGAGTCTTCCTTCATGGAGAAGAAAAATGAGAGACTTGTACATCCCTAATCAACGATGGTAGGCAGGTACATCATCACCATCATTATTAAAGCCTTATCCAATCTAGTGTTGATTTTGTACGTTCTACTATTCAACTCATCCCTATTAAGTTCTTTATCACTCCAAATTCTAGCATGTCACTTATGACTAATTGATTCCAAATCTATATTGGCGTCCCCCATGTAGTTCCTTGCACTCCTATTATTTTAGTTCTTCATAAACGTTCTGCTTTTAGAATCTTCTATAAACATGCAGAAATCATCTCTAAGAATGTTCTTTTCATGCATACCATTGTGGGATCTATCCCACTGGCACTGACTGATTTCCAGCTTTTACTTGATGCAGCCTCAGATCAGCAAATTAAGTAGACCAACTCTACAACAGGGGTTGGGCAAATCCTCAAGAGGTGGTTCCACAAAATAGTCCAAGCTCCAATAGGACTTGGCTGAATACCCATGGGTTTCCAGTTATACAAACACTCTCAACCAAAGATAGGGACTCACAATCAGAGAGAAACTGAATAAATTCTTTATGGAACAATGAAAGGTTCTCCCCCCCATGGGGGATTACAAATATAACCTAGGAAAGTCAAGGTCACATCTACAGCTTCACCTTACATCCTTCACTCCTCACCTCAAATCCTTCATCCATCACCACTTTATAAGTCTTCTGTAGAGCTCATTTCACCATGAATACCTATGTTTTCAGTTCATAAGTATTTTACGGAAACAAACAGGCCCTAAGAGAACATTTTTAGTGAAAAAGAAATTCAGAGACTTTAATTGAGAAATACAATATTCACACAGATTACCCAGCATCCTATTACAAATTAATGCTAGGGGCAATGCACGCTATAAGAATTCAAATCACAAAGTTCATCTACAAAGGCAAACCCAATTGCAAGAAATTCAGAATCATATCAACCATGGTAAGTGGTAACCACAATTTGCAGTTATGAAATTGCCCTAATAGAAAGCAGATGAATAAGCTATGCATCTCGGGGTGTATCTTAAAGCTGATAGGAAACCATGTATACCAGCTTCAGTAGTTTCACCAACAAAAGTGTCAGCAAGTCGACTCTCCAACTCTTGCAGAGACCTAGCAAAAGCTTCATCAGAGTCTAATTGTGAATCAAAATCATGAACCTGTGAAGATTCTCCCTCCTTTTCCACAATCCTTCTCTCATCACCACTACGGTCATGTCCTGGACTGGTATCTGAACTTCCAGAAGCTTTAGTCGTATCAATCCTGGTGTTTGTTTGGAATGATTGATATAAAACCTCCTGAACAGAAATAGTCAAAGCACATGTCATGAATTAAAAAACAGAAGAATAAGTTCCAGTTCAAAATCACAGGGCATGGGCAAATTGCACAGAAGCACATGCTGGAATCAATAAATGAAGGTTAGCTAACATCCCATAAATCTTATACATGAAAATGATATTCTAAATAACCATGAAGAAATAGGGAATTTTTGAAGTCGCAGCATCAGGTTTGACCTAAAATACTAGCACTAACATTGAGGACAAACAGAATTTCATCATCACCATCAATTGTTGGGTTAAGGGTAAGATGGTGACGATGATAATCATCATTGTCATCACCATGAAGGACTTATCCCATCTATGTAGTGTCAACTATGTGAGCTCTATTTTTCCAATAGAAAAACACTGCAGATTCAAGTTTCTGAAATTTAGGTTGCCCAAACAGACAACTAGTGCACCCCGCATATTTTTGGCCAAAATATCCGTACAGCCTCTGCGACAGATCAATACGCTCCTAAGGTAATCATTATCATCAAAGCCTTGTCCCAACTATGTTTAGATCCACAACATGAATTTTGTTTCACCATTCCAATTTATCATAGGCCAAATCCTTAGATTGGTTGTACTTCTTCAAATCTATCCTTACAATTTTTAACTTCCACCCATGTCCTCTTTGTCCTGCCCCCTTTTTCTCACCGGCTTTGTTGTTGGCCTGTGTTGGACATGTCCAAACCATTAAAATGAGTCTTTCTTAATTTATTATCTATTGCTATTATCCATAAATACTTCCAAATGCGCTCATTACTGATTCTATCTAAGGAAATATGAATTAGTATGACTATACTCAACAGCCTTTCACATGCGTCAACTTCCGAACACGAAGTATTTGAACCATGGAAACTAGAAGCCTATATACTACTACTATTCAACCTCCCCAGAACTTCCAATTTCCAAGTTCCTATTAAATTTCTGAACAAACAATGCAACATTACAGTCAAATTATTGAGATTGAACTAGGCCGCTTTTACTGACACACAAGAACAGAATGATTTTCAATTCGCAAGAATGCATTATGCTTAAAAATCACACCTGATCCTGAAGAAGCTCTTCAAGGGAAAGATCCCTATGTTCGATGTAGTAGCCTTCAACAGTCTCTTCAATGATAGAAGGAACTCCGCCATTTACATAATGAACATCCACCTGCTTTCCTGCTGTTTCGAACTCCGGGTTCATGATGCCTAATCTTGTCCTTCAAGATCTGAAAGACTGTTTCACCTTCTGTTTTAGAACTCAGAGCAAAAAACAATTCAAATGTTAGTCTTCCACAAAGGGGGAAAGGCATCTAAAATTCATTGCAAAAGCAACCCTTAAACCATATCTGCATGAATCCATATTACTTCCACAGGCTATACGATTGACCAAGTAATTAATACATAACCCCCTTAAGTCACCACTAAGATACCGATACAAGCCCTGGAAGGAAATCCACATGAACTTCTACATACAACTGAATCCCAATAGATGCATATGTTGCATAATACATAAAAAGAAGCTTTTGTGGAAGGAAAGTAAAAAAAAAAAACACCCTAGCATGAAAAAACAAAACTAAAACTAACCACCACCCTTATCCATTAGAACGATAATGGAAGCACTAGCAAAAAAAAAAAAAAAAAGAAAAGAAAGAAAAAGAAAAAAAAAAGATATTTTTGTCCAAATAATTCTGAAGAGCTCTTGTGAATAGGAATGTTGATATACCGACATATGAGTCCATCAAAACCAAATTTCTCAAGAAGATTAATTCAAGAACATCAAAACAGAAAATTCAGAAACACTGACAAAATCACTATTAGAAAAGCCAAATGAGTTTTTTCTGTACAGATTCTGAAGCTCTTTTCATGGGCATTTAGAGTTGAAGATGACTTCTTCAAAAACCCATTCCTTAGAAATCCAATCACAAATCTAAGTCAATTTACCCAATCAATCACTACAAGTAGACAAATCAAATTATCAAAGTTCAATCAAATCCTCAAATCTCTTCATGGGTGAGCATAACCATACAAATATAAGCCCTCCAAAACTTCATTTTCAGACAATAACACCACAAAACAAAATCTGGGTTGTTCTTAAATGCATGAAAGATATATATATATATATATATATATAGTTGGAATTGTACCTGTGTGTGTGAAGAAGCAGCCCAGCTTCTCCTCTCTCTCTCTCTCTCTCACATCTCAGTTACGCGTATATATAATACTACATGCCTAAGAAGCTGCCGACACGTGGATGGGGATGCCTGGAGAAGGTGACGAAAATGCAGTGGGCCCCAAATCGACGACAGTCCTCAGCCGTCCATTCCTCCAGCTGTATGCAGATGAAACAGCGAAGAAGCCGTCTCTTGATGAGGACGGAGGACTGGAGTCTCTGGGGTTCATTCAAAGGATTTTTGCGAGTTGCGGGGAAGGAGAGTGTGTGAGACCACCGAATCAAGACCGTCCGATCCAATCGTCTCTTTTCAACTTTTCATCTCGCTTTTCTCCAACGTTTGTTTTGTACAATAGTAGCAGCAAAGCCGCGTGCTAAGCTCGGGGGAAAATCGAAAATATATAAAAAATTTAAGATTTTTAAAATATAATTAATAAAAAGTAAATTTAAAATAATATATTATAGTATAAAGAATAGATGAGAGGAATTATATTACGATGGATTATAAAATTCATTAAAAATAATGTCTTTATTTTTTAAAAGAAAAATCCATAGAAATGGAAAGAAAAACCATATGTTAGTGGATTTGGGATAAAAATCCTAACAAATTAATAAAAATAAGATCTTGCTCTCATTGGAAAAAAAAATAATATATAAAAAAACCCAACGAAATTCATAAAATGTGGTTATAATCTCTTTGAAAAACAAAACCCAAAAAATTCAAAGGAATGAAAATGCCCAATATAATAGATAAAAATATGATTTTCACATCTTAGGAAAAAAAAAAAAAAAACTAACAAAGCCCACAAACATTATCTAAGATCTTACATACAATCTCATTTGTATTGTACCCACTTTGGATTGAATTTTGATTCTTACATAATAATTGGTTGCGATGATTTGCTTAGACTTCTTTGACCCTTAATTTCTACTTATAAATTCAAAATTTGTTCGAATATGTAGCAAACATTTATTGGATTTTGTATTAACTCACCAGACCCACACCAATGCCCAAAACACTACCCACTCGTGTCAAGCCTACTTACCATTTGAACACACCTGCTTGAACCTGCAAATCAAATCAACATACAACCAAACACTTACGAGAAAGAGACGTGTAGAATCCTTTTATTCTACATCAATGTCCTATATTTATTTAATATAAAAAAAAACAGATCCAAGGAGAAAAAAAAAAAACTAATAGAGTGAACATAGCAATTGATTGTAAAAACAATCAAATTAAATTGTTTGATGATAATATCAATTAAGATAAAGGTTCCTCACATGGGATCTATATCTGGTGCAAGATAACGATAGAGAGAGATTTAATTGCTTTCATCAATATTAAGGTTCTTGATTTTATATGAATATTGAAGCATCAAAACTAACATCATTGCAAGCATGTGCAATAAGTATGACATGAATAATATATTGAGATATCAAGTGCCAGTTCCAACTCTCATTCACCATTTAAGACCTTATTTACACCCAAAGCCATTGTGAAAAGAAAAAAGTGTCAATAATAATACACACCGACATATCACTATGATGAGATTTATAATTAATAATTGGTGACCACATATACAAGGTAACACTCGAAGAACCAGAGATGGTAACCTTCTTTGAAGTTGATGCATGAAGGTCTACATCACAAGGATTTAGCAAATTAGGATATCATCTGCATGCATAGCTAGAAGATGGCAGCCTTCCTGTTGCTCAATTCAACAACGTTTGCACACTGCCACAGCATTGGAGATTAAGGCGCTGGTGGTCTTGGAGCTGCTTGATCTTGTCCACGGCATGGACAAGTTGGGGGAGAAGAGAAAAGACAGGAGTAGATGTGTGAAGAACCCAAGAGAGATAATTAGCGAGCAAGATATGCAAGATAAAAATCTGAAGAGAGATAATTCAGGGATATCTAATTAGTGATAAGATTTTAGGGGATAAAGATAGAACGAATTGATAAGTAATTGGTGTTTAGAAATTGTCCCTCTATTCAAGGATAAATTTGATTGTAAAGAGATTATCAAAATGATGTGGATTCTTAGGGTAAGCATAGGCAACACACCTACCCGAAGTGATTTTAGGAGATTTAAATTAAATGATATGTAAGTTTAGAGAGAGATTAGGGATTTGAACTTTTAGATTAAACAACAATGAGATAGGAGGAGAAATGTGCTTTTTTCTTTTGTATTTCTTTGAAATGAGAGAATTTTCAGGGGTGAGGCACCCCTCATAGCCCACCTCCCCCTTTGCTTTAATATATGTAATATACTGTACCGTAGGGTGGTCTCGTGGGGAAAGACTGCACATTTCGTAAGATGGCCCATGTTTATAATTAGTAGGGTTGTAAAAAGAGTCCACTATCCGCAAAACCGAACCCAACCGACTGAATCAGGTGGTTTGGATTGATATTATGGTGATCGGTTTGGTCAATAGTTTTAAAATCATATAAACCATATTACATCGGTTGGTTATCAGTTTGAACCCACGGTTAATCGTCTAAACTAAACCGACCATATGCATTAATTTGTGTATTGAGTTTTGACTATTTTAGCCTTAGGGGGAGCGCTTGTATGTTCTATTTGCATGTTACATATTTGATGAAAGTTCTACAAATAGTGTGTGTTATTAGGTTTTTAGTAGCGCTGCCTAGGGGTTTGGTCTGACCTAAGAAAAAATGAACTACGAAGAGGCCCATCTCAATTAGTTCAAAATTGGGGCTACATTCCACTCAAACCCATATTGTTGGCTAAAAGAAAAAACAAAAAAACAAAAAATCAAAACTAGTTCCTTTTGTGTTGAATTCATTGGTCTGGATCAAGCAATGTACTCTATTCCAGTTTTTATGCAGAGAAAGGGGTACGTGCCCGATCATTTTGTTGGTATATTTTACCAGAAGATTTGAATTGTTTTAACTCATTGGCTTGAAAAGTTGGCCGAACTTGACCTGGTCCATTCAATCACGCGAGTAGATGATAGATGGAAAGAGTTCATCCATCGTTTGATGTATGCTTCCTTGGTTGAAACGAATTATGAAATATATCTTAGTTTTCATCACAGCTTCTCCTCGTTCCATTTGATGGACCAAGTTTGAACTGCAATTTTTTTGTGAAAAATTAAATAAATAAATACAAAAAAGGTTCGGTTCAGTTCGATTTGAACACATGGGCGGTTCGGTTCGGTTTGAGAAAATAAAAAACCAATGGGTTCTGTTTGGTTGATGGTTTCCCCTTTAAACCGATTCAAACTGCCCATGTGCACCCCTAATAATTAGTGATTGGTACCCCGTAAAACCCCATTGTCATCTGAAAATAAAGGGAAAGTAAGAATAAAAAAAGATTTTCTGACTGAGTGAAAAATTACTGTTACTTTCTGTAGAACCCTGCATTTGTTTTGTTTGGTGAGACACTTTTTTCCAGCGATAAAGGACAAAAAATGAATTGATTTTTTTTCCGATGAAAAAGACTTTGATTTCTTTTTATAGAAGGAGTAAGAATGCAGGAATTTTCGTTTGCGTCTTGCACCTGCATATGACAATAGGTGTTTACCTATATAACCCGTAGACATTCTTCCTATAGAAGACACCTCATTTTGACATTTGACCACCTCATCAAAGTTGAGTTTCATGTGGTCGGGGGCAAGGGTTAGCCATCTATAAGAAGGCAGGCCAAAACATTTGTTGTTAAAGACTTGAAGTGCTTGAGATGTCTTTTTTTTTTTTTTTTTTCAAAGAAAGTGCTCGAGATGTTAAAATTAGCTGAGACTATGGTAATGACCTCCGAGGCATTTGGTTGAATGGATAGTTGTGTTTGGCTTTTGTTTACTTTGATGTGGAAAAGGAATTTGGTTTCTTCAAAACTCTAGATGCGTTTGTGCAATAAGAGGAATCTATCTTAGAAAAGAGAAAATCATTCAAAAATTTTCATGTATACCTTTTTCTAATCATTTAGTATGTACACATTTGACCGGAGGAAAAGAGAGAAAAAATGAAATAATTTTCTTTGTTGCAAAGAATTTTAAATTTTTTTAAATCTACATGACTGTTTGTTTGGGAATTGTCACGGAAGATGAAAACCGAGAAATGACGCGTCAAGAATGTCACTTGAAAATTCAGAAGAGGGGATTCCTCTCTGCACCCAAACGCATGGGAAACGCGCATACCCCACTTACACATCGATGTCCTAACCAGCCGACCTCCACAACTTGGGACAGCCAACCTTCCGTTTACTATCAATGGACTTCATCACTGTCAAATCACCAAGTCTTCTGATAATTCTGGCCGCCTTCCAGTCTTCCTTTCAGTTATGTTTATATGTAAGTCTTGCTTTCCAGTCCTTCTTTATTGATTTATTTATCTAAGTTTTTTGTGTCGTGGTAGAATGACGGCATCTACAGCGACATGACAAACATAGAAAAAGCGACACAACGCACCCGTGAGTGGAGTACATCTTCCCATTTAAAGATGGGTTGATTTGTGAACTTCTTTGGTCTCTTTTTAAAGAGAAATTTACCTAAAAGGGGACTTTAGATGACCACTGATTAGAAGAGATATCACTAATATATATGATATGAAAGTGGTATTCCCTTAAGATTTTTTATTTTTTATTTTTTTCTTTTTTCAACAAGCGATAATGTCATCACTTAATATCGAGAGTTAATATCGACGTCATCGCTAATGTTCAATATATACGTCGTTGTATAGTTACACACATTTTCTTCCACTAGCTTTTGTTAAACAACAACGTCATTGTACAATCACACACAATTTTTTGCATTAGCTTCTGTGAAGCAATAACGTCGTCACTGACCATTGCAATCGGAAAAAAAAAAAAATTATTATTTTGATGTGCGAACGCACTACAAGATCCAAAGGAATTACAAGCTTCTATCTTGTCAAAAATTTCCATAACATATAAAGGGAAAAAGGCCATAGGACAATTGCCTTAAACGTATGACGATGTCGTTACTTGCCTAAAACCCCATTTTTCCCATTTTCCTCTTCTTCCTCCCTATCACAATTCCTCTTTCACATATCATAGAAATTGTCTTGTATACCCAACTCTCGTTGTTGCACGTGCATGCAGTGGCCCAAAGCCCCTGCCCAGATCTCTCCGATCTGTAACGCACCACGAGGTCAACCATTTTCTAGTCGTCTTCTATAACGACGAAACTTGTGCGTGCTCAACAGAGCCCGGCCCTCTTCGTCTCTATGTTCTTCTTGTTTCTACAACAAGGCCTGCAACAAATCTGCACTGCAACCACAGAAACCAGAAGCTCAAGGGATTTCTTCATCTCCTCAAGGTGTTTGGGAGAGGGGAGCCTCTAGTCTCTAAGCTTGCAATAATATCTAAGTACATAATATTTCCAGGTGTTATGTTTGTAACCCTAATCTACTCCTCAGAAAACGATCCCATCAAGCGCAAGGGCAACCACACTTTAGGAGGAAGGGGGAAAATGATGGGAGGAAGAAGGGGAAGATGGAGAAAATGGTGTTTCAAGCGATTAAGCGACGACGTCGTCACAAGTTTCAATCATTAATAAAAAAATGGAAGTGGTCCCTGGGACCATTTCTGTGCCAAATTTACTAGTGGCCCATTTTTTTGATTGTAGGCCATCTTGGGTCATTTTTTAGGTAAAATTCTCTTTTTTAAACACTGCTCATCATTAGCCAGAACAGAAGTCATTACAAGTTACAATTGACAACACCATGTGTATGGAAATTTAACAAAACTCAATCTTGCTGATGTTCAATAGGTGCCTATAGCAGCAAACTTCTTTTTATTTGGTAGAACCCATGAATCCCACCTGCACATCATGTCTCTTATTTTATTTGGTAGAACCCATGAATCCCACCTGCACGTCATGTCTCTTACTTCAACATAGTTGTATGTACATGCAGATAAGGTATTTAGTGTCATTGGAAATGAATATTCAACCCTCGTCCTAGTAATTCAAATTGTAGAATGTAAAAATCTCATCTATGTATCCACCTTATATCCTTCACCCTCATCTCTTTAATATTTCCTTTGTTGTAACCCATTTGATCATGAATTTTTAGGTGTTCAATGCCATGCAAACGAGCGGGCCCTCATGAATGTAAGCATCATTTGAAATAGGCATATGGCATACCTTTGCTTGTGTTTTAATGGCAGACAAGGCGTAGCCCTGCCAATCTCTTATCCAGTTTGATCAAAACAAAAAAAAGACCAGCGATTGGCCCCATTAAGATATTATAGCCGCCCAAGCTTGACCCGGGATCTAATCTTTGTTGAAAAGGACCATATTTGTTTTCTTTCTTAATCCATTTTATAACCACCACATCCTGTTTTTCTTATTGAACAGGACCAAACTTCTTTTTCAGTTGCATAGCAGCCCGTGCCTAAAGGCCATGTTGTAGCATGAATTTTTGTTTTCCCTTCTAATGAAAGTAGAGAATAATTAAAGAAGTAAAATGATCAATATTGGAAAAAAAAAAAACACAGCATCATGAAAGTTCAACATTTCTGAGAAACTAAAATGACCATTGTTCATTAACAGAAGCAGCGGTCAAACCAAATGGATTTTATGGTAGATGTAAAACAGCAATAGTGTCCGATTAGATGGTCGGAGATCTGTGGTAGAACATTTAATCCTCTATTTAAACAATGATTAGCAGCTAACCATCAAAATTTGGAGACCTTTTCCTGTTTAAAAAAGCCATGGCATGAAAGCCATATGTCAACTAGTGAGGCCTGTCGTCCATCAAAAACTAGAGAGGAGCTTGTCCTGTTACTCGTAGAGCAATGTGAAAGCTCTGAATAACATGAAATAAGCTCCATTACAACGCAACAATCATATAGTAATAAAGAAGCAAGAATCAGAGATCTAGAAGCCTCAACCATTAGTTTCACCCCTCATGACAGACAAAGTAGTTGTAAGCTAGATGATCTAAAAGAATCAACTCTCGACTTCTGAGGGCAAGAAATATATGTCCACCAAAAAGAGTTTTGGAAGAGGTGGAACAACCAAATCCTCTCTATATGGTAGAGAGTGTGAGGGATGGAGACAATCAATACAAATCGCCTTTGCTATCTATGCAATGAAGGAAGATGTGGTCTAATGTTTGTTCTTGATTGAAGCATACGAGCAGCCAGGGGTAGAGACAGTTTTATGCCAGGACATTATTTGACGAAGGGACAGTTCATGGCTGCCTTCCAGATAAACAGTTTTCTGGAGTGTCATTTTTGCATCCAAACTAAATTGGCCCAAGACAGACAGTTGGCACTGAATTCACTTGTGATGGACTAACACCAACTCCAACGGTGTTCCTCTCCTCTCTTTCTAGCAGAAAGCAAGGGCCAAGGGTGTGTCGTGTTTAATTGATTTGGGTCCTAATCACAGTAAGATTGATCACACATAAAACATGTGATTCCACTCCTTTTATTATAATCACCTGTTTTGCACGTGATGATCACACTAAAAGCCTCCCACTACCATGGAGGCACACCATCATCAGAATTCAGCTTGAGAACTCTTCCACAACCGACAGGAAATTATATGTGCCATTCTCTTAAAAAAAATGATTGTTTGCAAGATGATACTACATAAAGTCCTTCCATTCCGACCTTTAATTTCTCAAGGTTTTAGTGTTCCATTCATTCCAAAAACTTTCTAAGTCGGTAATGTAATGCAAAGGTACACAAGTGTGAGTGAACGTGGCAATGTAATGCAGGGGTACACTTGAAGGTATCAGCGTGAAAATCCCATTCAGTTGAAAAACTAGAATACTTAAGATTACTGAAATATATGTAAAAGGATTCTGCTCCTGTGTAACAAATTTCTCATCCTGTTTAAGTACAACAAAACTACTCAGTTGACAACATTATTTCACATATCTGATCCTACTTAACAAATATCAACTACCCGATGCCCCATAAAAACCATGACACTAAATGACATTATTTCACATACATGATCCAGGTCCCAACTCCCAACAACGTTGATAACTTGCAACAATAAGATATACCCCCTACAGAAAAACCAGTACATTATTACAGAAAAAGAATGCCAAAGAATAAGATAATGATTTTGCTCCTCCCTCCAGGAAGAAAAGAATCAAATAATGCCAACAGAACAGGCTTCAAATGCTGCAGTATAATGAACTCTGAAACAGGGGACCTTGGAAGAACTGAGATGGGTATATAAGCAACTACTCTTCTTTAAATGGTTTTTAAGCTTTCTGATGATACTAGACCAACAGCAAGCGAAAGAATGAAAGAATAGGCAATATTTCCCTACCTAAAAAGAATGATGAAGTAAATTGTAAAGATGTATGAGAAATAAAAAATAGGAAGAAAACATGGAAACCAGCACCTTCAACTAGTAGGCTGAGATAAAGAGGAAGAGCTGCCGGCTAAATCAATGGGTGCCCATGAAGACACTGTGTATAGAGGCTGATCCAACCAACTGAGAGTAAGCCCACCGCCGTCTTCTCCTTGCTGCATTACACTGTAATTTTCACTAGAGAACATCTTCAACAGCATTCGGCTTTGAAGTGTCTCCCTCTCTCCAACACCCACACATCTAAACCCTCCTTCCTCCATCAACCTCCTCCATGTATCAAACTTCTCATGCCTTTCGACCCGGTCACTCCTTTCGCAGGCGAGTATATTTCTGATCTCCCTTGCAAACATCTCTTCTACCTTGATCCTTGCCGGGTAATCTAATGGCACACTAGAGTCAATTGAGTCAAAGATAGCAGAGTAGTATTCCAAAGATTTCAAGAACCTTCTTGTCCATCTGGGGTGGTTGTGTTCTGCCTCTTGCTCCGCCATAAGAACAATAGTCGGGTTAGTACTGCGTATCAGACCCAACAAGTTTCTCAATGCCCCACCACTCTCATCATACAAAACCTTGTGTAATTGAAAAATGCAATTCACTGCCACACTCTCGTGCTCCTTCACATGAAGCATCCACAGCCTCACATCCTCCAACCTGTCCACCACCGCATGAAATTCGAAGGGCAAATTAAATGCTGATGCGAATCCCGCCAGTCTATCCCCTGTATCCTGAAGCTCTTGTTTCGACTCACCAATCCCAGTAATCCTCACATGGGTCGGAGGATTAGTCCTAGAAGCTAAGCACTGAAACAGACCAGGCCATTGGAGCCCCTGCTTGATGTCAAAATCTATGATGTGCACCCGGTCCTTCCCCTCAAATGCTCTCAAAACCATCTCATTTGATGTGAAATGAAGGAATTTAGGAATGGGGCTTAGGTGGTTGAAAAGCCTGAATGACGTCGCCACATCATCCTCTGCAAGATCAAGCTCTCGAGGTGGGGCGATCTGGAAGACAGAAGGCCAGAGCTTCGCTGTTCGAATAGCCAAAGCTTCTGTGAAGTAAGCTGCCACACGGTGAATTGGGGCTCCTTCAGGGGAGGCAATCTCACCCAACCTAGAAAGGGACTGGTTGATGGCAGCTAAGTTCTTGGACTCAATTGCCTCCACACAGGACACGAGTAAGCTTACTAGCTCCAGACCATAATTCCCTTCTTGTGTACTTCCATTGCCTGTTGTTCTGTCTCCATCTGCGGTGTAACGAATATGAGATCCATTTCCCACTTCAATTGCAGAAGATTCCACATTCAACCTCGGGCCAAAGCTATGTGATTCAGATGAAGTACTTGAAGAGCTTGATTTTGCCTTCTTTGGCCCTTCGCTGGTATAAACACCCTCATCACCTTTATCTGTGATCTCTGTCACAACAGATTCCACCCAGGGATTGTTGTTTATGAAAGGAATGGGTGGGAAGATGTCCTCTCTAGGAATGAAACAGACCCTTTCTTCTTCCTCAGCAGAAGAAGATGCAGGAGAGGGAGCTTGAGAAAGGCTTGTAATTCCAAGCATAATGCAAGGATCTTCCACAGTGAGAGGAGACCAGATACTGCCACTACCCAATTGGCCAAAGCCGAGCCTCTCTGCATCCAAAGAATTATCAGGTTTGAAGAAATCATTACCACTGCAGCTCCTTTTTCTCTTGGCCCTGTTTACACAAGATTCCTCAGACGAACTCTGCTCTGAGAACCTCTTCAAGCTCTTCCTCTTCTTCTCCCAAAAGCATTCTTCAATTTCTCGTTTCCCATCCCAAAACGCTGTTTGGGTGGAAATGGGAGATGGGATTCGAACATTTCTCCGAATGGAGTAAGTACTACTTTTTGCATCAAGTGGCTTCTCCACTGAAAGGCCAACAGGTCTCGAAGATTGGGATCGCGGGGCGGCTTCTTTTCTATTGAAACTGCAAGGGAGATCCAATCTCTGTGTGCTCATCGAGCCTAGTTTGTCCTGCAACTGGAAATGGCAAGCTTGGAGCTGCACGGAAGCCTCGCTTCTCAATCGGTGCCTCGGCGACAGTAGTGCAGGACACCCAGCCAACATCCTCTACACCCCTCCAACTTTGCTTGTTTCTCGTTTGATTTTTAAAAACAACAATTCAATCCCCACTTTCTATCTTTCCCTCCCAAAATCAAGTATTTTGTAATTCTCTCAAAATCAAATGAATCTTTGCTTTCTATATAAATGAATAGAACAAATCCAAAAGGCAATGAATTTTTTTTTAAAGAAGAAACCCAAGCTCAGGGCTGAAAATTTTAAGTATAACACAAGAAAGAATAGTGTAGAAATCGAGCTGTAAGAATGAAGAAGATGAAATGAATTGGGGTATTTGATTTTTCAAAAACAAATATATGAATGCAAAACGAGCTTCAAAGAACCAAAGAATAAAGAATACAGGATATAAGAAAAAAAAAATGTCTAACCTACCAGAAAAACCAATGTCGGATTTCAAACATGGCGCGAAAACTCATAAGAGAAGTACAAATCTCTTCTGCTCAAGGCTGGTGAAACGGCACTTGCAATCCTCGCGAAGAAGAACTCCATTGCATTTGCAGCTCAAGCTCCAGACAAATTTTAGAACCGACTCAGCTCCAGAAACCTGCATCTTCTCCATAGTTCCGGGCAACTTCTTTGTATCAGAATGCAAAAACCCAGATTCGAAAACCCTTCAAGAAAGCTAGAAAACCAACCTTGGGAGATACATCTTCAAGCGAAAGGAAAAACCCCAAAACCCTAAACCCTAAACCGCTTGCTTTTTAAAAGGGGAAGGGTTTTGTTTTGTTTCCGCTCTTCCTTTCCTTGTTGTCATGTTCCATGTTCTTGGTCTGATGATTGATCTCGTTTTTCAGGGGCATGGGAGAAACAGAGATCGTGGAAAAGAGGGAATTTTTCTGAGATTTTGGGATTCCCTTTGTCGTGGCCGTTGGATGGGGATCCGACGGTCGGGATTGCGGTCAATATGACCGTTGGAGGGGTCATTACCGCGTTGCAGAATCAAATGACCGTTGGGAGCTGTTGTACGGATGGTGAAGTAAAGGGCTGTCACGTGAGGTGCACGTGAAAGGATCCTACTGATGTCCGGTTCTTGTTACCGTTGATGATCTCAGCTGTGATTCTGTTGGTCTCACTCTCCCACTGAAAAGAGCAAGGCCTCCTCTACCGACAAAGATGTGTAGTAATAGCAACCGTACACGTGGCACTTCTAGTTCTATCCTATTGTCAAAGGTGATTTCCAATTTCCATCCATGGATGGAAATTGGTGCATATCACTGTAGACCGCTGAGAAATATTGGTTTCATTGCATAAATTTGCCAAATGATTTTTCCTATGAGAGGAGGGATAGACCTGAAAAGTCTTTTAAAATGGGGATTTTTAATGGTCCAAATTTTTCAAAAATTTACAATTGTCAAAACATAGGTGGAAAGGAAAAACATTTTCCGGTTGTCAAACATAACCTATATATTCACCTATTAAAAAAAAAAAAAAAACACCCAATTTTAGGTTTGAGCATATCATCAAAGTTGAATTTAATATGATCAAGGCAAAGGCATTGGGGAAGCCTTCAATGAGAAGGCAGGCCCACACAGTTGTCGTAGATTTTTTGGATATTGACAGTACGAGTGCCCTTATATTCTACGATTACTCTAAAACAGTCAAGAATTATATAATTCCCGCAGAGCTATTCGTACTAGAAATGACACACTAACGGTTACGATTTTACCCTTAAGTTGGTATGAACTCCTAGGTTTGTAAGATATTGCACGGTGCGATATCCCAGGCTTTTAGGATATTGCACAAATTCATATTTTTTTTCACCCTCTTCCTTTCTACCAAAGAGAGAAAAAACATGTATGTTGCTTTCCGATAAATAAAGAAAAGGAACTGCATTAAAAATCATTTCATTGATGTGAGGATGTCATATGAATGTAAGATACCATGCCCTTTCATTGATGTGAGGATGTCATATGAATGTAAGATATTGCATGGTTTGATATCCTACTTACTTAGAATATTGCACCATGAGATATCCCACAACCGCCCTAAGATATCGCAAGCTTAAAAGTCATCATTTTTAGAGCGTCATTTCTCATGCAAACAATTTTGCATGAAATATCTATTTTTCAACCGTTTGCAGCCGTACGGTCATTATCCCTATATTCTTGTCATACTTGAGATGTCCACCCCTATTGCAAATTAGCTGAGAACATGGTTACGACATGTTTTGGATGTGGAGGCATTTGGTTGACTACATAGTTGTTTTTTTGGCTTTCGTATTTACCATGATTTAAATTTGTAACATCTCCTCGAAAGGAACATGTTTTTCTCAAAACTCTTGGGTGTGTCTGTGCAACAAGAAGAATCGCGTTAAAGAGGGAAGTTGTTCAAATTTTACGTGCAGCCCCATTTTCCGATCATTTGGTGCGATGTGTTTTCCATAAGAAAAAAGGAGAAGAAAACAGACTGATTTTCATTGATAGAAAGGGTTTTTATTTCAAATCTGAGAGGTAGAAAAGTGGGATTATTCTCCATCGTAGAAATGAAAATCAGTAGAAATGAGAATCTTTGTTGCACAAATGCAGTCTCGTTGAAAGAATCTGTTGCATAAGCTACTCAAACATGGCACCCAGACTTAACACACCCATGTTCTAACCAGCTGATCTACACAGCTTAGGATAGCCTATTGAGGAGTGGGCTCCACCTGAGTGGGGAATATTGAAAAAGTATTTTCACTGCCTCTACTAACGCCTTTGAGGTTTTGGTAGGAATGGTTAGCTAAATAAATTCAAGATGGTATCAGAACCAATCGATCGTGAATTCGAATCCCAGGAGGAACGACTCGGCACAAAAAAAAAAAAGTTTGTCGCCAAAAGTGCGCCGGCCGGGTTCCACATGAGGGGGAGTATTGAGGAATGGGCTCCACCTGAGGGGGAATATTGAAAGTATTTCCGCTACCTCTACTAACGCCTTGAAGTTTTGGTAGGAATGGTTAGCTAAATAATTTCGAGATAGCCAACCTTGGTTTACTATACTACCAATCGACTTCATCACTATCGATCACCAAGTTTTCTGAGTTTGAATCCCAGATGAACAACTCGGCACAAAAAAAAAAAAAAAAAAAGAGTATGTTGCCAAAAGTGCGCCGGCCGGGTTCCACATGAGGGGGAGTATTGAGGAGTGGGCTCCACCTGAGGGGGAATATTGAAAATATTTCCGCTACCTCTATTAACGCCTTGAGGTTTTGATAGGAATGGTTAGCTAAATAATTTCGAGATAGCCAACCTTGGTTTACTATACTACCAATCGACTTCATCACTATCGATCACCAAGTTTTCTGAATTCTGATAAGTCTGGCCTTCCAACCTTCCTTTTAGATATAAATTTATTCGTCAGCAGTCATGCCTTCAGTCTTTTGTTTTTTTAAGAGCTTAAGCTTCCACAGCCCATGACAGACTTGTGATTCTGAAGGCATAGAAAAGCAAGACATCCCCTGTATCCTGAAGCGAACCAAGAGCTTGATACAAGGGATTGGCTTCCACAGCAACATGACAAACATGGAAAAGCAAGACATCCCACCTGTTAGTTGAGTAAATTTTCCCATTTAAAGACGGGTTAATTTGTGAATTTCATTGGTCCCTTTTTTTCAAGCATTGCTCACCATGGGGCAGAACAGAAGTTATTACAACTAATAATCAACATTGTGATTGGAAATTTAACAAAATTCAATCTTGGTGATGTTCAGTTCAATAGGTGCCTAAAACAGCATACTTTTTTTTTTTTTGGTGGTGGTGGGGGTGTGGTTTTGGAACCAAGAATCCCACCTGCACATCATGTCATTGGAAATGAACTCCCAGCCAGCACCCTAGTAATTTAGATCCTAAAAAAGTCAAAAATCCTTCTACATCACCACCTTATATCCTTCACCCTCACATCTTTAATATTTCCTTTGTTGGATCTCATATTCTCATTTGACTATGAATTCTTAGATATTCAATTCCATGCAAAGGAGCAGATCCTCATAAATATCAGCATCATTTGGAAAGGAAAAATGATTTTAAAGATATGACATACCTGCCAATCTCTTATCAGTTCCATCAAAACAAAAGGCCAAAGATTTCCTAACTGTTCACATGATTAGCCCCAATAAGATATCATAGCTGCCCTAACTTGATCCCCTGGATCTAATCTTTGTTGGAAAGGACCATTTTTGTTTTCTGTCTTCATCCACTCTATAACCACCATGTCTTGTTTTTTCTTATTGAAAAGGACCCACATGATTAGCCCCAATAAGATATCATAGCTGCCCTAACTTGATCCCCTGGATCTAATCTTTGTTGGAAAGGACCATTTTTGTTTTCTGTCTTCTTCATCCATTCTATTAACCACCATGTCTTGTTTTTTCTTATTGAAAAGGACCCATCTTCTTGTTTGCTTGCATAGCACACCCCACACTCAAAGCACCATGGTTTAGCATGGAATTTATTTATTTTTAAAAGTATAAAATAACTAAAACTAGAGAAATAAAAAGATAAATATTAAAAAAACATAATGAAAATTAAACATATCTGAGAAACTAAAATGACCAACAGAAGCAGTGACTAAACCAAATGGATTTTATCATAGATGTAAAACAGCAGTAGTGTCTGATTAGATTGTGGGAGATGAATCTGAAGTAAAACAGTTAATCCTCTATATAAACAAGGATTAGCACCATGTCATGAAGTAAGCTCCATTATAATGCACCAATTGTATAGTATAATAAAGAAGCAAGAATCAGAGATCTAGATTATGACTACTAGAAGCCACAACCCTTTAGTTTCATACCTAAGGACAATAGCACAGATTGAGTTATAAGCTAGATGAAGGTTTAAATCTAAGAGAACCTACTCTCAACTTCTGAGGGCAAGAAGAATAAAGAAAAATAGCAGCCAAATCCAATCAATCACCTTAGATTGTGGGAGATGAATCTGAAGTAAAACAGTTAATCCTCTATATAAACAAGGATTAGCACCATGCCATGAAGTAAGCTCCATTATAATGCACCAATTGTATAGTATAATAAAGAAGCAAGAATCAGAGATCTAGATTATGACTACTAGAAGCCACAACCCTTTAGTTTCATACCTAAGGACAATAGCACAGATTGAGTTATAAGCTAGATGAAGGTTTAAATCTAAGAGAACCTACTCTCAACTTCTGAGGGCAAGAAGAATAAAGAAAAATAGCAGCCAAATCCAATCAATCACCTTAGTTATTATCTATGCAACTAATGAATGTGGTTTATTGGCTGCCTTTCAGCTAAACCAGTTGCACTCTGGAGTGTCATTTTGCTTTCCAAACTAAGCTCCATTTTAGTAGTGGCCCAAGACAGTTGGCACTGAATTCACTTGGAATGGACTAACTGCATCTCCGACGGTGGGCAGAGATGGATGTTCCTCTTCTTCTCTCTCTAGCAGAAAACAAGGGGCCAAGAGTCCTGTTTCTATAATTTGAATCCTCATTATTTTAACACAGTTAGATTGATCACACATCACACACGTAAAACATGTGTTTTACCCGTGATAACAAGGGGCCAAGAGTCCTGTTTCTATAATTTGAATCATCACACATCACACACGTAATAACAGCCAGCCGGTATCATGGGGGCACATCATCATCAGAGTTCAGCTTTAGAACTCTTCCAGAACCAATAGAAAATCACGTGTCATTCCCTTAAAAAAAAAAAAAAAAATGTTTCCAAGTTGATGCTATAAGAAATTCCTTCCATTCCAACCCTTAATTTCTCAAGGTTTTAATGTTTCATTCATTCCAAATACTTTAGAAGTCCGTAATGCATCACCTGGCTGGCCTTTATTAAATCAATAATCATCACTCCACAAGTATGTGTGAGTGAACGTGGCAATGTAATGCAAGGGTACTCGAAGGTATCAGCGTGAAAACCCCATTCAGTTATACAAGTAATATACTGCGATTATTAACATATAGCAAATATCTCATCCTGTTTTAGTACAATAAAACTACTCTGTTAAAGACCATTATTATTTCACATATCTGATTCTGTTTAACAAATATCAATTATAAGAAAACAAGCACTGAATAGATACCCCATGCCCCAAAAATACAATGACACTAAATGACATTATTTCACATACATGATCCAGGTCCCAATTCCCAACAACACTAATAACTTACAACAATAACCCCCAGGCCCCAACATAAAAACCAGTACATTACAAAAAAAGAATGCTAAAGAATAAGATAATGATTTTGTTCCTCCCTTTCAGGAAGAAAAGAATCAAAGAATGCCAACAGAACAGACCTCAAATGCTGCTGTGAAAGGAACTGTGAAATAGGGGACCTTGGAAGAACTGAAATGGGTATAAAGCAACTACTCTTCTTTAAATGGTTTTTAAGCTTTCTGATGATAATAGACCAACAGCAAGTGAAAGAATGAAAGAATAGGCAATTTTTCCCTACCTAAAAAGAATGACGAAGTAAAATGTATAGATGTATGAGTAATAAAAAAGAAAGCAAGCATGGAAACCAGCACCTTCAACTAGTAGGCTGAGAAAAAGAAGAGGAGCTGCCGGCTAAATCAACGGGTGCCCATGAAGACACTGTGTATAGAGGCTGATCCAACCAACTGAGAGTAAGCCCACCGCCGTCTTCTCCTTGCTGCATTACACTGTAATTTTCACTAGAGAACATCTTCAACAGCATTCGGCTTTGAAGTGTCTCCCTCTCTCCAACACCCACACATCTAAACCCTCCTTCCTCCATCAACCTCCTCCATGTATCAAACTTCTCATGCCTTTCGACCCGGTCACTCCTTTCGCAGGCGAGTATATTTCTGATCTCCCTTGCAAACATCTCTTCTACCTTGATCCTTGCCGGGTTATCTAATGGCAAACTAGAGCCAATTGAATCAAAGATAGCAGAGTAGTATTCCAAAGAATTCAAGAACCTTCTTGTCCATCTGGGGTGGTTGTGTTCTGCCTCTTGCTCCGCCATAAGAACAATAGTCGGGTTAGTACTGCGTATCAGACCCAACAAGTTTCTCAATGCCCCACCACTCTCATCATACAAAACCTTGTGTAATTGAAAAATGCAATTCACTGCCACGCTCTCGTGCTCCTTCACATGAAGCATCCACAGCCTCACATCCTCCAACCTGTCCACTACCGCATGAAATTCGAAGGGAAGATTAAATGCTGACGCGAATCCTGCCAGTCTATCCCCTGTATCCTGAAGCTCTTGGTTCGACTCACCAATCCCAGTAATCCTCACATGGGTGGGAGGATTATGCCTAGAAGCCAAGCTCTGAAACAAACCAGGCCATTGGAGCCCCTGCTTGATGTCGAAATCTATGATGTGCACCCGGTCCTTCCCCTCAAATGCTCTCAAAACCATCTCGTTCGATGTGAAATGAAGGAATTTGGGAATGGGGCTTAGGTGGTTGAGAAGCCGGAATGATGTTGCCACATCATCCTCTGCAAGATCAAGCTCTCGAGGTGGGGCGATTTGGAAGACAGAAGGCCAGAGCTTGGCTGTTCGAATAGCCAAAGCTTCTGTGAAGTAAGCGGCTACACGGTGAATTGGGGCTCCTTCAGGAGAGGCAATCTCACCCAACCTAGAAAGGAACTGGTTGATGGTAGCCAAGTTCCTGGACTCAATTGCCTCCACACAGGCTACGAGTAAGCTTACAAGCTCCAGACCATAATTCCTTTCTTGTGTACTTTCATTGCCTGTTGTTCCGACTCCATCTGTGGTGTAACGAATATGAGATCCATTTCCCTCTTCAATTGCAGAAGATTCCTCATTCAACCTCGGGCCAAAGCTATGTGATTCAGATGAAGCACTTGAAGAACTTGATTTTGCCTTCTTTGATCCTTCGCTCGTATAAACACCCTTGTCGCCTTTATCTGTGATCTCTGTCACAACAGATTTCACCCAAGGATTGTTGTTTCTCTCTCTAGGAACAAAACAGACCCTTTCTTCCTCAGCTGAAGATGATGTAGGAAAAGGAACTCGAGGAGGAAGACTTGTGATTCCAAGCATAATGCGAGGATCTTCGACAGTGGGAGGAAGCCAGAAATCGCCACCACCCAATTCAAGCGGGGAGTTAGCATTACCACTACAACTCCTCTTTCTCTTAGCCCTGTTTACACAAGATTCCTCAGATGAGCTCTGCTCTGAGAACCTCTTCAAGCTCTTCCTCTTCTTCTCCCAAAACCCTTCTTCAATTTCTCTTTTCCCTTCCCAAAATGCTGTTTGGGTGGAAATGGGAGATGGGATTCGAACATTATTGCGAATGGAGCAAGTACTACTCTTTGCGTCAATTGGCTTCTCCACTGAAATGCTAACAGGTCTCGAAGATTGGGAACGCGGGGCGGCTTCTTTTCGATTAAAACTGCAAGGGAGATCCAATCTCTGTGTGCTCATCGAACCTAGTTTCTCCTGCAATTGGAGATGGCAGGCTTGGAGTTGCACGGAAGCCTCGCTTCTCAATCGGTGCCTCGGCGACAATAGTGCAGGACACCCAGCCAACATCCTCTACACTCCTCCAACTTTGCTTGTTTCTCGTTTGATTTTTGAAAACAACAATTCAACCCCCCCCCCTTTTTTTTTTTTTTCCTTTCCCTCTTAAAATCAAATACTTTGTAATTCTCTCAAATTCAAATGAATCTTTTCTTTCTACATAAATGAATAGAACCAGTCCAAAAGGCAATGAAAGTTTTTTTTTTAAGAAAAAAATCCAAGCTTAGGGCTGAAATTTAAGTAGAACACAAGAAAGAATAGTGTAGAAATCAAGCTGTAAGAATCAAGGAGATGAAATGAATTGGGGTATTTGGTTTTTCAAAAACAAATATATAAAAAGCAAAACCAGCTTCAAAGAACCAAAGAATAAAGAATACAAGATTAAAAATAAAAACAAAAATGTCTAACCTACCAGAAAAACCAATGTTGGATTTCAAACATGGCGCGAAAACTCATAAGAGAAGTACAAATTTCTTCTGCTCAAGGCTGGTGAAACGGCATTTGCAATCCTCGCGAAGAAGAACTCCATTGCATTTGCAGCTCAAGCTCTGGATAAACTTCAGAACCAACTCAGCATCAGAAACCTGCATCTTCTCCATAGTTCCCCGCAGCTTCTTTTGTATCAGATTGCAAAAACCCAGATGCGAAAACCCTTCAATAAAGCTAAAGAACCAACCTTGGGAGATGCATCTTCTCAAGGGAAAGGAAAAGCCCCAAACCTTAAAACCACTGGCTTTTAAAAGGGTTTTTGTTTATGCTCCCCCTTTTCTTGTTGTCATGCTCATGTTCTTTGTCTGGTGATTGATCTCATTTTTCAGGGGCATGGAGAAACAGAGATCGTGGAAAAGAGGGAATTTTTCTGAGATTTTGGGATTCCCTTGTCCTGACCATTGGATGGGCATCCGACGGTGGAGATTACTGTCAATATGGCCGTTGGAGGATGATTACCGCGTTCCCGAATCAATATGACCGTTGGGAGCTGTTGTACGGACTGTGCAGTGATTCACATGGCACGTGAGGTGCACGTGAAATTCAACTGTAGATGTCCGGGGCATGCTACCGTTGGCCTCTGCTGTTATTCGGTTGGTCTCAACTCGCTTTCCCACTAAAAAGGAAGGCCTCATTGTAGGACAACTGGACAAGGATGTGGGCTAATGGCAACCGTACACGTGGCCTATCTCTACCCCATAGTCAAAGATCAAAATCGAATGAGATGATTTTTACTTTCCATAGTTCACTTTCATGGCCCAATGGACAAGAAAAGTGTATTGTGCATTGTGGATGATAGATATGGAGCTTAATGTAATTAATGAATTGATCCAAATGTATTGTAATGATGACTCCATAATTAATGAATTGATCGCAATTGAAGAATGGTTAAAAAAAAAGGTTGCAATTTCGCAAAAAAAATTAATTTATGCAAAATCACAAAAGTTTACTTTATGCAATTTCGCAATATGTTTTAATTTATGTGATGTCGTTAAAAGTAAAGCTTTTTTTTTTTTATCCACTCCAGCACCATCTTTTTTCCATTCTCACCATCCGTAACTCTTCTCCCCAGCATTTTCGCTCCCCTCCCCTCTCGCTAGCCTCTTTAGTAAATAAGATAAATGCTTAGGGTCAAGATTTTGGAGTCCATATAATTAAGACAAAAAAAGGATGAGAAATATAGAAGAAAATCCTACTCCATACATACATGCAAAAATAAAAGTTTAGAATCTAAGCATTGATTTATAGAACAACATAAAGCTACATATTTTGGTAACATTAACAACTAAATGACAATGTATTCTCCTAATAATTCTACACCTAGACATTCTTACAACATTTGATTCAGGTACTAATTTTCTATATTTGTGAAAAGAAAAATATACCAAAAAACTCACCTTTAAATTTAAAAAAAAAAAACAACAACAACAACATGGGGGTTGCTCAATTGGTTGGTAACCACAATTGTTACCTGGCTACCCAAGGATCAATCCATGGGTGTCACTCTTCCAATATTTATAGACTACTTTCCACATGTGTGGGCTCCTCTTCCCACATGTGTGGGCTGCCTTATGTCTCAGCTACCTTGCTAAAACACAAAAATAAAAAAATCATAATAACAGAGAAGGCTAAGAGGAGAAACATACTTCACAAGAGCAAGATGGAAAGGGACAGTAAAAAATGAAAGATGAATGCCACAAAACGGGATGAGAATATAAATAAAAAGGCACCCATTAACATTATAAAAAGATCACTTATGTAATATCGCATGAATTTTTTGTGCAATATCGCATAAAGAATTTTTTGATATCTCAAAAATGAGAATCTTTTTTTCTAGTTTAGTGTAGGAGCCGTGCTACTTGTCCCGGATTTTGTCCCGGGCAGTGGCACGGCTCCCCATGGGAGCCGTTGGATCCCAAGCTCCCATGGGAGCCGTGCCACATCCCAAGACAAAAATCCCGGGATGTGTAGACTTCCTGTTAGTGTAGGGCAAAGCGTATAGGAAAATATATGAACTTTGGTCACCAAGTGGGGATGCACGTGACTTAAGGTGACCGGACAGAAAAAATCCTTGCAATGAAACAAAGACAGTCAAGGGAATCATGATGGGTACGTTGTAATATGGCCGGTACATTGAGGGAATTATTGTCCCTCAACTAGGGTTGTAAATGGTCGGTTCCGGTCTAGGTCCGTGGTAGACTCTAAACCGGAACCGTTAAAGAGAACGTGGAACCAGTTTTTTGGCTTCGAAACTAGAAACATATATGGGACGGGTCTAAATTCGAGTCTGGGTCTAGGTACAGAATGATATTATAATAATAAATAAATAAATAAATAAACCATGATTTTTAGGAGAGATTTTCGAAAACTAAGATAATATATCGAGTTTCGGATCCACGAGTCCGAACCCAGGTGAAACCGGACCCGAACTCATTTAATTATCAAGACCTAAATAAGGACCCAGACCCGATTTTTAACGGGTCGTAATCTCCGGGTAATCGGAGAATCAATGACCCATTTACATCCCTACCCTCAACGTCACCTCTAAATACCAAGGCCACACATCAGCTCCTAATGGTCACTGTGGTGGGCCCACAGGGGACCCACACAATCCAACGTGAATAAGATGAGGATATCTAGAATATAAGATGCTAAGAATACTACTAATTGAAAAGGTTTTTTGTGCCTACACTAGTTCCCCCTAATGAATGGTCCTGCCCTGTATGGCTCATTTTGATATTGTGGACATCTTCATTCAGGGTGCAGATTCTATGATGAGGAAAGCATCTCTCCTATGGAAAAGAGACGAATCCTTCATTCCTACCTTTTCGATAAGAAATTGAAATCCCTTCTATTAAAAAAAAAAAAAAGCAGTTCTCTTTTTTCGTTCATTTCTGCACTTCAAAAGTATTGCACCGAGAAGGATGGCAGAGTTTGATACATGGAAATATAAAGAATCTTCCTCTCTATTCATCACACCAACCATAGATGAGAGTACTCCAATATTGATTCTAGTGACACCAATATTGATACTTCTAAGACTGGGTCTTAAAGATTCAAGACCGTGTTTCACGCACTCAAACAACTAGCTTAATTTGATAACAATTTCAACTATGTATTGTATGCTCAACAAGACAAAGAAAGGTGATTGCGAGCTTTTCCACAAGGGACTGAACACGAAAAGGAGGCCTCATGTCATAGTATCCTTAAATCCTTCGCAGATTACCCCTCATAAATGAATCCCACTTCAGTCAAAACCGAATAAACTTATCCCATTCTCACCTCCCCAAAGTCAAAATGGAGAAAGCAAGAAAGATCATGTTCAAAGTTGTGAAATTCCATCACTGATGCATATACTGCTTGCATTTAGGACGTCTCCCAGGATGAAAACTGCATCATGCATGTCTCCACTTCCCACCTCTAGCCAAAATTTTGAAGGGCAGAGTACAGGTATCTCTATTACAACGAAAATAAGATTCATGCGTCAATCAACCTAACTTACCTTCGTTTACCCAAAAAAAAAAAAAACAAAAACCTAAGTCAGCTTCAGCTGACAGGTAAATTTAGGGCACACTTGTTTGCATGGAACAACTTCCTAGGCATTATAAAAGATGCATTTCCCAAAAAAGTGGCTTAAAATTGAAGAAATAAAAATAGGATCCATAAGTAACCATCAAATAATCTCCACTGTCATGAAAATGAATTGAATGGTGATGGTAAATGAATACCATTATGAGAAACGAAAAGAAAAGAAAAGGAAAATAAAAAAAGATGAGGCAGGCAGCAGAAGATGAATACCAAGCCATCACCCTCATCAATGAAATCCTAGGGAAGTCAAGTTTCATCCACGTATTCAAGTTACATCCTTCACCCCTCGCAACTTTAAATAATCTTTTAGTAAAGGGATCCCAAGGGATTCAATTCCATGCAAACAAATGAGCACTTGTCTGGACAACTGAGTTCCGGGGATACTAACACCTGTAGTGAAGACAACATCAAAGTAAACCTATCTTGCAATTTCTAGCAGCCGCACATACCATGTGCCTTGGGAAGAGGAAGAGGACACCTAACAAAACCTAAAAAAACATGCAAGTCGAAAATCACATAGATTTTACCAGGATTTGACAAATACACAGAACTCTTTCCTGTCACATAAGCTATAGTAAAATTCTGATTATATGCGCAAATGTCTAGGTCCACTCACTAAATCCCAACGAATAGAAATCACATGATATCACCTCATGCACATATATGGTGTGGATGTTTGGAATAGGTGTCCCATCAGGTTCGCTTGAAAAGCCTCTCTACATTTCTGCTATATTCAGGTATTCAATCAAAGATCACAGTCTGATATGAAGTATTCATTTCAAATTTACTATATTGACCAAAACTTGAGCAATGTCATCCAGTATACCATCTTCCTTAAAGGGGTAATTGTTTAAAACAGTTCAAGGAACAAGGCTTCCTGCTTGCTGGTCAGGCCCAGTTCACTGAGAGAGAGCTCACTTTCACCATCACCAAAAGCACGCCTGGGATATGGTCTCACCTGTCAACAACAACAACAACAACAAAAAAAAAAAGAGAGAGAAAGAGAGAGAGAGAGAGAGAGAGACGTCAAATATCAGCTAAATTCATGGCTCAAGTTTCAAAAAAAAAAAAAAACTTCCAGATGACACTAAGTCAGCAACTAAAACCTTCTTCAATGGTTTACAATCCCCAACAAATACAAGGTATCTTCATATATTTCAAACAAACCAAGAATTTTCAGTGTTCAGTCACTTCATTGTTCTATTTTTGCTGAGAAATTCAAATAGAAGATTGCTTTTAATGCAGACCAGTTCGCTGAAGATTGCTTTTAATGTAGACCAGTTCGCTGCTCGTGTGGGCTACATGAGCTCAAAGAGTGCACTGAAAACTCTAAATGCCACCACACAACAAGGATGAAGCAGACATCCTATGCACTGAGCACTAGCTAAGTGTTGAACAGGTTAAGAAAAGGGAATTCAAGCAGGCCTTGAGCATTGTTGGTATTAAGTGTCTGACATTTGGCAAGCCTAGTTATTAAAAAAAAAAAAAAAAAAAAAAAAACATTTGGCAAGCCCCAAAGGGTTGCAGTTTTCATTAGAAAACGAGAATTCAGGTCCGTAGTAACGACAAAATAATGCCGTATGAGCATGCTTTGACATTTGACAAGCCTCAAAAGGATGTAGTTTCATTAGAAAATGAGAATCCAGGTCCTTAACAAAGTCAAAACAATGTTGTGTACTTCAAGAGGGCAAAAGCTAATTCCCAATAGGAAAAAAGAAGGATAACAGTCTGAAACCTTCATACTTTTTTTCGCCCTGAAGAAAATGCACAACACAGCAGGACCCGCCCTGAAATTAGCAAACTGTTAGACAAAAAGAGCCCGCCGTGGATGCCCCAGGCCTCCCCCCGCCAGCATGATTGGATGGCCCTAATCAACTGTAAAAAGCCTACAATAGAATCCTGCTAAATTTGGTCCAGCTGGTCACTTACATATATTGCAGTGTAGGAATTAATTAACAAGTTGATGGTGGGAGGAGCCAATTCTTTTAAAGTTCAACTGGTTGTTAACACCATGCCAAACTCATTTGATGATGCTATAAAATCACTATTTAAAATTTCACATGATACTCCACTAACTCTGACCAGAAGCTTCCAGACTACCCACTCAAACCCGGCCAAGAAGAAGCTTAATAGGGATGAAAGTTCCTTGGAAAAGACGGATTAAAAAGTTTCCTAAAAAGGCCCTATTCATTTCAGATGGGTGGAACCAAAAAACTTTGATTTTGACTTTTCCAGCTCCAGCTGGATTAGGGGACCCAAAACAGAATGAGATTTTATCCTCAGGAGAGGGATTGAGAAATTCCTAAAATCATGGTCAGCTCACTTCTAATTGAACCAGATTCTGCTAATACAGTGAGTTGAGCTCAGGGTCTCTCCTGCCCTCTTATTTCACAAGTGTTGTCAGGGAGATTAGACTCATCAGTTGATATTACTTTCACATGCATCCAAAGAGAATAAGATGAGGAGGCAGATGCAATAGCAAAATCAGGGGTCTCCAGAGACGCGTCCTTGCACTAAGCAACGCATTGTCTCTACTAAAACAGTCTAAGTTTGTATTAGATGCAGTCATCTTCATTAAAAGATTGGTTGAGTGAGCTTTTACCCATCAATAAAACTATTACCTTTGAAAATAAAATTATTTTTAGAAACTAATTATAAAAAATAAAAATAAAAATGTGAGAGAAGAACTTACCAATTTGTAAGTGCCAGGCTTGACCCCTCTATGAATATCAATGAAGTCAAAAAGGGACTGAAATAGAAAAGCAGTAAGATTTAGCTGAAAGAAAATGAAAATCGGAAAAGTTCCAAACACAAAATATTAAGACTTCCGCGCATCTAAAAATAACCTGAAGCCTGTCAGACTTGAGAAAGCGACGGCCATGACGGCTACCATCAGGCATGCGGACAAGAAGTGTCACCGCATTTTCATCATCCAAAGCTGGTTCTTGAGGAAGAGAAGCTTGTTTTGTGGCAAGTAGCCTCTCAAACTCCTGCCATATTCGTAAGATTCAGAAGAAATAAGTATTCATCATTCGGAAAACAAATAACATGATATCAAAAATACTTTCAAATGCCTGACAGTACACTTCATCCAGAGCTTGTACACGTAAAAGCTATTTGTGTACAACAGATGAACCAGAGAAACCTTTCTAGGGCCTATTTTGTTGCAAATTCAAGTGAGGAGACAAGAAAACTGAGCAGCACAAGCAAGTTAAAGGGTTAGAATCAGAGGCATTAAAAGCACCATTTTACACACAAAGGGTAGACGTAAGGAGTTTCACGTAACTCTGCAATCATCCACATAGTTTTAAAGCTCACATCCAGTGCTTGCTTCTCTTAGGATGGGCAGATGCTGAAACATGTTTGGCCCATACCACTGCTATTTAGAGTCTAGCAACCCATTTTAGTTATATCATATTATTAGTTTGACAAACATCTGTTCCATTGCAGTGAGTTCTCAAATAACACATGCTGTGGAGAAACCTTCCCATTCAAACGGAATCACCAGGCTTCCCAAGCTTTGCATGAGAAAAGGTAAGCTTTGCATGAGAAAAGGAAAGCTTTGCATGAGAAAAAAGATAAAAACATGACAAACTATCGGAAAGAGAGCAAATCGGAAATCAGGAAGCAGCAGAAGACACCAGAAAGACACATCATTTTATAGAAAACTACTGCATATGAAATTGTGGGTATTATAATAGCCAAATGTATGCATACACAGACACAGACACAGAAGTAGGTGGCCTAGATCTAATGGACCATATGTTGATCAGGCCCTCAATTACTTGGACCGATTTTATCGATCAAATGATCTTTTGACCCATACCCATTGGGGCCCAATCAAGAAAAGGATCAAATCATGATTTGAATGGTCAAGATGGATTAAAAAGGGTTCCAAATCTAAAAACATAAGTGCTGAAATTAATGAGGCGGCAAATCAGCCCCTTAAGTGTCACATTAGGCCATCTAATCAAGCCCAAATGGATCCAATTGATCCAAACAGCACAAGAATAGGGGACTGCAATTCACTAGGCTTCGGCCTGCTTGAACCTGGCCCAAACGAGGCCCAGCCCAACTGGAACGATTATCAAACTGGTCACCCAGGGCTGGACTATGAGAAGGAATACGTAGCTGGTCCCACAGGACTAGCACACAGGCACCACAGGCCCTAATACTCTAACAGTTCCAGACACCCTTGTGTGCATCCAGATTCCTTGTTTTTTGGGTTTTCACTTTGATTTTTCCCAAAGCCTAGAGTTATAAAAAATCTATAAAAGATAAGAAGTTTTTAAGAGATTGGAAGATGCCCGTCCCAATAAAGCAAGTGGGGTCCACATGATTAAGAAGCTTGACAACCAAGACATCCATAAGAAGCCATAGATACCTTTTATTCTTTTGTTCTGTTTAAAAGTCAGTTCTTTCATTGTTTTGATGCAAGTAGAATTCATAAGTCAGTCTTTCTTCCCTCTCACTCTGAGATTGGATGGATGGATGAGAATAAGAGTAGGTTTTTAGGGTTTAAAGCATTATAAATGCACATTGTAGTTGGCATCAAGTGTAGTGTGTCAGCTTCCTCCCAAGGATTAAAGACTTATTTGACAGTGGATTTGAAATCATGTGTAATCAAGCTGCTGCTGCTACTAGTTATTTCACACATTGATTTGGGTTAGGGTTAGAGAATTGATTTTCCAATCAATTAGGCTCTCATTCTCGCTGCATCGTGTGCACACACTTGCATTCATGCATGTTCACATTGAATTGGTGAAGTACTTAATTTACCTCTTCCCTTGTACTTATAATTTTAGACAACAACTGCACATCAATATATATATTTAAGCAATCAGTTTCTATGTCAACTTTCTTATTTTGGATTGGTAAAGAAAAATGCAAGATTAATGGCAGAAAGCAACAAAAAAACATTCACAAGAACTGGACTAATATCAGCCTCACTATTGGCTTCACCACCTTCACGAACAAAAAAGAAAGAAAACATTAACTGAATTAGATCAGCTGGACCAACTCCCTAGATTCATCCACCAGCCGAATTTCCAAGGAAACCAGTCAACCGATGACATCCACCAACTATATTCTTGAAGTCATCCTTAACAGTAGATACCTTGCCTTCTAAAGAGAAAAATATCCTCAACCTCCCAATACTGCCTTTATATCCACGTCATTAAATCACAATCCAGGCCTCAGGCGACCACTATTCACAACCAAGACCATCTGTTGATCCTCTTGATAAGTAGGCACCATTAAAGTACTGTAAACCTTTGAGGCAAATAACCCAACATTTGACCTCCTGAAAATCTCCTGCCAATCCCTGTGCCATTAAGTATCTGGGCATCTCTTACCAACCATACAGACCACAGAATAGGAGCAATAGGATCCACAATGCTACTCCTTAGTCCTTACCTCTAGACCGCGCTATATCCAATCTGAAAAAGGAGGATCACCCAATTTTACTATACCAAGGAACGCTACCACATTCTCCAACTTTAAAACAACAAAAAGAAACACTCCATGCTACCATAAATTCAGATGACTAGCAGATCCCACTTCATTCTTACACATAATTCACCGCTTTGGTAATGTCAAGTCACGGTTCCATGTCTGGAAGTTGTCAATAGCCAATGCCCAGTATCTTCTTTCAACCTGCCACCCAAAAGAACACCACCATTCCACTTCATTCTTACACATAATTCACTGCTTTGGTAATGTCTAGTCATGGTTTCATGTCCGGAAGTTGTCAACAGCCAATATCTTCTTTCAACCTGCCACCCAAGAGAACGCCGCCACATCCATGGACAGAATGATGAAATATCACAAAAGCCTCCTTCAGGGTATGTCTGTCTATATGTATGGAGTAAAGGTAAGGTGGATGTCAAATCATGGAAAACATAAAGCTAAGGTGTGTCAACATAAAAGTAGATGTGTGGTAAAATCATTGTTTGGATAGTATGAGGTAAAGTATAGATGAGTGAAAAGATTAAAAAGAACTTGTGTCTTTTGAGTTTACTACGCATCTACACCACACTTTATCGCACTCATTTTGTGGTAAAATGAAAGAGGCTTGTGGAGGAGTAAAAACTAAGTGATGTCACATCATTAGTTTACTTCTTCACTTCACTTTTTTACGCAAGCATGTTGAAGTAAAAAACATCACATCACATGCCTACTTTAACTATATCTTTACTACTACTTGTGATAAATAAACAGACCCTCAAGAGGTAAGTGCAGTAACCAATAGAACAGACCCTTATGGGGTAAGTGCAGCAACCAATAGAACAACCTAACAAAGAACATCACTTTGGAGTCTAAGCCAGATCCTTTTGTCTATCTCAATTCTCAGGACTTCCGCAGGATATAAACCATGCCAACCAACCAAGTGGTCAGTTACCTTAATAGGTTCTGTGCCTGCAAAGTCTCTTATTGTACGCAAGTTATGGACCTTTTTTTTTTTTTTTTTTTACCTACACTTTATGATAGGAAAACAATCATAAGAAGGCAACAGTACCATAAACAGTGATACAAGTGAGTAGAATCTGAAGTGTAGGGCCCAATCCCCGTAAGGCAGACAATAGGACCAACATATAACTGTAACTGGCCCAAATTGGGTCCTATTTACCATTGGGTTAAATGAATCTTCCACATATGGTGCTCTCACATTTCATAACAGGGTGAATCAGTTCACCCAGTGGTAAATATTACTCCAATCCAAGTTATACCATTAGCCACTCCTGCATTTCCCAAGGTTGGTTTTGATCCAGCAGTCAAACATGACAAGATTTTAGTCCCATAATTCAGATCTGTGCATGTATATCACGATATACTGCACTAGCATCCAAAATTACATTTATAATTTTTTATTTTACATATTTGTCAGGCCTCCATATACAACCCCTCATCCATACATTCATGTCAGGTTACATAAAATCAGAAAGCAAGCCATGAATGGAACAAAGGAATGTAAGAAGGAAAAAAAGGAAGGAGGACGTGAGAAAATTCAAGATAACCTGCAGATGAAATTAGGTATAAAGCAAATATAGCAAGATTTGGGGAAAAAGAAAAAACGAGAAACTGCATATGAAATTAAGGCTAAAAAGAGGAGGCTGAGACTTTTAGGAGCAAACACATGTGATTACCTTCAATCAAGTGAAGCAGTATACTTTGTAAGTAGAACTAACATGTAGTTAAATGACATCTTACAAGGTAACATAAGCCACAACATCTTGTGTAGTGATCTAAAAATTGTCATTATCTTACACAGTACTGGACACTTCTACATACAGATTTTATCGAGTATTTCAATGACATATCTCACAAGGTAAGACTGTAGAAAAAAGCTCTGGTGTAGTAATGACAGTCATTACCCCCATAAACACGTGAAGATGACCAAATACATGTGCCCCTACCGGAGTCAGACAAAAAAATAAGATAAATAAAATCAGAATAGAAAATTGGCCAGAAAAATAATGGTAACACATATTCTAGACAACAGTTGATCTCCAATTTTTGTAGTGGTTTTTCTATTTATGTTTCGATTATTTGCATGTGTGGGATCCATCCCTTGAAGCCTAGCCAGTAATGATAGAAAAAGAAAAATATTCCAAAATGAAATCAAATGCATTTGCCAGATATGGAATCTCTGCAATGATATCTCTTAGCAACTAGAAGTTACAGCTAATTGAAAGCACCATAAAGATGTGAGCGGACACCCTACACTTGAGGCCTAGATAGCTGTAATTAAAATCATGTATATGAAAGCGTGCCATGCAGTAAATATTTCAAGAAAGAATGGCACATAAAATAATGGACTAAAGTAGAACAAATGGCAATATGTGATTGAACAGACAAAAGAAGATAAGCATAGACTTGTCTTTAGAATGGTATAAAAAATATCAAGGTTTTAACTATGTACTTTCGGCAGTTTGCAATTCCAGATATATGAAAGGTAACATGTTAAAGTACCTTTCTAGAAGTTGGCCAGGAAAAGTACAGGGAATCATTGATGAAATATTAAAGTATTCTATATCTGTCGTTTAAGTAGTCCTCTGAGCTCAAATACTGAGAAGTATCAATACTTTCAATAGAAAATACCTCTTCCTCAAGCATTTTCCTGTGAGCCGCCTCCTCCTGATGTTTTTGGTCTTGAAGAGCAGCCTCTTTGGCAGCTGCTTCTTGTAAACGGCGAATTTCAGTCTCTCCTCTCGCTTTAATTTCCTTTTCTTTATCAGCCTCCAATGCTGCAAGATACTCATCATCCTGCAAATATATATCCAGCATTAGCACTGTTGCAGCAACCAACTTTTACAAAGATGGGTACCGGCAACAATAAAATACAGACCTGCTGTTCCCTTAGTAAGCGTTGTGCTGCTAGAGTGGGGGATGGAGAACGAGGTACCCATTGAGGGTAGAAGCCTCTGTTACCATCGGAACCTGTTTGTGGGGGTTGAAGAGGGTATGCAAAATGATATGCAGGCCCTTGAGGAATCCCACCGAAAAGTGCAGCCTCAAGCATAACTGCTTCATCTTGTTCCTGAGAAGATATGCCTCCCCACTATATTCACAATAAGGATGTACGTGAATTAGTAAATGTAACATCTGAGTTGAGTCCTTCATTGAATGGCCAATTGGCCACTGAAAACTAAAGCCAAGGCAATGTATTGAATGATACCTCTTCAGAATGGAAGGCGCCACCATTATCATGGGGACGGCTCCCAATATCATGAGGCTCGGAACTGGATGGCTGGCTGTCCACCATTTCTCCACCTCCTTTAGCAGTTTCTGAAGCTCCAGAAGTAAAGCACCTGGACCTGTGCCTCGTTAGTGGTTCTTCTAAATCTTCAGCCTCCTTTGGGACAGAAGAGTTCCCTACCTCCACCTCAATTTGAGCCATCCTTGCTAGAATAGATGAACTACACCCTTGCCTCCAACAGGAAAGAATCACTGATGAAGGCCAGACACATGGGTTGGCCAATCCATTGGGCCAAGTCCATTGACCCAACTGGACATCCATTTAGTTAGAAGTTTTAATTACTTAAGAGTCTTATAGAGTTATGATTTATTTAGTAGTCTTTAAAATTAGGAGTTCTATATGATTTGAATTATAAGGAAAGTAGAGTTCTACTAGGAAAAGGGGATGTTCAACCCTTCCTACAAATATGTAATCCTCCATTAGGAGAGCAGTTCATGATTATTCAATAAAATTGGTATGTTTGGTTTAATGTTCCACTTAAATAGAAGAGCGCTCATAGGTGTTGAGTTCCGAGACGAATTCGGCCAATTCCCATCGGCGGAGTTGGTCCTCATTGGAATCCATCCAAGATCCAGCAAACCCTCTCGTAAAGTTTGTCTACACCCGTTCCATCACCGCTTATGGATCCGAATCTACATCAATTGGTATCAAACCCAAGTTTCAATCCTGTGACTTGTGGATTATGGGCCCACACCGCTTCCGCTGCCGGGGGTATGAAATAAGCACAGTATGAAATGAGCCATATCAGGAAAGTATACAAGATCGAGTGTCAATAGAACCACATCCACACGCACTCAAAAGGATAGACAAGTAGGTCAGGTTGTGATGGGCCTTCGCATGGAGCCGGTGTGGAAGGGATACGGTTATGCCCATGATTAGAACATGTCAATCAATTTCTGCATCCAATTCAATGTGAAGATAATAAGCAGAGTTCATCACAAAATGTATTTTCTTAGAATCTTGAAATAAACAACTTATTTGACTTAGTGTGAAAATTTGTGAATGGATTTCCTATCTTTCTTTTTCCCATGGTTTTTTCTCCTTCCAATATAATGGATTTCAGAATTATGTCCTGTGATTAATATTGTTTTTCGAGGGGAAATCTAACTTGAATGCAGCACTGATGTTTTCTTTTCTTTTTTGAACTTTTGGGACAGAGAATGATGAGTGCAAGCATTAAAACGGGGGATACAAGTTAATTTTTCATCATTATGACACAACACTAAAGAAAATTGCGTGCACTTAACAAAAACAATGTTTTTCAGTTAGCACGAGCACACTTCACAACGCTTTTCATGATACACAGTGGGTGAGAGATGTTGCCCAAGAGATTTATTCCATTTGCATGTACACAAATTTTTAGCTACACACCATCCACATAGATTACATGGAGACCAACTTGCAGAGTCCAACCTATGTTCAAACCAACTCTCACCCACTCATTCCACTAACCCAATTTGACACTCATGTGAGCTACGTTATTCACTGTTGGATTACATCTCTCTCTCTCTCTCTCTCTCTCTCTCTCTCTCTATATATATATATATATATATATATATATATATATATATGGAAAATATTCATGCGCATCCATCCTGGTGAGGGACAACATAGTGGGGCCAAGTTTATGATACATCCGAACCATCTACATACATGGGACCTCCTTAGTGTATTAGATCCACCAAGTTTTCACCTATCCAAATTGATTGGACCGTTGGATCGAAGGTCAATACTTTTTCTTTAACACAAAGTTGTTAAACTTGTGGGCCACGGATGACCAAACTTGATATATGGGATCATCCAAGATGTCTCTTTCCATCCCTCCAAGTCCCATGATCGGTGGGCCCTACGTGGGCCCCATTAAGTTCGTCCCTCGCCCTATGGTGAGGGAAGGATGCACATAAATATCCCCGAGAGATAGATAGATATCTAGATATCTATCTAACATATCGAAAATGATCCAATGCAAACAGCGTGCACCATAAGGCACGGACCTTCCATTTTTTGGCCACCTAGCTCACTTCTAATCCATCAAGCCCTCTCAATTTAAAACTTTCCAGACTTCTCTCATATAAGTAAAGCCTTTAAGACCATTAAATTTTGAGGGCCAAAGATTAAGGAGTGATATGATAAGCCAGATTTACTACTATTACTGTCATTTGTCTATATTACAAATTCACCTTCCATTTGGGGCTAGCCGTCTTCCCAGGTCATCCATGCTAGATGAGTCGGACACTCCCTTCCGATCACGCATTGCCTTCTCTCGCTCTGCAGTCTGAAATTAAGGCATGTTTTAAGGGACCAAGAAGCATAAAGAAAAAAAGGTAATGATGAAACCAATTGGTAACTAAGAAACCTTCAACGACAATGATACTGCACGGGCAAGCTCAACATTCTCTGAAAGATCCGACCTGTGCTCAAGACGGGAACCAGATGTGTCCTACATTAAAACAAAAAATGCATTAGGATATGTCGCACGAAAAGTATCAGTCTAGACAAAATCATTATCATGCTGTCAAAGATAACAATCACATTAATTTTCACATACAATATGAGCACCAAATTGATGGTTCGAATGTCCCTCTTCAGCATCACGTTTTGAGGCCTCAATGGCAGCTTTAAGCATTTCTTCTTCTATGTCATCCCCATAGTCAGTCACATTGTGTGGTTGCGGAGCACTTGGTGCAGAATGGGGAGCAACTGGAATATCTTCTTCGTCTTCATCATTTGTAATAACAGTCCCATGAACTTCTGGTCCATGGGCATGGGTGCTTCCAGTAACATCTTCAACAATAGGCCTTGACCCGGATTGACCAGATGGATCACTGCCATCCTTAAACTCTATGGGGATCTCCCTGACCTCCCTTGGATGCAAAACCCATGGGGCACGGTTAGCAACATCAGCAGTACCTCTCCCATCAAAGAAACTTCGATGAAAACTGGAGTCAAGTATCGAAAATGGATTCAAATTTCTAGCAGCAGCTAGAAATGAGAAGGGATCATGAGGTGCAACTTGGATTGGATCATCAATGTCCATGAAATCATTTTGGGGCACATGAACAGATGTTGGCTGTGTGCTGGACAATGGAAACACAAATGATTCAATACCTCTTACTAGATAGTTAAGAAAATAAAATAAATCAAAGACATTCATAAAATGTAATTTAAAGCTCTAGGTTAAAAAAAAAAAAAAAGTCTGTATACTTGGTTCTATCTCCTTCGCTGAAATAAGCATTCACTGCTTCATTGAGATCACCCCCATGTTCCTGAGCATTTAACAAATGTAAAAGCTAGATCAGAAAGTGTAGGCAAATAAATTGTTAATGAACCTATATGGACTAATTTTCACCTACGCACGGCGCGCATATACACCGTGCATCAGGACAGACCCAAAGGTGGAAGCCACCTCCAAATATCATGCCTTGTGGCCGATGGTTGGTCTTGACACACGGTGCACAAGCGTAAGCGCACCGTGCACTAAGGCTGTCAATCATGTCGTGTTAACGAATTCGAGTTACGGGTTAACGAATTCATGTTAAAATCACCTCAACCTGTACATGACCCATTAACTTAACGAGTCAAAAAGTCCAACCCAAACACAACCCGTTAACTTAACGGGTTACACGACCCAACCCGTTAACCCATTAAGTAATTAAGTCATTTCGAAAATTAAAAGAAAATCCATACAAAAATGTATAAGGAGAAAAATATATAAGCCACACGAAACTGTAAATGAGGATCTTGAATGGATCCCACCTAAAACCCCATTTTAAAACAATAAATTTCAATTTCTTCTTTATGAATATAAATTAATTCTAGCTACACATAGGGACTAAAAAATATTTAACGGGTTAAACGGGTTATTAAAGGGTTACTGGTTTAACTCGTACGCGACCCGTTAACTTAACGTGTTAACTGGTTTGACCCGTTAATGACCCGAACCCATTAATATCGTGTGGGTTCGTGTCGTGTTAACGGGTCGTATGGCATTTTGACAGCCCTACCGTGCACGAACAACGTCGAAGAAATAAACATATGAAATTTTGTCCCAAACAATAATTTTTCCAATATAATAAGAGATGTTTGCTTTGCAGAAAAACCCAAGTTTAGATACTTGTTTTTGTTTTCTCTCTCTTGCGGGGTCGGGGGTTAGCCAACAAGGAAGAGTATGTCAACTAAACTTTACAGATGAAACAGTGAGTAAACTTTACATATGAAAGCCCGAGTCAACTTTACAGAAGAAATAGTGAGTACATCCTCTTTTTATTGAAGGAATCTTTACAGTATGAGATATACCTGAAGCTACCAACCAAAACAACAAACAAAAACTGAAAAAACTACATAGGAACGGAAATGAAATTTCTCCTGCTCAAACCATACACTCAGACACTCAACACCTTCCTTAGCCAAACAATTAGCATACAAATTGGCACTCCTTTTTTACATGGGACAAGGAGGCTTCCAAAACTAGAAAAATCTATCACCTCTTCGATCATATCCGCCATCGCCCAAGAAGCTCTACACAATCCTGAAGTCAATCTAATGGCACATAAAGAATCACCTTCCACCAAGAGATGGACATATTCAAACATTGAGCTTGAAGGTCAGTTCTCAAAGCTTCCATCTCCACCTTATTAACCGAGCAAATACCAACACAGCTAGAGAAGGATAGAACAATTGATCCCACACTAACCTCCCATAGCAGCTGCTTCTAGATTACCAATGGCATTATCGTCAAAACTCAACTTAAAAGAGACCTGAGGTGCAGGGTTCCAACAGGAAATACAATGAGGCAAAAAGGCCGTAGCATAACTGAAAAGTCTTTGTTGGTTGCAGGCGTTAGTCAGGTTGCCTCATAGAAAAAAGAAGAAAAAAAAAGTCATTATTAACAATCTGAACCTCTGAGCTACAGGAATTAAGGAATCTTGTGGAGTTGACAAAAATGCTCGCAAATGCTAGAGCAAGTGGTGCATTTTCATCATTTGTCTATTATTTATTTCTTCTAAAGTTAAAATATAGACGGGGTTAGACATATACTCAAATGACAGGATTCTGGATTCTATTATAGGTTAGGAAGCAGGACTAACTCTGACCAAATTGGCACTGTTTGAAGATGCTATGAGTTTAAATTTGCTCACCTCTTTCAGCCATGAAGTTATTCAGGCATCATTGGAACTATCCTTGCACGACACTATAAGTCAACAAGTTTTTAGATTTCTGACCAAATTAGCACTGTTTGACGATGTTATCAATTTAATTTTTTGGTCACCTCTTTCAACCATTAAGTTATTCATGCATCATTGGAACCATCCTTTCACAACATTACAAGTCAACAAATTTTTAGATTTCCTTGCATGTTTGATGTTCTCATGATGCATCGAACTACGCGATGAGAAGTTAAATTTCAATTCATGCATTTACGGCAATTTTTGGCACAAATTAGAATTTGGGTCATTCAAATCAATGAAAGAGTTGGGATCTGAGCCAAGTTTGGATTGTCTACGTTGGTTCCTAATAACTAGGCTCTACCCTACAATATCCTTGCATTAAATTTAAGCCCACCAGTAATTGTAGATACCAAATTGAAGCAAATAAATGGGTATGGTCTATTTCACAATTTTGCTTCAAAATTAAAAGCTCAGCCAACTAGCAGATGTAGAAACCAAATAGAAGCAAATAAATGGGTATGACTATTTTACAATTTTGGGTGAAATTAAAAGCCACCTCCCTCCCTCCCCCTCTCTCTCTCTCTAAGACGCGGTGTGGTTCGGTTGGCCCACTGTCCAGGAGTGATACTAACAACCTGAAGACCTAGGGATCCATTCCTGGGCGCCTGTGTGATCCCAAGTGCTGACACCACTCAACCAAGAGTGTGTTGGCAATATCACCCCTTTTTTTATCCATTCTTGTCTTCCCTGATGAACTCAAGCCAATGCAACAAGCTTTAGTAGTGTAGGACCAAATTAAAATAACTTATTAACGAGATTAATCACATATTTCTACCATCTAGTACATTTTATTTTTAGATGGCATATAGTACCTTTCTTGAAGATTTTAATGAGAGCATCCTTTTAGTAGATTTGTCAGCCTGACATTTCTGTTTAGATGTCATATAATGACATTTGTTGGCAGTTGGAAAGTCCCACAACCTACATTTCTTAGATATTAGTTGTGTCAGTGGAAGGGTTCAAGTCAAAAAAAATCGAGGAGTTTGGAATGCATTCCTTTTCTCCCTTCTCCATCCCCACATTTCATCATTTGCCAATCACCACAATTGATTTGAAGAAACAAAACATCTCAAGAAAGTAAAAACAGTATCAAACGAAACCAAATTTCAACATTTCTCCCCACCCAAAATGATCAAATCTCATCCAACTCAATGCACAACAAAACTCACTCCAAAACTTCCGATCAAGCAATACAAAAACACAACCCTAACTCCATGCCATACTCATACGATAGTATCAAAATACCATCTCTTGCGAATAATTAAAGTTAAGGAGAAGGACAATGACTGGGCATATAAGAAATCAAAACCCTAAAAGAAAACTCAATAAGCTCGAAATCAAAACCAACCTCGAGTTTCTGCAAGGCGACTGCCTCGGAGGTGCCTGTGATGCTCACAAAAGTATTGATCGCATCCTGATTAGGTCTTGCCATTGGATTTCAATTCAAAGGAGATGAAATGATCTTCGAGCTGCTAATCAGTATCAGGGAAGAAGATGGAAAGGAGAGCGGTGGAGATTTGGTTGGTTGTGTAGCTGGCGTGCTGGTATTTATAGGTGCAAAGAAGGATGATATTGCAAGTAACACTGCTTCTGCTGAGTGCTGTCCGTATGCAGTGGGTCCCACATGAAATCGACGTTTGAGAGATTCGATGCTGCTCGTTGCGCAATCCATGCCGTTGAAATAAACTCTCTCCTTCAATTAACGGATAGGATGTATTGTGGAAAGTCCAGGTAGTCTCTTTAAGTGGGGCCCAAAAGCGCAGCTGATCCTTCTCAAAGCTTCTACTTTATTCTTGGAATCCATGGAGATTGTATTTAGTGGGTTTGCTACCGCATGGCTGCGGCTGTTTTAAACGGTTTCGGATTCAATGTTGCAGCATTTACACGTTATCTGCCGATGCATTTAGCATTATGTACGCTGTCATGAGCATAAGATTAAGATGAGGTAAGTTTAAGTATGCACTGGAATTTATTTGGGGACTTATATGGGAATAGAGGTGGGGAGATTTTAAGAACTCCTTTGGATTTTCTTCTCTGCAAAAAATCAACCCCGACTGTGATTTCTATTATCTTCATATAGACCCAAAAGCTTAATGGTCGGTCACTAGTCCATTCGGATCGATGCATAGTCAATTCAACGGTCCAGTAAATTCGGATATAATCGAAAGTCAGTGAACATGTACAATTTAGAGGGGTCATGTGTTTAGTCCAGTGAGATGGACCAAAGGTGGGCCCTACAAGCATGAGCTTACGAGATTTTATCTTAAGTTTGAGCTTATGAGAGCCTTGCTCATATATATATATATATATGATATTTTTTTTAATAATCTATTTTTATTCTTTATATTTTGATACATAAACTAAATGCTATAAATATGATGATGATAGATAATATATTTTCTAGATTTAAATTTTACTAAGGATATTTCAAAAAGACTTAGACTTTCACATATTTTCAATTTTGACCCGAGCTTAGCATAGGACTTTATTGCTAGTATTTATCAATCAATAATACATGCCAAGTATGTATGAACTTGGTTATGACATGGCCCTTGTTGGTATATTATTGGCTTAGACAAATCCCGAGTTGACATAATTGAACTCCATAATGAAGTTCACCTAAATAAAATTCTTCTAACCAATAACACTATAAAAACCAGAAAACTGCCCAATTACAAATTCTAAAATAAAATTTTAAAACTACTTTTTTGGACACGTTTGTATACATCCATGGAAGTGGAAAGTTGCGTTCCTCTTCCACGAAAATTTATTTTCTATGGGAAGGGGTTGGACTCCTATACCTGAGCAAAAGAGGATATAACAATTATTTTTTGTGGAATTTTCCACCACAACTTAAAACAAAATTATTCGGCCAAAAGAGGAAATGAGGCTCTATTCTCATGGAAATGATTATACAAAACAATGGGGCCGGTTTGTTTGCTTTAGAATACACTAGCGGTATGTGCTTGTGCTAATCCCGGGCCAAGAAAAAATACTATTATATAAAATTTACTGAGAAAATTAATATAATTTATCTTTGTATATAAAGACTCCACAGAGATTTGGACTTCATGCAAAATAGAATAGGAAATGATAAAAATGCATCTAATTTCATGTCTAGATAAGATAAGACATGAGATTTGTAACAAAATAAAAAAATCAACCATCATGTAAGAATATCTCTATCTATAAAGAGTCCACCGATATTTGGAGTTGTTGCTATTCAAAATTGAAATTGAAATTGAGATTGAGCTCCAATTTTACGATCGATTGCGAAATTAGAGCTCAATTTCTAAATTGATTCATACGTCTATAATATATAATAATTGGAATTGAACACATAGGTTGTTAAAAATGAAGGTTAAAAGCGATTTCTCTTATCTGGATTTTTGAAAACTCACATTTGCTCTTTATTGTTCAATCGGGAGTTAGTGGAGTGGCATAAGGTATGAGTTTTCTCCCTCATCTTTTGTTCAAAACCTTGTTAAAAGGTGTGCGTTTATCACGGTTTATCAGGTGACACCGTGAGAATGATTTTATCGGGTCAAATACCTCAGGGATATCCTTATAAAAGAAAAAAACAAAAAACAAAAAACCTACCCACTATATTTAATCCATCATGTATTTAAAAAAGAACAAAACAAAATATCAATAAAAAACCAACAAAAACCTAAAGAGCAAGGCTCTCCTAAGCTAAAGCTTAAAATAAAATCTCATAAGCTCATGCTTATGGGAGCTACATTTGGTCTATCAAACTGGACTAAACACATGACCCCTCTAAATTGCACATGTTCACTAACTTTCGGTTATATCCGAATTTACCGGACCGTTGAATTGACTATGTATCGATCCGAATGGACTATTGACCATTAAACTTTTGGGCCTATATGAAGATAATAGAAATCACGGTTGGGACTGATTTTTTGCAGAGAGGAAGATCCAATGGGAGTCTTTAAAATCCCCCCCCCCCCCCCCCCCCCCCGGTCTCCAGGTGGGCCCCACCACACCGGGGGAGGTGAATCTATAAATCGAAAACTAGGCCCATGACACCAGTTGAACAACTGGGTTTTTCTGGCAGGTACACCTGTGTTTGGAGCCAACCTAATGATACTTTTGTCATTAATATTCTTTTGGGTTCAAATAAAGAGTTTTAAAGGTATTTTGGCGTAGGTGGGTGGGTCCCAGGTGGTCACCATGCACGACTACAATGGTTCAGATTACCTTTTTGGTGGGACCCATGAGATTAAATCCAATTCAAACTTCAAGTTCTAAGTTCTAACCCGATGTAATCCATCAAGTGGGAAGGATGAAAGAGGAGACGGAATTTCTTGTAGGGATATTTTTTTAAGGAGAACTTTCATGTCGTTGATGTAGCGCCCTCTATAATTCCTACGAGCATAATAACCCGTGCTCAACACAGGTATGATCAACATTTATGCAGTATAAAAAATAGCCATAAATCATAGGAAGAAAATAAATGAATAAAAGATTACCATGATGGGATAAGAAGGAATGAGAAGAATGAAAGAACAAAGGGAATGATGGAGTTTTGGATAGAAAGGGAGGTATGTAAAAGTTTCAAAAGTGGAAATAGAGTAGTGGTTTCAAAAGTAGTTTGCATGAGATAACTATGGAAAAAATTGAAAAGATTCAAAATTATAGCTAATGGTCAAAATTCAATCCAAAAATCTTTTACTTTAATATATTTTAATTTGATATATTGCACTATAGTCACACACAGGTCTTATTGGTTTTTTTTTTTCTCTCCTCATCAAGTATAGGAGTCGATATATTAGCTTATTTTACGGTTTAATGGTTAATGTCCATAATAGATTATTTTAGAGTATATCTGGATTTGCTTAAAAAGATAAAACAACAGTCAAACTTTGGTTGGTTTTCAAGCAACTTTTTTGGGGTATTTTCGAGCTTATAGTAGTTAGCTACGTAGTTCCTTCGCTTGCAAGTGAATTGCATGTGGTGATTTTTTTATTTTTATTGTCACTAATATGCTTTTCTATTTTGTAATGAAAGCATAAAATAAACTAATAATAGAAAGATGGCTCGCCTTCATTTATAGATCCATTCCACGAGCTCGCATATGCATCAGGCAGATGAAACCATTTGTGCTTAAATGCACTAAAATGGTAAAAATTTGTCACCGTCCTATTGATAGGGTCAAAACTTCAAAGCTTTAAAAAAAATTGTACCACTTGTTATCAATTCTTTTTTTTTTTGTTTTGTGTGATGGCTTATAATTAATTTTTTTTATAACAATTGGATTATCACACATGTCGATCACATGTGAGGAAATATCTCAAACTATCATTTTTTTTAATGACACTTGTTGTTATCCTTTTTACGTGTTGGTTTAAGTGAGTTTTAATGATACTTGTTGTTATCCTTTTTTATGTGTTGGTTTAAGCGAGCGACATTTGTAGTTACTTTTTTTTTCTTTTTTAATAATAAATAATTGGACAGACAACACTTGTCAATCGTACATGACATTTTAAGCTTATAAATTAGACATGGACTTCTATTTCAATCAAACGCACTCATTCATTTTTTAAGAATTGGTCTCCAGTATTGTCTTCTTGCCCAAAACAAATTTAATTGAATGGGACCAGAAGTACTTTGATTCTATGTCAATAATTAAATAAGTTATTTAACAATTTTCATTTTAAAGGTTTTACTTCTATTTATTATTTTTTATGTATATATTATACTAATGAAATGAATTATAAATTATTTATCAATTTATTTTTCTAAAATGTAGTGCAAATCTTATCGGGAATAGGTGGCATAGGAAAAATGTATGTTTAGAAATTTTTAGTTTAATAAATTAGATCATAGCTTAATATAATATAATCTTTTTTATTTTTTATTACTTGTGTAGTTAATAGTAATTTTATCTAATCAATTGTAAAAGTCATTATAAGTAAAAGGATTGAAAGAAAAATCTTAAATTAATGAACAGATAAAATAGATTTTAAAGAAAAAGGAAAATATTATTAAAAAAAAATTGAAAATACCAATAGGGAATTCCACATTTGAAATAGTGGGAAATTAAGATTTTTAAAAGTTTAGTGGTCAGCAAGAGCTGAGAGGTAAAAATAGGTTTGGATTTTCAATTAAGGATAAAAGATGATTTTTTCACAATATAGGCTTATTGCAGTTTTTCTTGAAGATATCTCTCACTCTCCTTAAAATATTTCGGCTAAAGATGTGGACTCTTTTTAGAAACAAAGATCTAGTCTCTACTTCAAAATTGAAGAGATCGATCAAAATTAATTGAACTGGTCAAAATTGAAATTAATTACAAAATCAAATTGCCTTTGTTTAATATATATATATATATATATTATATAAATGATTGTTACTGTAAGAGGCCCTGTAACGCCGGCCTCAACCCATCAAAAGGGCTCATGCAAGGTGAGGGATTCACTTTCCTCTCTATAGTCAAGGACGTCAATGTAGGACTCCGAGGCATTACATTCTACCTCCCTTAGGGTTGCATGTCCCAATGCACCAGACCACAGTAGGGGACCCACAACCCACACTCGAACTAGTCGAGAGTTAGTTCTGATACTATTTGTAATGCATAACCCCATACCTATACATCATATTGTCCGCTTTGGCCCACGGATCTCACGGTTTTATTTTTGATAGGCCTCAACCCATCAAAAGGGCTCATAAGGGATTCACTTTCCTCTCTATAATCAATATGGAACTCCGTGACATTACATGCAAACTTACCTAAACTTTAAATGCTCTGACCCATCATCACTTCACTCATGAAGTTTTTACCACCAAATTGAATGCAAAGAGTACATGGGGTTGAAATTACATCTCGTTCCAAATGACACGCCCATTTATTTCTTTGGCATGGGTAGGAAAGAAAATGCCTTGGATCATGGAACTTTAAATCGCAACCCGTCTCAAAATTAAAATAGAAACTTGGTGGGTATTGGTAATAAAAACTCTAGTATGAAAAAAAAAAAAAAGTAGAGATAAATGCCTGATTAACCCCAAGGACTTTAGTGACTCTGCTTGAATATGAAGTTGACTAGTTTACTCTTTAAGGCCTTGTTTGGCAAATTTTATTTGTATAAAATAGATCTATACAATATAGATGTGTTTAAAAAAAAAAAACAGTTTGAAATAGATATTTTAAAAATAAACCATTTAGTAAGACCAAAAAATTAGTTGAAATCAATGTTTTAAGATTCAATGGTTCTTATCCTTTTACTAATTTTTCTAGATCAATGGAGAATATGGAGTTGAGTTTTGACCATGTACCCATTTTTAGTATTCAAAATAAGACCAACAATTTGGATCATGATGTGGGGCCCGCAAATGTTCAGAAATACACATATATTGTTTTGTAGTTTTCGAAAAATATCTCAAGATTGGAGACATATCAACGGACCAAATTTGGGTACATATCAACAATTAGACCTGGAAACCTTTCCAATGGTTTGGATGATAATTTAGTGGCCCACTGTTTGAGAAAAGAAGGGAAAAACGGACAGGTTAATATGCACATGTGAGTTGCTGTTTTGGGCCCGGGGCATATCCAACGGTTCTCTCTCTCTCTCTCTCTTTTTTTTTTTTTTGTCATTTTCTCGAGATCTACATTGAATCAATAGTTGAAATTTGGAGCCATACCCATATTTAGTATTTCAAGAAGGATCAACGGTTCTGATCATATTCTAGGGCCCCACAGATATCCATAAATGTACATCTATAGTTTTGTGGTTTTTTGCAAATATCTCTAGATTGGAGACAGATCAAAGGTTCAAATTCTGGCCCATAGCCGTTATTGTTATTATGAAGTGCTTCAACGATTTGAATTATCATTTAGAAACCATAATTTTAAAATAACACAAAAACCCGGTGAACCCATGAAGAACTTATTTTCTACTGTAGCAGCTGATATCTATGCGCTTCAAAGTCACACGTCTATTCCAAATCTGACAAAAACTTGTGGCTGTCCCAAAAAGAGGCATGACCTCTTTATGGGGTTTGAAGTAAGGTTGGAAAAAATACTTGCAAACACTCTTATAGAGTTTTTAATCAGTTTTAAGAGAAAAAGAGGTAGAAAACAGATATGCCAAAGACTACCTAAAAGTCTTTCAGATTCCAAACTATGCTGAATAAGTTCAGAACCTATAATTTCTTTTTAACTAAAGGGTCCATAGAAATGGTATGGAAGGAATGAAAAATTTTAAAATAGTATAAAACTTTTAACTTATTTAAGAATAATGTATGAAGATCTGAATCAAAAGAGTATAAAAGTTTTTCATATTTCTTTCAATCAAGCCCTCAGCATTAATTCTTTTTTTTTGGAAAAGACAAAGATAAGCTTACACCATTGTTAAAATACATGATTAAGCTTTAAGTGTAAGAGCGTGTAAAATAAATATTGGGGGAACGGGGCAAATGTAAAAAAAAAAAAGAATCTAAGGGGATTTTTTATGGTAAAATCCTCTTTTTTTAAATTCGCATTTTGTTTTTCATATTTAACCACTCATAGACTTAAAAGTCTTACGGAGTGTTTGGATAAAGGAAGAACATAATATCACAAAAATAAAATATTGTAAGTTTTCATCGTCAGAGAATAAAATAGTGTCATATTACAGTATTGTGTCATTTATTGTGTTGGCAATTTCTATAAATTTTAATATATATTTAAAGTTTTTAGCAATTTATAACATAATAGAGAAACATGGATGACTAGTTTTCATACTAGAGTGATTTTATATTGGTAATCATGGCATAGCCCATCTAATTAGAAAATCATTAGACCGAATGTTAAAAAACCACAAGCAATGTTGTTTAATCAATATGGGTCCACCAAATGTTAATAACCATAATGTAATACATTAAATGGTGATTATAACAGAGAGCCTTATCAGGTGTTAAACATCATTGAAGAATCCATTTATGTAAAATCTATGTGGGACTCATTTGATGTTTATAGTCATATTAACTAAGCTAATTATAGGGCTCGTTTCTTTACTATATTTTAAGGAATTCCTATCTGGCGAGTTTTTGAACTCCCAAACAGGGTGGAATTCCTGGATGCTCCATTCGACTTGGAGCACCCAGAAATTCCACCAAAGTGGGAAGGGGTTGGAATTTTTGAATTGCCAAAGGTTATTGAAGACTTTCAAGTGATTAGAATTTTGAAATGCTTGACAAGAAACAAGGTATTTGTAAATATTAAGGAACAAGATATCACATCATGCCCCAAAAATCCCGACATCCTAAATCCCTAGGGGGCAATTAATGTTAGTAATCATTGTAGAAATTGCCTAATGTGATATTTGTAGGACCCACCTAATATTAGTAATCAATAAAGAAACTACGTAATTACGGCAGGTCAATGGGACTCACATAAAATTTATAAACCCTAAAGGGGCCATCCAATATTGAGAGTCATAATAGGATTCATATTGAAACGATCAATATAAAAAATATAGTGGACCACTAGTGGACCACCATAGTAGTAGTTTCTCATAAACTTCTACTCCTGTTTGCAAATACACTTGACCTTTGTTTTGGTTATATTTCTGACCAAAGATTGTTTTATAGAACATATACTTAAATATTATAATATGAAAGTTATTATTTAAAAAAAAAAATACTGTATGATACTTTCTAAATATTCAAACACCTAATTTTTTAGATGTGTAGATATTTTAAAGTAAAAAATAATTTAGCAAAAACTTTAGAATAATATAATTTCCAAACACCCTCTGGGTTTCCACAATTCTAATCTCCCTATTTAGCCACACTTCTTTTAGATTTTAGATGGCATGGTGGGACCACACCGCAATCCGAAAATCTTTATCCAAACGCAGCTATGCAAAGAAAAAATCTTTGCTTTGTTGCGACCAGCGATTCTAAGCCAGTCGCTTTGGTACTCGCACAAGAATCAGGACAAAGGAACACCACAAGATCCTTCTGCACCCAACAGCATTCCTTTGATAGATTTTTCTAAGTGGGGATTGGATAAGTAGAGATAAGGAAGGAGAGAGATGATTGGTGAATTCAACACCGCGCCAACTTGAGCCACAAGATCACCAGTGGTTGGAAATACAAAGGATTCAATCATTCATTCTACATCCTCTCATCTCACTCATTGCAAATAGACACACACACACACTTGGTGGCAACAGCAGCAGCAGCTGGGGAGTGCTGTCCTTTAGTTAATTTGATAATTTATTCAAACATATGGCAATGGTTGCTACTCTGGCCTCCGGCGTCGGATTCCGGTCCTACACTTCGAAATCTAGATTCCTGACCGGTGGGTCTCGCGGCAAACTCAGTGGAGAAATCTCACCGGTGAGCGTGAGAGCACCCACCTCGTCGTCGTCGCCGGTGAATTCCTTCAAAGTGGTTGCCAAGAAGGGCGAGTGGTTGCCGGGTCTTGCTTCTCCGGGTTATCTCACTGGCAGGTAATAGATTCTATCTTTTTTTTTTTTTTTTGTTTGGAATTCACCTTTGGATCTTCAATTTTTAACCACTTACGACATGAAATTCTGAGTACTTTGATGCGAACAAAACAGTTCCTTTCAGAAGTGTAATCACTATCAATAAACAAATTAATATGATGATGTACGTTCGCATGTTTGTGAATGTATTAGAACTCGTAACTTATATAACCAATGGAATGAATGAATGGATTGGTGTAATGTTATGTGTAGCCTCCCGGGAGACAATGGATTCGACCCTCTGGGGCTGGCAGAGGACCCTGAGAACCTCAGGTGGTATGTTCAGGCAGAGCTGGTGAATGGGCGATGGGCCATGTTGGGTGTGGTTGGGATGCTGCTGCCTGAGGTGTTCACCAAGATAGGTATCATCAACGTGCCCCAGTGGTACGATGCGGGCAAGTCTGAGTACTTTGCATCCTCCTCCACACTCTTTGTCATCGAGTTCATCTTGTTCCATTACGTGGAGATCAGGAGATGGCAAGACATAAAGAACCCTGGATGCGTCAACCAGGACCCCATCTTCAAGAACTACAGCTTGGCTCCACATGAGTGTGGATATCCTGGTGGAATCTTTAACCCCCTCAATTTTGCACCCACAGTCGAGGCCAAGGAGAAGGAGCTCGCAAACGGTAATTACTGATTACTCAGTTGATAAACAACAATACTAATAACAATGCTTTCATCTTCTTCTCACAACAAACACAATGACTATGATGATATTAGCAACAGACAACTGATTGATTATGACATTCATGAATTCAAATGCAGGGCGATTGGCGATGCTGGCATTCTTGGGGTTTGTTGTGCAACACAATGTGACAGGAAAAGGTCCTTTTGAGAATCTCCTGCAGCACATTTCAGATCCATGGCACAACACCATCATCCAAACTTTCCAAGGTTATTAGAAAGATTGAGACATTTAATTCTTCTGTATCTTCTCTCTGTAACTATGGACCAATGCCTTCTGTTGTTTGGAGATGAGTTTCCTTCTGTTCCGTGTAGAAAATGAAGGGGAAAAGGGTTTAGAATGTAAATGGTTACTAGATCAATGCAATGCCTTGTATTTCTACTATGTTGGCATTCAAATTCTCCTCTCTACAATTTACCTACTTGTTTAGAGTCAGTCGGTACCCAACTTTAAATGTTTTGTATTGCTGGGAAAATTCCAAAATTGGCAACAAAATAAAATTCGAAAACAGGGACTAGTAATTTTCAGAAATTAGATGAAGAGCTGGAAACATGTAGCTGATAACATTATCTTAAAGATACTTCTTTATATATATATGAATGATTTTTGGATACACTGGGTCGCAGCTCCTTTGTCTCAGTATTAACATATCTGCTTGTAATGATCAACCGTTTAGATACAGACATGGGGTGCACACTCAGACTCGTATTTCACTGCACACTGAAAAACTTAATGGTTTGCCCACAGTTTCAAATTATAGAGAACAATGGTGAGAAGAATGGAACTTTCTGAAAAAGAATGTCTGCAAAAGGGAAAGGAAAGGCTTTCCCACACAAATGATCTTCATGCGCTATATTGTGCAGCTCCTCTTTCTTCGGCATAATCTTATCGTAATGATGGAGTGGACGGTTCAGATCAGGTGCACACCTGACTCATCCTCCACTGCAACATGAGCGACTTAGTTGGGAAAAATCAGGGAGAAAAATAAAGAGGAAGAAATTAGGAGTTTATGGAAAAGAATGAAAGGAGATGAAAGGCTTCTAAAGGTGCTATGAAGCTTCCTGAAGAGCACTTGCAACCAATTGGCACCATAGGAGAGAATGAAAAATATTTCAATTAGACTTGGAGGAAAACCAGGAGCTAAATGTATGAACCCTCACATCCATGCCATGTCCACAAGACCATATTTCTATCTCTTGAGTTTGCTCATAGCCCTATATACAAACTTCTTGACATGAGGAGCTAACTCCTCTGGAGTTTAAATGATGTTGCACAAGGGTGAATCTCCCTTGCAAACCATATGTACAAAACTGAGGCATTATTCTTTTATGTTCTAAATCCTCACCAAACCAACAATTTTCCATAATTTAAAATGAAGGAAAAATCATAATGAAGAAAGAAATAGATAGGACATGTGGGCTAACTAGTGGAAATGAACAGATGTAGTGGTATCTTGTGATTTGAACCTTTCCTAGTTCCTTGCACTGAGGCATGCCAATGTGGTTAGTGAATCAAGTCTCCTTTATCAACAAGACCAATATATCTCCCACACAACATTTCATAACTAACCAAGTTCTTATAAACCAAACACATTATGTTGCCCTGTGCTTGTTCTAGTTTCATGAACGCTTTAGAGAGTAGCCCAATTCTCAATGAATCGTCCATACTTCCATATTTCATCATATCTACCATGCCTCCTTTGAATCACTTCATAGTAACTTGCTATTACCCATTGAAGCTAAAATTTTAGAATCTCTCACATATATCTCATTCCCATTAATGGTGATCTGTTTCTCCTAGGCCTGCCTCCTGAATTGCCAACTCAACAGCAAACAGTTCTGAATGAGCTGCGGGATAGTATCTCAGGGATTTACTGTATTCTGACATTGTAGTCACCAAAATTATCCTACTCATTCTTAGAGAGTCCATGTTGCCTAGGATTCTCCATCCTGGATAACATTTTGTCAACCAGTGCTCTTTGCCAATGCCCTAAACTATAATCAGATTAATTTGACTTCCTACCATGCTTTTATAGCGTCTATAAATGCAAGTTTGGCACTATTAAACTCTCCATTCTCATGCCTGGGTCAACCAAATTCATTACATGCCCATCCTTTCTTTTTACCGAAAAATTGTAGTTGCATTGAAGCATTTGGAGTCCAGAGTCCAGAGACAGCATTCCTAACTGCTTCTAACAGTTATGGCACAAATGAGATTTATACTCTGCAATGCCAATCATAGGACCCCCAAATAAATCTGAAAATGCCTCCAGTGTTCAATTTCAGTGATTTGGGAGCTCCACTAGAATCAAAAGCCAAGGAACTTATTCCATGTTCATCCGTAGTCCATTGAGAAGTAGATGAATATATGTCACAAAAGCTGTTTTCTGCAAGCATCTGCTTACACAACTACTTGTATTTCCATATCAAGCAGAACTTAGTCATTTACTTCAGGGCTTTCAATAAATGAATGTTGCAATCCTTTCAGTTTGTTTGTTGGTCTTTGTCCACGCTAAGTCCTGGACTTATCGTATCTGCTGCTACTGCTTGCACTTTTTCACTGCTTGTCCAACCACTTTGACAGTTAATGGTGTATCAGAGAACAGTATTGCTCAAACTGTCCCAACTTAACTAGAGCCTTTTCACCTCTTCCATCTTCATTTGGAACTCTTACCTCACTTCTGGAAAGCTCTTTTTGGGCATAGTGATGTTCTATGCCTTATCCTTAGGTACTCAACAATCATATCCCCAATAAGGGTCAATGTCTTAGCCCAAAACAAATGATTGGAGGAGAATTGCCAGACATTTCTACCTTCTTCGCGGGTACTATGATCCGATTTGGCGTTGTCGGCTAAAATTGGCTCTCTTTTCCACTATCATCTTTGAAGTTCAACTGAGAGAAAAGAACGTCAAACCTAACACAAGATATACTGAGTGCATCCCAGATGTTGATGAAGGATTTAGATGTGCGAGACTCCGACACTCGGCCGGAGATCTATTGTGTTCCGGCGATTGGGACACAATAGATCTCCCGCACATCTAAATCCTTCAGTTGAGGCATCAATCCATAAAGATTATGTGCTAATTGTACAGAATTTAGAGCTTGAAGTAGCTGTCAGCTTAATAAGCTTCCATCAACCTGAGAGATTTAATGGAGAAACATCAATTATTGCAAGTATTGTCGTTTGTCAACAAGATCCGCGACAATTTGAACCATTTGCAAGGAGGCAGCAGAGATTGCCAGCCTATCTTTGTGAGTGACAGAATATTAGTTAAATTCTTAAAAAGACAGAATATTTGTTACTTCATGATCTACAAAGTTTTTGCTGCTTCCAGATGAAAGAATAGCTTTGGCTGGAAAAGCATTCACTTCCAAAGTCATCTTTCCAAAATTCCTCTAAAAATGTTTTGTGGGTAACACTTTCCTCAGTGATGGAAGGTAGTATATCTTCTGCAAGTTGAGATGGCATTTTTTCTGGACAGTAGATCCAAACATTGGTATCCGAGAATTTCTTTTTTTTTTTTTTTTGGCTGAACTGTATCTGTGACTTCAGATTGTTAAAAAAAAGAGGGATGCTACATGGACCGATTCTTGGGATCGGTCTCTGGACCGATCCCAAGGTCTGCATCCAAATATTTCAAATATTTGGATGCAGACCTTGGGATCGGTCCAGAGACCGATCCCAAGAATCGGTCCATTTAGAATTTTTCTAAAAAAAATGCTTCAGATGTTAAATACAGTTCCTCAGAGTCAGAATTTCAAAATGGACCTTGCAAAATGTTCAAGGGCCCGGAATTCAGCATTCGGAAAAAATGTTTTGAAATGAGATTAAATGTGCCAAGACAACAAGACAAAGGAATCCACACCAAAAACGTCGGCTCAAACTAGAAGTTTCTATCTGGTGGGTAAACTCTAAAACTTGACGGAGTGTTGAAAGTTGGAAGTCAAGCCTCTTTAATTTTTAAATATTAAATTTTTTTATAAATGTAATAAATTGAAGAGGATTTTACTGGAAAAATCCTGAAATATGGCCATTTATCTCGAAAGGTCTTCGTAAATTTTGTAATACTAATGAGGTCCTCTTGCCAATTTTTTATATTTTTTTATAATTTTTCAGAGCGACGATAGTGGTGACGCTGACGTCGCTCGCACCAGCACCTCCTTCTTTCTTTCTTTCTTTCTCTCCCTCACTGCACACACTGCACCACTCTATCCTTCCCCACCTTCTTGTTCCCTTCTTTTCTTTTCATTTCTTTCTCTTCCTCCCCACCTGCACTTACCCTGCACCCCCGCTTCCACCTGCACACACTCACCTGCTGTACCACCATCGATGCCTCCCCTGCACACCCACCTGCTGCACCACCCTCGCTGCCTCCCTTGCACACCCACTGATCATCTTCTTTATTTCTTTCTCCCTTCTCTTCTTTCCTTCTCTCCTTCTTCTCCTCCCCTGCACCTACGCCTGTGCACGTCCCCTCTCCCTTTCCTTTCCTTTTCGTCCTTCCCCCATCTCTTCTCTCAACTTCTCTACTCAATATAGCTAACCTTCAGTATTTTGACAGAGTAATCCAAATTTTCCAGTCCAAGAGAATATATGCAAATTTTGGCACTCATTGTCATCTTATATGATGGTTGGGATCTTAAGGTTCGCGGACTGTAGAGGTAGCTATTTCTGCCTCTTGAGGAACTTAGAACTTAAAACACATGCATATATCAGATCTAAATACTGTAAGCTCTATATAAGTTCCTTGTGTGCCCTTGTGAATGGCCGATAGTGGTGAGTTTCTAAATAGTATTGTGCGTGCTGGTGGCACTTTCATCCACACGTGGTGAGATGAATTTTCTGCTGTTGGCCCTCTCTATGAATCGATTAATTTCTTCATACTTGGGAAGAAGAGGATGGGGAAGGGCGGTGGTAAAGGTGAGGGAGAGAAAGAAAAAAAGAAGGAGGTGTTGGTGCGAGCGACGCTAGCGTCGTCCATGGTGACGCTATCGTCGCTTAGAAAAAATATAAGAAAATATAAAAAATTGGCGAGAGGACCTTATTATTACTACAAAATTTGTGAGGACCTTTTGGGATAAACGACTATATTTCGGGATTATTCTAGTAAAATCTTCTTATTTATTTAAATGAATTTTAAGTATTTATGTCCGTTTTCAAACATAGAATCCTTCATTTTTGAGATAGGAAATTTGAAGATGTCTATGTTTTGGGCATGTTTATAAATCAATACATTACCTTTATTTGTTTAAATGAATTTAAGTATTTATGTCCGTTTGCAAACAGTTATTCAAGTTGGAGGGGATGATTTAGTGGGTTAGTTTTATTTATACGACATTTATTCATCTGTTGTCAATCCTTATTTCTCTCGTTTTTGGACGGTTCCCCTTCATATGGGATTATTCTTGGACGTCCTCAACAATCAAATAGTTAATATTTTCAATTAATTGATGTTTGCGTATTACTACAATGGTTCTTGCTATAGTTATTTTGAAACAGATGTTACTTAGAAATTATATGTGGAGTTTGGAAGGTTAAAAGTCGAAATATTGCGCAAAATTTTTTTTCGCATTTCCTTTTCTGTAAAACTTGTGTCGTTGAATTTTGGAAAATTCAATTTGTATAAAGCTTTTCATTTTAGCAAAAGGAAATTCCTAGTCATAAATTTGAGCACCTTATAATCATTCAACTTTAACATAGAGAACGCCCAAAACCAGTCATTTCATTTAAGTGCTCAAGACATTCACACCTGGAATATTGATTATTTTTATATAATTTAGGTCATTCTATGGTTGGAGGATGATAAAAAAAAGTTCAATGGAAGTCTTTATTCTCTATGAAACATAGGCATTTTTGCATTCCAATCAGACACAATTTAGGTTAAGAGAATGTTGATCGGGTCGAGGAAGATTTTGCTCAACACGAAAGAGCATGTCTTGATCTCTAAATTGTGCATTTGAAGCAGAACGGCTTATGTGGTTGGAGTTTAAACACAATCGTAGGAAAGATTATGTTATTATCTCAAAGATTGATTTACGGAGAAGATTTAAGAATTTAAATCAATTCGTTGGTTGACTCTAAATTACAAAGATTTCACGGGCAAGGGATAAAGATTAATTGATTAAAGGAAAGTTTAAAATTGAATGGGAGGAATTTTAGAGAAGCTGGAGAAGATTAAAAAAAAATAGGAAAATAGAAAAACATATTTTCATGTGATCAAATTGAGGGTGGGGGTGACTATAAAGTATAAATGGAGTAATGTTTTGATTCTAAATCTAGCCCACAGATGGATGCAAACTGGGGAGAGCGTCTCCAAAAATTTCTTTTTTGTATTAGATGGATGCACAATCGATTAAGATCTAAAAAATCTCCCATTTAAAAAAAATGCGTGGGCTACCCATACCATTACATGATGGGAACATCCTTAAAAGTGAGTAATTTCATGCCCTTTTGTATGCATCCATTTCCACATCAAGCAAATCATACTTAGATGGATCGATCCTTATGCTATTGTAGTTATGGAGAGACTCTTGATAGTGAATTTTTTCAGTTCAAATCTGAAAAAGAGAGAGTGATAGACTTTATGGAGGATTTTCTAGCCAACTAACTGTTGGAGATAAGGAATGAAAAGATTAAAATTAGATTTGAAATGTAGGTTTATGGAAACCATTTAGGGAGGAGAGACTAGCTTTTAGATGAGGATTTGATTAGTATGCTAAAAACGGAAGCAGTGAAACGGGATTGATATAATTCGTTGGTCATTAAGATAGGATTAAAACTAATCCTAAAATTTAGGATAGGATGAAAGCAAGGGAGGAGATGTGTTTGGGCTGAGATGTGGAGTGACCCACTAAAGGAAAGTGTAAAATTGAATTTGGAGGAATTTTAGAGAAGTTAGAGTATGTTTAGGACTTTTATTTGTAATGCCAAATGTCTGCTTTTGCTTTTTTGGATGGCATGTGTGTGTCGCTCTCCACAAATTCACTTCCTGTCTTTTATTATATAATAATATAATACATATAATTACCAAACGGGCCCAAACAGTCTTACTTACGGAACTTTAAGATGGGCCACATAGAGATGATCCAGACCGTTCAAGTAAAATACCGATAAACGGTCCGGATCATCTCTAGACGGGGTTCCTACATCTGTTCCCCGCGAGGAACAGCGGGTTGCATTACACCGTGTGAGTATACACGCTGTCTCTATTTCGCTTTTAATAGTTTCCCGGTTTTGATGGAAAAATTGGGAACGCAGTCATTAGCAGTTCAAGTGGATGAACTTTAATTAACCAATTTAGGGTTAGGGTTTTTAGGATCTGATGCAAGCCCACGATCGAATACTACTACAGTTGACGGACTTTTACTCCTTGTGATCTCAGGAGGAGGAGTAGATCGTTGTTGAGATTTGAGAGCAAATGGCGAATAATCGAGGTTTTTGGGCATCAGTGTTTTTGGCACTTTTGCTTCGTCTGGTTCTCATCTTTTTCTCTAAGAAACTCAACTTGGGTTCCCGTCCAGAAATAGCAACACCTCTAACTAGCCTCAGGCGCTGTATGTTGTTCATTTTCCTGCCACATAAGTCCGTTTACTTCACTTGTTTTGACAGATGGATGATTGATTGATGGTTTTGCAGTGGCTGAAGGTTATTGGTTGAAGCAGTCGTCCATGTCACCGTATGCAGGTTGGTTATTCATAGCTTTTGAATTCATCTTATAATTAAAAGTTGCAACTTGGATTTGTAGATGCAGAATAGTTTTTACAGGTGGGTAATGTAATTGTTTCCATGCGATGCCATCTTTTCATGTCACAACACAAAGCATTCACATTGGTGGGGCTAAATTATGTTGGATGTGCCCCCAACATTTGGTCCTGTTTAGTTTCATCATAGCTGTTTAAGTGATCCTTGTTAAGCTTTGAGCACTGGTTGTGTGGAGTTTTTGTTATTTGACAGGAGAGATATTATATTAGGGGTGTATGAACCACTATATCAATAGCTTAATTTGGGGAAAGATGGGCTGGGTCTATTATGTGATTGGTTTTGAACAAAAGAAGTGTTCTGCTGAAGCTCAGTACACAAAGCATTGACATATCTTTTTTCTACACAGTAATGACAAGACTAGGGCTTTTATTCAGGCTTGGGGTGGCAAAATGTGACTTGACCCACAATAAAAATGAGTTGAGTTAGGATTGAACACTTGAACCGCTTAACCCCTGTAACCGGCATACTGGAAAGGGCATGAATTGGTCGGTGTTAGTGTTTATGTTTTTTTTTCATTGCCAGATTGTCTTTCCACTTGATCTCTTGGCTATAGACTGAAAGTGGAACTCATTCTTACAAATTAGAGAAAAGCCTCTTGCAATTTATCATCAACCCAACACCAGTATCCATTCCTAGTCAAGTGGTGTTCCCATTTAGTCGTCTTTCCTCATCTTCTCCACTATGAGCTATTTCTTCCATTCCTCTGGAAGCTCCACATCAAAAGGTGATTGGTAAAGGTTGCCCCAATCCATTTGCCACCCCTAATTTAAGGCAGGCTTGTAGTGGAGAGTGATTCATTTAGTGTTGTGTCTTGGCTATCTTGTACCACTACTTGTCCATCAAGATTCCACTTAGTTGAAGAAATTCTTGCCACTTGACTGTTCAATATATGTTTTGTAGCCTATTGATGTGTCATTTTGTCATAATATGAGGAAGGCAAATATGGTAGTTATTTTTTTGGCTAAGTTGTGGGGTTGATAGATCCAATCTTGTAGTTTGCTTCTTCTATATTGTTTTTTTCTTTTTTTCTTTTCTTGTGTTTGTGGCTTGTCTGAATGCCTTTTATACCGATGGCCTGTTTGTTTGTTCCTTCCTTTTTAATATAATTACAGTTAAATCATAAATGTATTATGAAGTATTGTATGATATTTTGCATTCTTTTTTCTTGGATCAAACGAGCTGGTTTTCTTTGGTGTTTATTTTTCAGGATCAATGTACCATGGCTCTCCTTTGCTATTGTCTATCCTTGGGCCCTTGACTGTTCAAAGGTAGGGGGTGATCTCAAAGATAAAAATTGACATTATAAGAATGACCCAGCCCTCTAACAGTCAACCCACTACCAACACCACCAAAGAAAATAACCACTTGTGGACTTTCTTGTACTATTCTAAAATAAAAAGGTTATTGTTTTTATATTTGTAATTCATGATTGATTACTTTATTCATTAACTATTATTTTTGGGTGATGTAGTGTTGAAGTGCAAACAAATCATATAAAATGCAGGTAAGTGATTATTTATTCAGTTTTTTGGGGCTGATACTGTAATCTCTCATTTTTCAGTAAAGTTATTTCTGGGGCTAATTGGATTTATATTTAATTGCCCTTTTTGGTGTTAATTAAATGTTTGCTAGTGATTCCTTGATTGGTCCATGACATATTGTACATGCATTCTCTGCGGAGACTATCCATTAGGTTAGTAGAATTGAGGGGCTTTACATTTTCGTGATGCTGTGCCGAGGCTTCAACAGGACATTTAACACTCTGCCCCTTATCAGGTGCAATTTTGTCATTCAGTCTTTCTGGGGGGTTTGTTAGGAAGTGGATCATCTTGCCAGCTAATTTGGAATCAATGAATCACAAAGTTTGTCTTTTGTGAACTTTGGATCTCGTGAATATTTCTGACAGAAACTATGTATACCTACTGTTAGTCCACTCTCATAATTTAAAGCCTTTTCCCCCCTTTCTCATTTTCTCATTAAACAGCATAGAAAGGATTGGAAAATCTAAGCTTTCGTGTGTCAATGTTTAACTCTTGTTCCATTGTAATCTTTTGGAAAAATCCAATGTTGGCTACTGTACCATTATTGTCAAATTAAGGATATAGGCATGTGTGAAGGGATCTGATTGATCATAGATAGGCCCCTTATACTAAAACAAAGGGGACGTCAGTGAGAAAGTCCATTTTGGGGAATTTTCCCATATATATATAATAATTTCTGACTCAAGAAAGCTCACATATACATATAATAATTTCTGACTCAAGAAAAGATCACATTCTTTATCATTCAAAACGTGAAAAGTTTTTTTCTTTTTTATTTCCACTCGTTTAGTGGAGTGTAAATCTCCAATTTGCATTTCCAAGTGAATTTATTTAGTAGCTTTCAGATGGCAATTTATCACATTCTGCAATAGTGTGATACCAATTCCTTTTGTACACAGTTTGATGTTTGTGATTGCAGATTTTATTACTGCAATGCTTATTCGTGCAACTGGTCAAAAGCTGCAGCTGGCATACAGTCAAAGCTTGAGATCACTTGATCTTTTGAAACTTCTAGAAACTTCAAGTAAGTTTCAAACTCTTTTCAGCAGGACTTTTCTATGCTGGCATATGATGTTGCTTCGGAGCTCACTCTTTATTTGAGCAGAACTGTTTTTTGGATTGCACTGAGATTTGCCACCTTAATTATTTATTCATTTTTTACTTTTTTTTAATTTGGTTGCTAGTTCAACGTGTTGCTTCCATTATGATCTATCTGTGCAATGTAAGTTTCTTGTTGGGAAGATCTGTTCAAGTATGTGCATAGCTTCCTAAAGTAGAGGTCTATGACTCCATTCTCCACCATATTTTAAGGGAAACTGATGCATGAGTTATTAGATCTGTGCTATCAAGGTGTAGGCGTGCATTTGGTTGGGTTTTTTTTTTTTTGGTGGGCGGCGGGTGGGGGTGTGTGTGTGTGTTTTGGTGGGGGGGTGGGGGGGAGCATTTGGCGAAACCATTATTGGTTGGGAAGGTTTTCTATTTTGAAAAAAAAAAAAAAGAGGATAGGTTCTTCGGTGTTTGTGGTTATTATATGGTCTATTTGGAAGGGATGACTGGATGCTTTAAGGGAGACTGTTGCATGAGTTATGAGATCTTATCAAATGTGCTATCAAGGTGGTCTTTTTCTGGACGTATTCGTGTTAAACTTTTGAAAACTCTTGGTTTTGATTCCCTGCGATCCTGGTGTTTCAGTGCAGCTTTTCAAGCTTCAGGGCCTTTTGGGGAACAGAGTTTGAATTTGACTGCTCATAGAGGCGAAGCCATCAGGTTGAGTTTATTTCCCCTTATTATTCAACTTGACTCCTTTTGTACTATTAGGTGGGTTAGAGCTATATGTTAATGTGGACTTCACGAAGATTGGTTAAAGGGATCTTTCTTTGAGGCATACTCGCATATCCTTAGAGGGGCCATTATGCAGTCAAGGGATCTTCTTTGAGGCTACTTACAGTGAGATTTGCAAGTGGCATGTGGTTGATTGCTTAGACCGAGTTGTTTTTGAGCTTGATGGGCTATTGGGGAATTAACAATGTGGAGTTTTATGGCAATGCTCGTAGGGGTTAGCCATCAGGACGAACTTATTTTTGAACTTGACTCCTTTTGTGTGATTAGGTGGGTTGCAGGTATATTTTTTTGTGGGGCTTTGTGAAGATTACGCTAGTCGAGGGATCTTCTGTGTCATAGCCTTAAGAGGGGCCAATGTGGAGGATCAATGTTCTTGCCAAACAGGTTATGGCATGTTTGCCTCAATAAATGGAAGTGTAGTCCCTACGCCTGTTTAATGGGATTGGAGCCTTTTGATTAAGATTGGTTCGACCTCGCATTGAGATCCCCCACCCCCACTTACGAGTGCACGCGTGCACATACACATGAGTGTGGTATGTTGCTGCTATGTTACTTTCTGCTCTTGCATAAAAATGGACTATGTGCCTTCAGCTCATGGATTGAAAAAGGACATTGTGGTTGATGCTGTTTATGTGCCTTTTGTTAATTGTCTTCTACTTGTATATGCATTATTATCCATTGGCTCCTTCACTTTTTTTTTTTTCTGGAACTAGATCTGCGCTAATTGATTGATGCATGCTGGTTGGACGCATGCCTTTTTTGTTATTGGACACACAGTCCGGTGCGACAATGTTAAAAGCTTGACATATGGAGATGCACATACAAATTTATTAATGTGTAAAACTTATATCTTGATAGTATACTGCAATGAAGTATGTGAAAAGAATGCAATTCTGAGACAGAAGTGCACTAAAGCTATGTATATGTATAGATGTGCTGCTACAATATTTAAAAAAAAAAAAAAAAAAAAAAAAAAAAAAACAAACAAACAAACTTGGAGTCTTGGATCCAAAATCTAGCTTTATGTGTTTTCTTTTCATTCTTATCTCTTAAGAAGTTTGAACCTGTATCCTTGTGGAAGGTGATTTTTTCAGTGCCGTTTGATGGGCCAATTGCAATTGCAAGCCTCCATGGGACTTAGCTGACGTGGTGGAAATAGTGCTTAACCAAGATAGACTGCTTGATCTATCCTCCTTTCATGTTAAGCGAAGAGTTAATTCATCAGAGGATATTCTAGCAAGGCAGGGTGTTAATCATAGTAGCTTAGTGATAGAACAATTTGGTTCTTCTTTATCTTACGATCTGTTTGTTTACATGTGTGGAGGAGTAAAGGGAGATGTATGTCAAATCACGGAATAAGTAGTAGTGAGGTATATTAAAGTAAAAAAGTGCAGGTGTAATAAAATCCTTGTGTGGATAGTATGAGATAAAATGTAGATGAGGGAGTGTAGTAAAAAGCACTTTTTGTCATAAAGGTTTACTACTACAACACAATTTATCTCACTTTTTTGTGGTAAAAAAGTAGGCATGTGGGGTGGTAAAAGGTAAGTGGTGTCACATCATCTGTTTACTTCTCCACTCTACCTTTTCTATCCAAACACGATGAAGTTAAAAAATGTCACATATCACATGCTTACTTTTACCCCACCTTTTACTACTACTAGTGCTAAACAAACAGGCCTTAAGGTTATTGGGTGGCTTAGCCCATCCTTGCGATGCAACCCTACCATATTTGGACCAAACCCCATCCGGTCCTAGTAACCATTCCAGGCACAAAGCGGGCCCAGAAGGGGTCAGGCCCAGCCCAACAACAGGCACAACCAATCTAGGCCCAAATTAGGCCCAGAACAGATGCAGGTCCAGCCTGAAGGAGGCCCACAGCCTGCACTTTGTGCCAGTTGTATCTGCATACGAACAAACTACTGATAGTACTCTCTTAAGTAACTTGAGTTAAGTAGGGACTTTTTAGTGTAAGTGTAAGGTAATATGGAATTTTATTTCTTTTGGGAAAGGGAAATTGCCATAGATATAAATATTTGTGGTAAAGGACTGTCTTCCACCGAGATACTTGACTGTTGTTTTATTTTATTTTTTCTTTTCTTTTCTTCATTTTTTTTCCTTTTTTGAAGAAATCAGTTCTTCTTGGATTCCAAAGATTGGAATTGTGTTGATTGTGTCCATTGTTCTGATCTGTACTGTTTGGATATTATTCTGGTGATTGTTATCCTTCCTTTTTCTGTGTTTTTTGTGGTGAACAAGAGGGCCCGAGCTGTAGAAGCTGTGGAAAAATGGAGTAGAGTTGCTGCCCCTTTCCTATGGTTGGATTGCATCAGTTTTGCATCACTTTGCTTCAGTTTTATTTATTTATTTATTTATTTTGTTGTTGGCCTTGTAGCTTTTCAGTAAATTACTCTTATGCTGTTTGGCTCCATATAATAAAATCACAGTTACCTTTCCCAAGAAAAAAAGTTGGGAAGTTGTATCTGATATGGATACAGGAATTTCTGTTAGATAATGGCATATCCTTTTACACGAGTATATAACAGGTTATTTTATTGTCTTCCATACTTGGGTACTGTTGAAGCTGTACTGGCGACTTAATTAATGTGTTACTAATATGCACAGCATTTATATAATTTGGTTCAAATTTTATCTTCTAATTCTTTAATTGTTTGTATTAATATTCATAATTGTCATGTTATTTCCAGAGATTGTAACTGCTGGAGATGTTGCAGCTCTTGTCTATTTATGGAATCCTTTGACAATAGTCACATGTGTGGGTTCAGCGACATCCCCGATTGAGAACTTGATGGTTGTTTTGTCCCTTTATGGAGCATGTTCACGTAAGTATTTAGTGCACTTTAGTACTTACTATTTTCTTTTCTTTGTTCATCATTTCCAACTTGAGGCATCTTATTGTCAGCTTTATCAGACAGGAAACCTCATTCCCCCTTCTTGTGGAAGAGTTCTACCTTGTTTGGTTCTTAGTAAGACCTTGATCTTCATTTTCTCATGTTGGTGCACTTTCAGCTAGTTTTGCACCTTCATGATACTTTGAGGTTAGATATGACTGCTACACTAACCAAAATGTTTAAATACATACCTTTTTCAATACTATATTCGGGCCTTCTACTCTGACCGTACCCACTTTATAGCTCTTATTTCCTATCCTACCTTAACACATTCATGCTTTTCCATCTGTTGGACCGGTCGGAACATACAAACACATGTGCAAGGATCTCCTGAGCGACGTCCACTAAATGATTTGATTCAAATACAACACACCGGGTATGGGCGAAAAATTAGAGAAGTGATGTTATAAAATCTCAACCGGCCCAATCAAATATTTCCTTATGTATACAGTGGCTCAAATTTCACTTCAGTCTGATACAACTGTTGGATTGAACTTATCTGTGCATCATGAACCAATGGTGTACCACTTAGAATGGAGTGACATTTGATCCATGACTATTCATTATGAAGTGTGTTCACATAAGCAGACTGGCTCAAGAAAAGGCCCTATAAACCAAAATGTATTGTTTGAGATAGGAGGGGAAAAATGATATTTATCCTGAAATAGGTTCAACTTTCAAAGTGGTTTCATCCGGCTTTTTGAAGGAATGTATGGGGCTTTGTTTGCTGGAATTCAGAGAATTCGTGATACAGAGAATTATAAATTCTCCAAATGCTTCCCCCCAGCATGTTTCCCAAATTCTATTAGACATCTAGGATGTTGGAATTAGGAGAATTTGGAAGGGCAAATAAAGAAGGCTGTTTTTTTTTTTTTTTTGTATTTCATTAATCATACAAGAGATTACGGGAATTCCATAGACAACAACTGACACTACTATTAAAAATTCGTAACACACTGAATTCCTGTTAGAAATTCTTGCAAACAGACTCCCCCTTACTTTTATCAATCTTATATCCATTGGGATGTGTGTATTCGTATTTAGAGGATGAAACTACGTGGGTCCTTTTAGCTACTTGATTTAATCTATTGGAACCTAACCATTTAAAATCCAAGTTGGCTGAATCAATTTCCCCCCCACACAGAGCATATACCTGGCTCAAATTTCACTTCAATTGGAGTGATGCACACTCTTGGATTGATCATCTATGTTTATTATAAATCCAATGGTTTGTATCATTCAAATTGGAGTGAAATTTGAACTAGTGGTACACATTAGGGACCATGTAACATGAGTGGAACTAGATCAAGAAAAGGTGGGACCCACATTAATAAGAGCATGTGTTGCTTGAGATTTATTATTATTATTATTATTATTATTATTATTATTTTATAAAAAAAAAATGGGAACTATCTCTGTTAAAATCATTTCACCTTCCAATTGGGTTTTTGTCTGGCTTTCTGAAGACATGTACATGGTGTCAAGCAACAAAAAAAATAAATAAATGCTAACTACCCATGTAAAAATTATTTCACGGTTTCACCTTCCAGTTGGGTTTTTATCTGGCCTTTTGGAGACATGTAGGCTATGATGCCCAAATACGCCACGGATACGGCTAGGACACACCATGGACATGGCAGGGACACAAATTTTACACAGAAAAAGTAGCATCGGATTCGATACGACATGATATGTTGTCCATTTTGAAGTGTCTGAGCATCATAGCATGTAGGTGGTTTTATTTAAAAAATGTGGTTTTATTAATCTTTTTTTTTTCTCTATTTTTTTTTTTAATTTTGAAGGAGAAGAAATCATGTTTAAATGATTGAGTTGAACCAGCTATCCAATGACACTACAATGGTGTGGTGGGAAATGGTTTACATCTGCTTTTTTAAGGACATTTAACTTTTATGAAAATGTACATTTTTGTAAATCTTCTGTGGTGGTTTGAGGTGAAAGGATCATGTTCAGATGATTAATTCAAATAGATTGTCTGATGAGTAGTTCCCATCTTTCAGTGATATAACCTCCACATATAAGATGCCCATTTATGAATAGTTAGTGACTCAATATGCTCTCTAACAGTGCGACATACAACGTTGGAATGAAAATATTAAATATGTAACTGTATATTGGTGTCTATCACTCAAATTAAGTAGCTGGAAAATAAATAGTTAACAAAAAAAATTCTATAAGTTTTTCTTTAGAAACAATGTACAAATTAGATTGTTTTATCACACTGCGTGGCAAGACAAAAGACTTGTGCAAAAGGAGTCGAGAGAATCAAAATACTCGTTGAGTGGAATTACCTGCTGCCCATCAATGGCTGAATGATGTTGCTCAGGAGATTGCTGCGAATGCACATACATATATACCTATATGTTTAGGTGTAACTTGGGATGTTCTTGCGAGCTACTGCCCATGTGGAGCTCACCTTTGATTCTTTTCCCTTCCTAATTCTCACTACTCCCTCTAAATTGTCACGGGACTCAATTTGACTCTCATCCAGACTAATACCCATTGCTGGATATTATGTTAAACATTTTCATTGCTTTGCAGCCTTTAATCTCGGGACCTTAATATCCATTCTTTATCGTGGCCAATCAGGCTGGCTTTTTTAGTCCATGCCACATCTAAGTAAACATATTTTCTGTCCTCCCAATCTCCAATGATTGACATGCACCCAAGTGGGCCCCACAGGCGTGACACACACAATAAGGCGATCTGCATCGCCTAGTAGATCACTGGTGTGTGCCCAACACATGCAACTTAGCAGGCAAGATGGTGCATAGTAGGTGGCCCTGGATTGGGGAACTTGAGCTACCCTCTATCCTTATGGTCCCTCACATCCCACTACCCCATGTGAATTGGTGCGAACCTTGGTGGGCCTCACACATCCCACTGCACCATTATAGTGTCTGTAAACACATATTATCACTATCAAGGGAGATGCCATGAGGGCTTGATGCCTATGACATTATTCTATTCTGTAAACATGATTTATATTAGTCAAACTTCAACACGGGTCAAATTTAATCTATGGCCATGTAGCTTTGCATTACAATTGACTCTTTATATTTGTGCTCATGTTGGGTCACAGGAATAGCTCCCTTGGCAGCTTTTGGATGGGTCGTTGCAACACATTTATCACTTTACCCTGCAATACTTATTGTACCTGTATGCATTCTTTTCTTAGCTCTAAGGATACCATTTGTTATTTTGTTCCAGCTCATATTTATTGGAATGCTGGTTTTCTAAGTTTTGCTTGATTTCTTTTCAGGTGATTCTTTTATTGGGTTATGGTTCGGATTCTCCTCCGAAGAAACTGTTCTGTCTGAGAAATTCCAGTACAAGTGGAAGTGATCCTTCAAATTACTCTCATGATCAAAGCAGTGGAGTAACAAGTCAGCCAGGGCTACCCATACATAGTTTTACATGGAAGCCGGTTGTGCATTTTATATTATGGGCATCCATATGGTCCTTCTATGTGTTGATTCTCTGTAGCATTTCCCTTAACCAGTACGGTGGCCTCTATGAAATGTTCCAGAAGTAAGAATTAAAGCATTTTGTTATTTTTCTAATTTACATTCATTGTCTGGTGGTGTAGATAACTAGATATTATATTTACCTGCTATGGTGTTAGTCTCTGTAGAAGGTCAAGCGGTTCTACCTGCATCCCAAATATTGTGGCCCACATATGCCCTTACATAGTGTCTTGCCTTATTAGTGGACCGGCCTTCCCCATTGAGGAGTGGCCCGTATCTTGCATTTATGAGCCACTGATTTTTTTTTTTTCGTGTTTGTGAGAATATTGTTGAAATCCTCTTTTGGTTCTGATCTGAAGTTTACGTCATCAAGGATCTGTGTTAGCATTATCCTTGTTGAAGGAAGTTTTCCTGACTTGGATATGTTGAATGTTCTCATGATTAAATGCAAAGAACATTGGCAATCACTACGGTGGTCTCTGTGCTTTTTAATGTTTTGTTATTTCATAAGTTTGCTCTGATGTAGACCGTAGTCTCTTTTTAATACTGTGGAAAAAAGATGAGAAATTTCCTACTTTTTCATGATATCATGTTTTTTATTGGGTCCTGCAGAACACATGGTTTTATCCTTACGGTGGAGGATTTGTCCCCAAATATAGGCGTCCTATGGTGAGCTGACAGCAGAAGATATCTTGTTATGAACTGAAATTATTTGGTTTTTGAGCCACTGTTCGTTGTGTACAATTAATTAATTGTATTGTGAACTAGTGGACCATATATTGGATGAGAAATGGTGCAAATAATGAATCGGTTGGAAGTCATAACTACCCAATCATCCATTTTGGATGTTCATTAGTACAGAGCAGTGGTGCAGTGAAAAAAGGTCAAACTATTAGAAACCTCAAATTGCTGCAGTATTTGCCTATCTATGTATGACCATGAATTTATCGTGTGGGTTGCCAATCTTGAGTTATAAGCTTATACCATCTAGAAATGATATCAACGAACAGTGCCTCCTGTTTCTTTGGTTTGAGTCCCAATTGTTGCACTTATAATGTGTTGTTACTGTGTGCAGGTATTTTTTTGCAGAAGTCTTTGACTTCTTCAGGATTTTCTTTCTAATAGTTTTTCATGTGAACATTCTGTTCATGTTACTGCCACTGGCCATACGTCTTAACCACCGGCCATTCTTTCTTGCTTTTGTTTACGTTGCAATCTCATCAATGCTAAAATCTTATCCCTCGGTAAGTTTTCCATTTATATTTTGCCTGAAAAATCTCTATTTTTGCACAGGTTCACATTTTATAATTCATCCCTTGCTAACTGAAAATTCAATTTATCTTTTGCGACTTGATCGCTTCATTTTTCTAAATTCAGCATTGCAATATTTAACATGGCATTCAGATGAATTTAACAGCAGACCAGCAGAAGCTATGCTAAACTGCATACAACTGAACATTGCTTTTTTCTTTTAATCTGTATGCAACTTAAATGTGTTAATTTCCTATTTTTTGAAAACTAATAAATGTTCCTTGTTTTTTTATGTTTCTACCTAGTATCATAATGTACATGCATCTAACATGTTGCTGTTCGAATGGATAAGGTTGGAGATACTGCTCTGTACTTAGGACTTTTGGGCCTTTTTGTTAATGAACTAGCAGGTACAGCTTCACTCCATGAATTACCCACCTCCTGCTTTTCACATGGGTTCTGACATTGTAGATGTTTGCTTACAATAACATGCAGACATGCATTTTTCCTTCTTCCTCTTTTGTGGATACGTTGGAGTGGGTCTGCTTAGCCCTGTGATGCACAATCTCTGGATATGGAGGGTCTCTCTCTCTCTCTCTCTCTCTCTCTCTCTCTCTCTCTCATATTCATGCACATTCATGCTGGCTCATTTCTACCTATGACGAAATTTGCAGGGTACTGGCAATGCGAATTTCTACTTTGCAACTGCTATTGCTTATGCTTTATTGCAGGTATGGCTTGTACATGGTTTCAGAAGTTAAAAATCAAAAGCACTAATTACAAAGTCTGGGAAGTTAATTTTTTTAATAGTTGATCTTGGAAATTTTAAAACCAACACTTTTTCATAGGTTTAAGACCTTCTGATGTTTTCATATTTTTTATTGTTTTTGAGATAGGCAGCAAGACTAAATTTTATTAATCAAGTTTACGACAGTAGAAGATATGGAAATCGTACAAGTATACTGTATCTTATTACAAAAACAGAACTATATGCCCCTTGAGGAATCCAACCATACTGCAACATATTAAAGATAAACTACTCAATGATAAGCGAGTGAAGATCTAGTCCCCGTTTAACCAATGTATCATCCTCTTGGTCTTGGTTAGCTTTAATTTACACGAGTAAAAATTATGTTCATCCTTGTGCCTAGTTCCCAAATCACCCTTAGTTTGAAAGCAAACCTCCATGGTTCTTCTCCTTTTTTCTTGGCTCTTTTAATTGCATTTGTGAAGTCCCTGAAGACCAGATTGCCTGCTAATCTTTGTTTAAAGATCAAAAGCGCTTGAGGAATGGCAAGAGGTCCTGCCTCATTAGACTCCTTTGTACCTACCAGCTTTGAAAAAGGAAGTGAGTTCTCTCCTGCATTATTTCTCCAGGCACCTTTGACGCCTTCTGTTCCTGGCTCTCCCCTAGCTGCTCCATCTACATCAAATGTGAATCAACACGTTTTTGGAGTTTGTCAATTTGATAGTCCTACCTTTTCACTTGCTCCCATGGGTGATGCTTTCTAATTCATCAATATGTTCGAAGGGATGAATCTTTGATTTCTTTTCTCACCACTGCTAGTGTGCCACTGAAAGACCTCTAGTTTTTCCCCCCCTTTTTCTTTCTTCTTTTTGAATGGTGAATTGTGTTAGCAAATGCTTAACAGTACAACAGAAATGTAATGAAAAGCACAGGGCTGGATATAATCCCCCAAAACAAAAGGCACCACACAAAAAGGAAGAGCAGAGAGCCAAAGACCATCAAAATGATGGCCAAAAAGCTCCCTTGCTATAGCTATAGGTACCTATAGCACAGGCCAAGGACCTCTAGTTGTGTTTTAGTTTTATTATTATTATTTTTTAGTTTTTATTGAGCACTGTATTATCCTAGGTAGGATCATTTTTTTTTTCTTCTTCCTTTCTCTCCATCAATGAGGGCCACAGTTTGGATTGTCTGTATTGGTGTTGATGTCTGATATGTTTCTAATAGATTAATAGCTGCCAATAGAAGGTTTTGTCTAGTTTGGATGGTACACAGGAGGCAGTGTAACTTAAAAATATCATTTTAGACCAAGATACTGTGTGTCTCAGGCTGAAAGTTGAGATGCAAAAACATCTTTTGTCTGGTTATAGGTGTAATGGCTGTTGGAGCCTTTGAGCTTATCCAAAACAGGCTGTCAAAGATGGTCTACTATTGTCACAATGTCACATTCCATGCACAGCCTAAAGATGTTGCAAATGAGAAATGCTTTGAGCCTCGGAGGAAACCACTGTGGGGTCAAATGCTTCTAATTAACTTTGAAAAACAAGTATGACAACTTGACCTTGTTAACTGGATGATCAATCTTGAAACTGTTTTCTGTTATTGTTTTAAAACTTTGCTTTGTGTTACCAGCCAGTACAGATTTGGCCAACAAATTTAATACCAATGAGCTGGCCAAGCAATCAGTTCGGTTTCAATGAGGAATTTGATTCCTTGGGCATGAAAAACTGTGCCCAATCGCCTCCCCCACCCCATTCTCTGCTGAATTGAAAGGTCTGAATGATCAACTCTGCAATCAGTTGCTAGGATCCAATTATTTATTTGAATAAACTGAAACCCTTCTTATTGTATAATCATGATACTAACCAAAGATTGAAATTTTAGATGAATGGAGGAACAGTATTACCATTTTTGTTCAAAAAGATACCAAAGTGAAAAAAAAAAAAGGTGAGAAAAAGAAAATAAAAAATGAACAACAATGAAGATATGCAAGTATTATTTTGAGTTAAGTTGTTGCATCCTTTGTTCTATTATACTTCCCTAGCATTCCCAAGGCTCACCTTTTGAAGGCATGCTTTTGGTTGTCCTGCAGATTATTTTGGTGGTTGAGAGTGTTGGTGCTATGCTGAACCATGACAGGATGCTCAGAAAGCATCTCTCTACATAAACTCTGACCTGGCAAATTTTTTGGAGATTTCTCTGATGTGGCATCAACCCTACTCATGCAACATGTTTCTGCTATTTTATGCATGCGTCTGCTGAACAGTGGGCTCTTGAAGGATCTCCTGGTAGGTGTTTCAGCCACCGTTTACACTAGTTAGTGGTTCTTTTTTGAAATTACGTGACCTTTGGGCGCCCACCTTGTATTTGAATGATATTCTTTTCTTTTCAATCATCATTTTTGTTGTTGTTTATTATCATTATTACAAAATGTATTTAGGTCTGGTTATCGTTTTGAGTCGATCTGCTCTCAGGCCCAATTCATAGGTCTAATACATTGGACCTAGATTTTCCATCAAGTCAGCAACCCAACTCTATAATTGAGGATAGGATTTTGATTCAGATTGGGACACTAAAACGAGGCCTTAATGGCTAGGTTCAACTTATTACATGTAGACTTGAACTATGATCAGATCCAAATATGTAAGTTGAGAATGTATGGACCTAACTTCAAATCCAAAAATGTACATAACTAATGTCTCAGATCACATCAATATTCGGTGCACCCATTTACATTGTTAGCGCACTGTCAATTAGTACTTGCCTTGGAATTTTAAGGATATAGTTTGGTGGTGATATGTATCCATTAAGTTTCAGTTTTTTTTTCATAGCAACATTGAATCAGTTTTGATGGCCTGAATGTAGCACAGTTGGTCGAATGTCTGGTACCAATCCAGACTGGAATTCTCTTGGACCACAGCTTGATGGGCTACAATTGCAAACCTTTGGTCAAGCAACCATTTGTATGAATCGGTACAATTAGACGCGGATGGCTCATATAGTAGAGGGGGCATTGATCGGCTGTGATTTTCAATTGGTGGACTCCAGTGTTGAGTTCCACTCGTTCAAGTCATGATTTTTCTGCTGAGGGATCGATCCGTGGGAGGCTGCTCAAGTGAGACACCTCCTTGCGACTTTGTTGTGAGGTATTTATATAGACTCCTGTCTAGTTGGGGCATACTAGAAGTAAACAAATCAGTAAGATGTTCTTCAGCAAAGGTTTAAAAAGGAAAAGTAAGATGGTTGAATTTGTTTGAGGATCTTTGGAATTGCACCTTACATAAAATACAATCTTTGACATCCACACATGTACAAGTCAGACAATGCTCCCTTCACAGTGATACCTTGAATCTGGACTCTCTTCACCGACATATTGCTAATATTTGCTTGAGGATGGCAGGTCGCACTTGCAACAGACTGAGACCCACTTCATGCCAAGTATGCACTAGGGACAAACTCCTCCATCCATATCGTCAGAATAATCGTCCTGAATTCGGTTCCTTTAGGGCCTGTTTGGATAGATAAAAAATAGAGTAGAGTGAAGTTAAATGGGCCATAATAGTCTAAAATTTCAACTCTGCCTTACTTGGATGAGTCTGGCCTGATAGATGAAGTAATGTTTTGAGCCACATGTACTTCATTTCACTTTAATTCTAAATACTTCAATTTCCTTGAGTAAAAGTAGATTTTATTTCAAACTTTAACTGAAAAATAAACATCCAAATGGAGTGAAGTGAAGTACTCTACTTTAACTTCAACCTACTTCTTTTCACTCCATTCCACATATGAAATTCACTTCATTTTACTCCACTCCTCATTTATCAAAACATGCCTCAATGATATATATACGAGTTTTTGCCAAAATTTTACTTCACGAAAGACTTGATCCCTTGATGAGTTCGGTCATTTTAAAATGCTAATGTTTCTTATATTTTATTTATGTGTTTAATATTTACAGAATATGAGGAAAGGTCCAAGTTTTTTTATTTATTAACAACTAACAGGGTTTATCCACATTCACATCAAATGTCTTAAAAAAGGACTCCAAAATCTTTTTTGAAAAAATAAATTCATATTTTCTCGTTATTTTCCAAGGACATTATTAGTCTCAATGACTTAGCTTCATGCAGGTTTAATTTTATGACATAGGACATTTTGCATAGTTTTGTTGGGGGGGGGGGGGGGGGGGGGGGGTTTTTAGAGATCTTATCTAACACAAATGGGTTCACAATTCACATCTGAATATAGAAGTTTTAACAATGTTTATATCATGGCTTTACTTTTTCTTTCTTTTATAATTAACTCCCATTTTCGATGCTCTTGGGTTGCATAGCATTTAGCCGATCTCAAATCCGACAGTTAAATAGGAAGGTAAGACTGTTTATTCAATATTAAAAAATAATAAAATGCAATAATCACTGCTAGGCTGCCTATCTAAATCCATCAAATGGTTTGTTTAAATGAAACTCCACCCTCTCATCTGTTGGTGATACAGATAGTATATTCTATGATGGCTCGTTTAAATTGATGCTCTTTGCATCTAGTGGGGTTTGTCAGCCTACAAACATCATTATAGATGTATTTTGTTTATGACAATCTACTATTACCATTTCAATTTAGCACTGGGATTTTTACGCGCTTCTGATGAAAGGGAGCCTTGAATTAAAGGCACTAATTGTGACATCCTCAGGGGAAAAAGTTTCCTGGAGAAAATTCTTCCACTTTAGAAAGCTCTCATTGCAAGAGTCTGATGGCTTGTTTGGTATCTCTACTCTTTTTTTGATAGATCCATCTAAAATAGATCCATTAAAAAAAGAGCCATAAAAAAAAGAGGCTAGAATATAAAAAAACGCGTTCGGTAACGCACGAATTTATTTTAAATACATCGCCTCTATATTTTAAGACCCTAAAGCTCTATTTCTCATCTGCCTACTTTTGGCGCATTTGGATTTTAGAGGATTTGACTCTAAATGTCTAAAGCGGAAAGAGTCTAAAATCTTGTGCCAAACGCTCTAATTGTTCAAACCTCTAAACGATTTAGACATATAGAGAAATAAAGGCATGAAATAGAAATGCCAAACATGGGCTAAATCCCTCCAATCTCAGGCCGCCGTGAATGTAGTGACCCTATTTAGTAGGGAAGGGAATTTTCTCCTACAGATGTAGCGTCTGTCATTGAGGCACTATGTAATGAGGTGTGCATCATTGGCCCCCATACCTCTTTGATAGGCAAATCAAAATGCAGGAGGGTTGCGGGTTTTCCTCCACAATAGCCCCGCACTGTCTTTATCCTGGTTCTGCCCCTGTCAAAATGTTTGCATGCTAGTGTTCTCCTAGCTGAAGTTCTCCTCAAGTTTAATGTTAGTTTTTCATATGGCCTTCCACAAAATTCTACTTTGTGTGTTCTAACACCTAGAGTAGTGTTGGTATATTGGCATAAGACATCGGTTTGCTCTCATGAGTTAAGACACCTTTGTGTTGAGTGTGTGCGAAAATGCCACAGGGACTCCTTTGTCTCACAAGAAAAAAAAAAAAAAATATCCCACTTCAATATATATGACCTATCATTGGATTAATTGCAATTATATAAAATATTAATATTATAATAGGGAGGCGGTACTGTAAGGACTATCCTTACGATTTACGGTATTGACCGCCTATTGGTGCCCACTGTAAGACCTCACTGGTCATGGGATAGAGGGGGATTGAAAGATCCAAGAGGGATCAACTTACATATCAAATTTGAAGTCAATCTAATACTTCTAATCCCTTCATCCATAGCTTACAAGTCCAACAGCTTTATAATAAAGAAGAAAAATTAATCATCAATCCAATAGTCTAGTTCATCCGAATCTATACAAATTCATATGAGTCATTGGCTATAAAGGGGTTATGAATACTGATCATTTTAAATGGGTTATAAGATAGGCTCCCGTAGGCATTCCAAATGGTGCGGACTGTAAGGACGGTTCTTGCATGACGAAGTTTCATAAACCTCTAAAATAATAATAATAATAAAAAAGGGAAAAGAAAACTCATATAAAGAGGATCATGCTGCTTTAGAAGAAGACCCTTATCGCATTTAAGGATCCGTTAATCTATCACATCAGCATCAGCCTACTAGGCCCCACCCACGAGTCCCTGACGTCTCACCTCCCCCTCCTCTGTCTCTTCCCCTCCCCTTCTCTACATGTACGTGGCTCTCCATGTTTTTCGCGTCTGCTTGCTCTAAAATGGCTTCTAGAACGACGGCAATACTGCTTTCCAAAACCGCTAGCAGTTTAGTTTGAGATGGGAAAAACCGCTAGATGGTTTCGGGGTCTTCTAGGCCGTAAGACGGCTGCCGAGTCGGACTCAAAGCTGCCAAAAGAGAAGAAGGGCTGGCGATTTCTGAGATCACTCCACAACAGGAGGAAGCTGGTGGCCGGTGACGTTGACGGAGAAAAATCCGGCGGGAGGAAGCATGCAATCCCACCGGCGGAGGCCAGTGCCGCAGCCTCTATCGTAATCGGCGGCACGAGACCAGCAGCCTATTGTAGGAGGAGGAGGAGGAGAGAGGACTTGGCAGCGGTCAAAATTCAAGCACTGTTTCGTGGTTATCTGGTTAGTATTTCGCCTTTCCAAGATTGATTTTTTCTCCAGTAAAACAATGATTGATTTTAGGGAATGATTAGCTAAGTAAACTTAATTTGAGTTTGGATGTCATTTTATTAGTGGTGGCCCACATTTGCAGTTGAGTCATCTAAGCCGTTGGATATGGTCTGACCACTAGTATAATAATTTATGATCATCTCCTCCAGAATGGGATCTCAAGATCCTGGCCTTCTTGTTTGACTTGATGTTTTGAAGTCAGAGTCCAGTCTCTTTCCAATCAACCTGAATGAATTGACTAGGTTGAAATTCAGTGATTCGGGATTTTTAGATTTGAGCTGGATCTTTAAGATGAAAGAGTGAAATGTTTTGAAAGATCTAAGCTACTCAACATGAATTGATGGAAATTTTATTGAGATTGGAGTTAGCTACGTCTTACAATTTTAATTTTGCCATTGATGTTAATATTGACCATTGCACGATTTGAATAGGTTGCAAGGTGAGCCCCACCAATATTCCCCACTAATATAATCGGGCCATTTCACTGATTATTGATGATGACCCACCTTTTATATATATATATATATATATATATATGCATGGTATAGGTAGATTGATTGGCAATTCTGCTGTTCAATCTCAACCACCCATCCACCAAACGACGGACCAAGTCTAGCCAAGTGAAATGGTAGAAATATGTCTTGAGCAGTTGAGCTTGATTACAGACAACAATTTAAATACAAGAGGAATCAAATCCATCCGTAAGTTACGCAATTCTTCCCGGCATAGTTTAATTAGTTGTCAGCCTACCAAAATTACCAAATACGCAGCACACGTGCAGGCCCACAAGTTTATGGTAAGTTGATATGTTTCAACCCCATATAGTGAAGCCAGGTGGATCGATTAATTGTAGGTCCGCTCACCTACCCGTTCCTCTGTATCGGGGCCGACCCAATCAAATGGCTGTTTTGTTCTTTTTCAGGTTTGGTTTTTTATTTTATCCAGCTCGAGGGCGTGGGACCCCAAACCTCCAATGAGAGGGGAGTAGAACTCGGGTGAGGCTTCCTAGCTGCTAGCAGACAAATGAGGTTGTTATTAGTAGTAAGTCTCCACCACCCACTTCGAGGAATTTTTAGTTGAAAAGAGTGAAATTCTAGTGTAGAGACCACCACCACCACCACCACCACCACCACCACTTTAAGACCCAAGCCCCTCGAAATAAACAGCCTCCCTTTTTATGGAGTATCCCTAAATTTTCTCCGTTGGCCGAGTTGATCCAACTATAAGATTTAACATTTAAGTGAAACCATGATTAAAAATGCTTATGCATATTTCTTAATCATGTTTCTATCAAATGACCATATCTTGGAATGTAACCAACTCCTATTGCATTAAAATATGGGGGTATGCTAATTGCTATACACTAGGCGGCCATTTATTTTGAGAGGCTTGGATCGGCCCCCCCTTTGAGTTCCACTCTTTTAACTTATTTAGGGTTTCTTTGAGGTCAAAGCCTACGAGGATCCGGATCCGGATCCATTATGGTATTACCCTTGCAATTGTGGTCAAACGACTGTTTCTTCATTCTTTGGCACTGTTGTGACGTCCATGGAACTTAAATAAGAGCGATAATCTCGGCATGGTTTTAGTTGTACCGGCACATTGATATTCGTGTGTGTGTGTGTAGTGCTAGGCCTGATTATTACCTAGTTACATTATTATTAGTAAAAATGTTACATAATAAATTCAATGTTTTGATTATTTAATATTGCATCTAAAATCTATATACCCATTTCAAAACCAGCCTCCACCTATCACAAAGTAATCTTGATGCACAGGTCTGAATCAAGGTAGGTATGGGCTTACCCTGACTTTTTCTTCTATCCCTTCCGGTAGGTCCAATACAATTGCTTATATGTATGGTGAGTTATTTGGATACAAATAACCCCGATGGGTAGCTTAGTTGGCCTAGGACTATGGTTTGCACCCGAAGGTTGTGGGTTTGAAACTGCATTACCACAATAGGGCCACAGATGAATTTTACACGACTTTCTCTCTTGGGTCCAAAGGGATTATTCTGCCCCAAATGGCTAGGAACCCTGCGTTATTAGAAAAAAAAAAAAAAAAAAAAAAACAACTTATTTGGAAACAAATAATATAGTCTTGATTTTGCAGGCCCCAAATTTTACTTTGATTGATAACGACTTTTGAATGAATTAAGAGCATGTACAATGCCCGGTTGGATTGCTGTTTACTTTGGAGGCCCCTCAAGAGATGGTCATGATCGATCACCAATGAAGCTAATATAATTTAGATATATATACTCAATCAATACAAAGCCCTTCTTACGTGCAGCATTTTAGTTGAGTGCTTTGACTTCATGGTTTGCACTTTTATGGATGGTGATGATTAAAAATCCCACATGTCCATCATGATGAGTCCCGTGGGTGAGAGTTCCGTGTCAAAGAACATGCTAATAATTTCATCCTTTATATCTTATCATTAAAAATGTAATTCTCGTGGCTGATCTCAACATAGTTAGAACAAGACATTGATAATGATGTATTTCTTTATTGGCCATTATTTAAAAACATGGTAATAGAGCTATAACCATTTGAACCGTAGTATGTTATATCGATTTCTTTCAATATTAAGAAATTTAAAAAGAAATAAAACAACTATTAGCGTTTTTTTTTCGATGATTTTCAACCTAATAGTATGGGTGTAGTTTTTATCAACCATTACATAACCTTTTTGTTGTTATCTTATTCATGAACCCTACATCTAACTCTTTATCATGTATTTCTTAATTTCTTATTTACATTTACATCAAATTTGTTGAAAGGCAAAGAGGGCATTGCGGGCATTGAAAGGACTGGTGAAGCTTCAAGCATTGGTAAGAGGCTACATTGTGAGAAAGCAAACGTTGGATACACTGCAATGCATGCACACATTGGTCAGAGTCCAGGCTCGAGCTCTGGCTGATCGTACCCATGGCTTCCATAGCAACCAACTTCTCAACAACAGGGGTCTCCAACACCTCCCTGCAGTGAGTCAAGTTCATCTCTATCAGCCTTCTTCGTCTTTGCAATGGATGGTTAAAATTGTGGGTTTTGGGCCATGGCTCATTAACTAATATCCAGATCGACAGACACACATGTTGATTGGTTGCATGCATAAGCTACAAGGTTTATAGCACAGTTTGTGTAGCAACCAATAACTGGTCCAATCACTTCATGTCTCGCTTGTATCAGGGGTGAAAAAAATAATATTCCAATCCGTAAAACCGATCCGATCCAATTCGATCCGCAAATTTTTTAACCGAATTGAAGGTAAACGAATTGGTGACAAATTGAAAATCTTGTAATCTGCTAACAACAGATCGATGACAGATTTCACCCTCAATCCGCGAATTCAATCCGATCTAATCCGTTGACATTAAATATAAATAAAAAAAACTTAAGGGGTCTAAATACAAGTTAAGAGGTCTAAATACAAAAGAAGAAAAAACTTCGAGGGTCAAAATGTAATTCACTTTTTTATGTTAGTATAAAAAATGAAACCCTAGACGGATCGGATTAGATCGGTTTTTTACAGCGTGTTTGATCTCTTTTTTTTAACATTAAATTCAACGGATTAAACCGATCAAATCCCATCCTCCACAGATTGGATCAGAAAGGTTTTATCGGATCGGATCGGATTGGTTTTTACCAACTACGGATTGGTGACGGATTCCAAATCCATCAATCTGTAGATAACAGATTGGTGACAAATTTGGCCTAATCCGCACCAATCTAATCCGCGTACACCCCTATTTTGTATACTTCATAGAAATGAGTCTCACTTTGAGGAGCCCGAAGTAGAAGAAGTAAGGCCCACCAATTTAAAATTCAATATAATTTTTTTTTATAACGAAAGGTGTCACGGCCCTTTGGGCTAGAATAATCCCTACGGACTTAGGGAGAGCTAGGTAAATCTCCTATGACCACAATGTGGTAGTGTAGTTTCAAAAAACTGATCAATACATAATAAACGTCATCTTTGTGTATGAGATGTCCCCAAATTTTATTGCAACAACGGGAATTGATTCGCCATAAGCCTGAGCATAAAACTAATAACGCATAAGATTGTGTTAATCGTGTTATTAATTATCTACTTATTCTTATGATGTGACCAACTCCTATCCCTATCTCCCATGATAAGAAAGCATCCAAGTGAACCCTATATGCTGGACCACATAATCACATAATTCGTCGGTCAAGAATCCGGACTCTTTTAGTATTTGGAAAACTGAAGAATTTGGAATCATTTTTTAATGATCAGTTTGGTCCTTACTTTTAGCCCAGATTATTTACCGTATGGGGCAGGCTTGGCTGGACCTATTCAAGTTGTTAGTTCTCCTAATCCCAGGCCTGTTTTTATTGACAACCCAAGCTAGACTCTGAGGTGATTAGGCAGCGGGAGCATACACTGTAGCAGACCTCTTTTCAGTGAGGATGCGGTGGTAGGTCCATTAAGCAGATGAACTTGAACATGTGTAGGGTTCTTTGGTTTGTGGATAATCCATCTATCAAAGTTAGCACCACCATTCTTACCTATTAGTATAGGATCCAATGTAGTTGTTATGTACCTAGCAAGTACGTTAAAAGCTCAATGACTGATGGAAAGCATCAAGTTAAATCTTATAGCCATTTAGGACTGTAAGAGATCACCATACTTCCACAGCCGACGTCGGCTCTCACTCCGACGGCAGGTAGCCAATTTTTCCTCTTTGGACGGCTCACGCTCTGCTCCATGTAATTTTTTCTACTTTTTTTAGATGGCTCTCGCTCTACTCCAACTAGCCATTTCTGTGACTCGAATCCAAGACACGTTGGCTCTGATACCAAATGTAATGTACCTAACCAACACGCCAAAAGCCTTAGGACTGATGGAACCCATCAAGTTAAGTCTTATAACCATTTAGGACTGTAAGAGTATCACATAACATTTCCCTTTGGTCATAGCTAGAGCGGTCAAATGGAGCTAAATTTTGGTCAAGTGGATTCACAGCCCCTCTCAAATGCTATAATCTCTCTAAACAAAGGCTAGCTGCAATCATCCCTCTAACCACCTTGATCATTTGAGAGGAGATAGTATTTAGCTGGCTATATATATATATATATATATATATATATATATATATATATATGCCTGCCTAGGAAATTTTCTCCGGTACAAGTGCTCATGCAGGAACATGCATCCAAACCATCCATAAAGGTGGGAAACCCCTTGAATTTCATTGACCCTGCTTTGACAGCACACCGATCCAAATGGAGCAAAAATCATCCTATATTCCTATAGCATGCTGTCGTTTAAATTTGGATGATGGCCCCACTTTCAATGCTGGCAAACAGTTGGATATGAACTGATTATTTATTAAACCTCTAATATTTAGCATGGTAAGATAGTAATTTCATTTATTAATTACTTGCGATATAGTGTCGCGACCTCAATCGTCTGTGCTCTAACTAGTCATTGCTAGATCTGTGATCTATATTGTGTGTAATATCTGTATATGATTCATAGAAAATCTCAAGTTATGGGAGTGATTATACCCATAAAGATCCATGATTATTAGTGCCTTGTTGTTCCAGTCTAATTGATTGAGATTGACTAATCTCATCCCTATTTTTTCTCGCAGGGTACTGCAACACCAGAGAAATGTGGATGGGATAGGTGTGAAACACTCAAGCTAAATAGTCAAATTGCATGTCCCCCAGGACGTAAGCTAACCTCATTGACAAGGAGTGCATCAAAATTTGATAGAAAGGATGTAACCGATTTGGAGAAAGTCCGCAAAAGTGGGGACTTGTTAGATGGATGGATGGATGAATGGTCCTGTAATCATCACAAAACCTCAATCAAAGGAAGCGCGGCAGATGATCAGAAGGGCAAGATCCCAGAAGCAGATCCCAGAAAACTACTCTCGCATTCAAAACATACAAACATCAATCTTACATTGCCTAATTCCCCATCAAAAGCCTCTACAGCTCAAACATCAACTATTCTAAGCTTGTCTTCTGTTGAAATGCAATGCAAAGAGGATCACTCTGCTTATGAAACAGCAAATAATAGCCCACATTTATTCTCAGCATCTTCAAAGGCTGCAGGGAGTGGAAAAAAGAGAGGGCCTTTCACGCCTTCAAAGAGCGATTGCTCGCGGAGCTTCTTCAGTCTGTACTCAAACTATCCAAATTACATGGTAGAGACTGAATCGTCGAGGGCTAAAGTCCGGTCTCAGAGCGCACCAAAGCAGAGACCGGAGTTGAATAAATGCAGTTCGGCAAAGAGGTTTTCGGTTCATGGATGTGAGGATCTTTTGGTTGCTGGCCATTCACAGTTGTCGCAAATATCACCATCACTGCGTGTGAAGTTCAGGAGCAAGGGATATCCGGCTCCGGCCAGTTAGATAGATAAGGCATGCCAATTGAGTATAATGTTATAAGCCAGTGCAACAGATAGCTAGAATCTTCTGCACAATAGGATCTTTCTTCTTTCTTTTTCAGTTTGCTTTTTCATCCAAAGCCTGACAACTTACATGTTTTGTGTTTGCTTCTCACATATTTAGAAATGATCTAATATCTGAGCATAGATTGATTTTGCATTGTTTCGGTTCTTAGTTCGGATAAAGGTGGATTAGCTTAAGGTTTAAAGTAAGTATTGTGGAAAAAATATTATATATATATATATAACACATATTGAAAAAAAATAATTTATTACCTGGATTTAAGCATCAACTTTGATTTAATCTTTAGGTACAATAAGTCTTAATCCATAATCCGAAAAAAACAATGAAAAAACCCTCTTAATATGTTGTCATTGACAAAAAAGTTCAATGGATGTCGGACCACCAACATGCCAAGCGTAGCACAAATTGCATGTACGCAAGCCAAAGCCCAGGCCTAAGACTGAGCCAAAAGTAAAAAAGAAAAATCCAAGCCTGAGCTAAGCCCAAGTGAGAGCCAGAGCCCAATTCCAAGTGATATAATACATATTTATAACATGGGGAATGTTCATGTGTATCTATCCCTCACCATAGGGTGAGGGGCACTTTCCCTTTTTACACATGAAGACAATGGAGTGTACCTCACCCTATGTACTTGAAAACTCACTTTTGTACTTGAAAATCCCCATTTAGGGGAAGTGTCCCTCACCCTATGGTGAGAGATAGATGCACATGAACATTCCCCATGTTAGCATAGTATATACATGTAATTTGTGTACTTGAGGCCCAAGCCTGACTCCTGTTTGGGTTACACAGCCCAAGGCCTGTTTCTTTGTTGGAATTCCTAGAATTCCCAGACAAAGTAAAATTCTTGTATGCTCCTTTGGGCTTGAGCATCCAGGAATTCCACCAAAATGCATAGGGAGTGGAATTCCTGGATTCCCAACGGTTAAAAAAAACATTTCATGTGGCTGGAATCCAGAAATACTAGTAAAGAAAAAATACATGGAATTCAGAATTTCCAGGGGACAGCCTATCTCATCATACCCAAGAATTCCTGGACATGGTGAATACTTGGCAGAAATTCTACTAAAGAAACAGGGCCTGGGGTTTCATGCAAAAAAGACATGTGGGCTTGAGCTTGGGCTTGGGCTTGGCCAATCCAAGTTGCTCACCTTCACTTTTCTAATCCCGCTGGCAACAATAGTATGATGTGCAGTTATACCTATCTTTTAAATGGTTTAAGTACAATGCCACAGCATGATCGAAAAGTCCTAAATAGTTAACAACTCTTTTGTGGAGCCAAGACCCTCCATGACTAACCAAGAAAGGGCCAATGGTGGGCAGACAAGGTCCATACTCCATAGGCCTGCTGTTGGAATAAGACCTAAGTAGCTCCAGTTCAACTAAACATCAGGATCTTCTTTTTATGCAATGATTAATTTGAAAAATGTATATCACTCCAATTAAAAGGAAAAAAATGATAATTGAGCCATACCTATTTAATAAGAATTGTGATATCATAGTGGTTTGGATCAAGCAATGAGTATGGATTGGTTGTATTCAGAAAAATTCTAATACAAGTTTGATAATAATTCAACCATTTCTGGTTGTTTATGGATCAACATCAAAGAGAGCTAGGTTGTAAATAGGTAAAACATAAATATGTAGGAGGACTAAAATAAAATAAAATTGAGTATTAAATCAAGATAAAATGAAAGTAGAGGGAGTTGGAGGAAAAACAACTTTTTTATTATTTTGTTCTTATTTTAATTGATGACAATAACTTGATATGTTATGATTTTTTAAACATGATGTGATAGCTTACGTACATGTATTTACTATACTAACATATATCACCTGTAGATACTATGCTAATATATAAATATAAACTATATCACATGGGAATTTGTGATTTTGACTCTTAACTCTTTCCACCCTCTTTTATCTTCTTTACACTCGATTTTATTTTATTCTACTCCCATCAACCAATTATTAAGACTAAGTGACAGTGACAAAAATAGTTAAAAGGATTAAAAAAACCCAGAGCGAATGTGGTGGCTTTTAGCAAGATCGTGGCACATTTTAGTTTTTTTGGTTACATGTGAGCTGATCAAATAAACATCCTGTTTTCAAGAGACCCAAATTCAGATGAAAGAATAAATAAATGCTACTAGACCGAACCAACATCGTCACACATCTTGTTACATAAAAAAGAAAATATCCTCACACACATCTCTCTATATACATTTTTCTATTTTATTATATATATTCCAATCATCCCATGTCCCCTGCTCCAACTGTTCCGAGGTATTTTTTGGGCCTATTTCTTAGGCTAGTTTGGTACTTTACTAATATAGTATAAGTTAAATAAAGCATTCATTTTTCAGATAAGATGTCACATTAAAAACATTTTAATTCAAAACTCTCTCCATCTTTTTAAAAAAAAGTCAAAAAATAATCACCTTTATTTACCAAAATATAAAAAAATTTCACTTTCCCATAAAAAAAGTCAAGAAAATTACATAACAAACAACTAAAAACAAAATATCATCATAACACAACTCAATTATATTTTATTTTTTCTATAAAATCAACTTTACTTTCCTTGACTTTATTAGTAGAGTTTCCAAACTGACCTGAAATTTTTATTAGGAATTCACCATGTTTATGAATTCATTGTCTCTTGAAATTTCTAAAATTCATATTTCTTCACTAACGTTTCTAAATTCAGTCACATAAGAAGTCCCTTTTGACCTTTTGGAAATTCAAAAATTCCATTTCTTTCTTTTTCGTTTTTCGTTTTTCGTTTTTCGTTTTTCGTTTTTCGTTTTTTCCTTGTACTTTGATGGAATGGTTAGATGCTCGTGCCAAAACGAGCATGCAGAGATTCCACCGTGCCTAACAGGAATTTCTACATGTAAATCCAGCAAAGAGACAGGCTTTTTCTCTCTCACACCGTCACTCACACGACGCGACACACGCACACACTCTCTCTGTCTTTCTGCTCTACTTTCATCACTTCGTCTTCTCTAGCAGAGAAACCAAATCAAGCATTTCACCCACAGAAAACCCTACCTATCTCTAAAACCCTCAATGCCGATCTGATCCAGATCTGTTCCTTTCTGATCCTAGATGTCGAAGCGGAACGCTCGGCACTGGAGCCTCCTCGATCTCGTATCGGCCACCTTCTTCGGCTTCGTCTTCGTCTTCTTCGTCCTCGTCTTCACTCCCTTCGGCGACTCCCTCGCCGCCTCTGGCCGCCAGGCGCTTGCTCGCTCCACCTCCGCCGATCCGCGGCAGAGAGAGAGGCTGCTGGCGCTGACCGACGCCGGAAATGAGCCGCCGATCGATGCGTGCCCCGCCGAAGCTGTAGATCACATGCCATGCGAGGATCCGAGGAGGAACAGCCAGCTTAGCAGGGAGATGAATTTCTACCGCGAGCGGCACTGCCCGTCGCTGGAGGAGTCCATGGTCTGCTTGATTCCGCCGCCCGTCGGGTACCAGATCCCGGTCCCGTGGCCGGAGAGCTTGCACAAGGTGCGTGGAATTGGATGTGAGCTTCTTGGTATGTTGTTTGTTGGATGTGAGAATTGGCTGCTGGGAAATTAGGGCTTTGAGTTGTTGAATTTTGGAATTGTAGCTGCACTAGGTTTTATTTGGTGAGATAGTTTTGGTAGAGTGAGGTTTTTGGATGTTTGTCTACTCACAAATGTATCCAAGGAAGGTTGCTGCCACACAAGAAGTTATGTATGACACATTTTTTCTTGTGTTTTAAGAAGTTGCTCTCTTTCTATGTGCAGATATGGCACAGCAACATGCCACACAACAAAATTGCAGAGAGGAAAGGCCATCAAGGTTGGATGAAAAAGGAAGGCCCATACTTCATCTTCCCAGGTGGTGGGACTATGTTCCCTGATGGAGCTGTTCAGTACATTGAGAAACTTGGGCTTTATATTCCTATTAGTGGAGGGGTTCTGAGGACTGCTCTGGATATGGGTTGTGGGGTAGGAGCTCTTTCCTCTGGCACATGTAGCTCATATTGGTATGTTTTTCCTTGTAGTAATTTAAACATTTGAATTGTGCAGGTTGCTAGTTTTGGTGGATACATGCTCAAGGAAGACATTTTAAACCCTTTCTTTCGCTCCTAGAGATTCTCATAAATCACAAATACAGTTTGCATTAGAAAGGGGAATACCAGCATTTGTTGCCATGCTTGGAACTCGTCGGTTACCATTTCCTGCTTACTCGTTTGACCTTGTGCATTGCTCTCGATGTTTGATCCCCTTTACTGCATATAGTAAGTTTTTTTTTTCTCTTCAATTGTCTGCCTTGACTGTATCCTCAATTTTATTGCAATTTTTCTGACCAGGAGGTTTGGCATTGCAGATGGAACATATTTTATTGAAGTGGATCGGTTACTTCGACCAGGAGGATATCTAGTTATCTCTGGTCCACCTGTACAGTGGCCTAAACAAGATAAGGAATGGGCAGATCTCCAGGCTTTAGCACGGGCCCTGTGTTATGAGCTGATTGTTGTGGATGGAAATACTGTCATCTGGAAAAAGCCTTCAGGAGATTCATGCCCGTCAAACCAAAATGAATTTGGGCTTGAACTGTGCAATGAATACGATAATCCCAGTGATGGATGGTAAGCTTTCTTGTAATGCTTCTTTAATTTCTCTTCACAGCCCAAAGATACTTAATTTGGTAAGTGCTGATGAAGAAAGAATCTTTTTCTCATCTTTCTTGATTTATGCACATGTTTCAAAAATGTGTGTTTAATCTGTTTTACAGGTACTTTACATTAAAGAAATGTATCAGCAAGTTACCATCTCTCTATGGAGAAATTGCTGTCGGGTTCATTCCAAATTGGCCTGATAGGCTAAAAAACCCCCCAGCAAGGGTCACACTCATGAAAAATGGGATCGATTTATTTGAAGCAGATACAAGACGTTGGGCCAGACGGGTGGCATTCTACAAGAAATTCCTCAAAATAAAACTAGGAACTTCAGCCATACGCAATGTTATGGACATGAATGCCTTTTTTGGTGGCTTTGCAGCATCACTTTTGTCTGATCCAGTCTGGGTCATGAACGTAGTTCCCACTCACAAGCCATCAACACTCGATGTGATTTATGATAGAGGTCTAATAGGAGTCTATCATGATTGGTGAGTATATGTTTCATATCCTGTTTCTTTTTCCTATGACTATGATCACAACGAATAAATTAATGGGCATGATCTTGTGATGTTCCTCTTTTCGGAAAGAAAAGCGCTAAACCAAACAGCAGAAAAATGGCTAGCACAAAAAATCGAAGGGGTTTTCCCCTAGCTTTTCACAAACATGCCCATAGGATATGGATGCCTGCTGTGTCCTTTTATTGAAGAAGTCTTAGTAAATGTGATTATACTATAATTTGTACTCATTTTTTATAGCCCATGCTATTCTGTGTATAACTCCAGAAGCAATCACTATAATGCATAATTAGATTGCTAACTGGTGTGAGATTGATGTTGACAGGTGTGAGGCTTTCTCAACGTATCCCCGAACTTATGATCTCATCCATGTTACCAGCATTGAATCCTTGCTAAGAGATTCCAGTTCAGGCGCGAGCAGGTATATTCTTTTCTTATCTTTTCTCTTTTCTTCTTCTTCTCACAATTTACTGAAGTAATAGATCTATGCATTTCTGGAATGATATATAAAATCTTCTACCTATAATTTTATTCTTCAGTGTCCAGGGCATTTTACAATTCATAGCATTTTTACATAAGGGGAATGAAACTACTAATAATCAATTTATGTATGTAGTATAACTTCCTTCCATAATGAGTGTACTGCTACTCATCAAAACTACTATTGGCCAATCAAGAAGCAACACGTGCACATAATGAGTGTAGTAGGAGATAAGAATGTTAAGATGGATGTGTAGTAAAACAAGGAATGATAGATTTATAATTGAGCGCTTTCGGAAGTATTTAGGGGTAGTAAGGTGATAAATAAAGAGAAACTCGCTTGAGATTGTTTTGGACATGTCCAACACCGACTAACAACGGTGCTGTTGAGGAAAAGTTTTTCTATTTAGGTTGGTGGCCCACCAAGGAGAATGGGTAGATTGAGGAGGACATGGATGAAAGTAGTAAGGATGGATCTGAAAAAGTGCAACCTATATGAGGATTTAGCTTAGGATAGATTGTAATGGAGAAACAGAATTCATATAGCTGACTCCAACATAGTTGATACAAGGCTTTGACGATGATTTTCCTTCCACTTAATTGATTTCAGCTCTTAAAAGTTTTTGGAAGGTGACAAGAGCCCATAGCACATTTGGAAGGTGCTACATGTTGCAAGCACTAGTTTGTGGGTTTGACTTATGTTACCATTCGGGGAAAATAAAAACAACTCATCATAAAGAGTAAATCTTTAGCTAAGTTTTACAACTACTGCTTATCAAGCACTAATATTCTTCAACGTGGGCTTGGAACTGCTCACAATGGAGTTAATGTCTGCTACCCAGCCCCAAATAGGTGTCATGTGTCATGACGACAACTTCAGTTGTATATAAATGGTTGCATTTATTAAATGCATGACAAAAAGTGAACTGTATCACGCAATGTCGTTTGTGTGGGGTGTGGGTGTGTGTGTGTGTGTGTGAGAGAGAGAGAGAGAGAGAGAGAGAGAGAGAGAGAGAGAGAGAGAGAGTATTGCTTTGTATGACTGTTGGGAATGGGGGTTTTGGGATCTGTATACGCAGTAGGAGAGTATTGCTTTGTATGACTGTTGGGAATGGGGGTTTTGGGATCTGTATACGCGGTGTGGGAATTGTCTTATTTGTTAGCAATTCCCTTGTCAATCTAGGAGCACATCTGGATTCTATGGTTTGGGATAGTGATGAAAGGTAATGGGTGCAAGGTAGTCTAGACGCCTTGGTTTTGTACCACTTATTTAATGTTGATGCTTCCTCTTTCCTTGATAAAATAGTACCCGTGAAGTTTTTTTACTGGCTTGTTTGGGAGTGATTATCTTATCCGGGCAGCTGGATGCAGTACTAAGTGTTGCTGGCTTTGCCATCTCGGCAAGCTGCTGGTTGATAATCCTGAAATGTTGATCCATTAAAAAATGCCTCAGGCCATGATTGGGCAGCTTCTCTGTTTCATCGAAATTATCAAAATCATCCAGATTTTCAACAAGACGTGTGAAGAAGTTACTAAATTTACCATTCAAAATTAAAAAAAAAAAATTGAAATTATTGAGGATCACTTTGGGTGTTTCATTTATGTGGAGAAATGCTTTGGAATGAGATGAATTCTTTTCCTTTTTTTTTCACAGCAAATTTTATTGCTAAAAATAAAAAACAAACAAAAAGCAGACACAGCAGAAGCACTGCCAAGCCTAACCAAGAAAGAACAAAAACAAACAAACCAACAGAGAATTAAACATCAAAAGAGATGGTGGTGCAAAAAACTCCCTCCTAAGCCAAACCATCTGCCATATCATTTGCCTATCTTAAAATATGATGAAATGAAGCTCCCAAATAATGAGATATCTATCTTGCCCCTCGTCCGCCCAATCCACTAACCGCCAAACAAGACTTCCCCGAACCCCATTGAATGGCTGAGAAAAAATCCCCTTCAAGAATATAATTATAACTACCCAATTTGAGCAACTCACGACATTCTATCAAAAGGGCAAAAACTTTTGCTTTATTAGCATAGGAAGAATCCACAGACCCAGAAGACGTCTTAACAACCATTCCATTCCATTCCAATTTCTTACGACGACTCCAATATCTCCTCTACTCGTAACCGTAAAAAGCTTCCATCAAAGTTTAACTTGAGGACCCCGAAAGGAAGGCTCATCTAGACACTGCCACGGAAAACTTTAGGATGGCGATCCCCTTTAAAGATTGCTTTCCAAGAACTTTTAATAACCTCCAAAGAGACACCTTCAAACTCCTTTCTCATGCTTTAGCCATTCTGACATTTTCCAGATAATGGAGTCAATAACCTCCATAAGAGTCTTACTTTGATTTCTAAACAATCTATTCTCTCTCCAACCGCAGCTTCCAAATAGTTGCATTGCATACAGCACATAATTTCCATAATATCTTTGCCCAAACAAATTGACGCCCCATAATTCTTTTGTATACACCACATAATTGTTTTGCGAGGCTTTCAAAGTTTTTGGTTGAATTATCATTATTATTATTATTATTCTAACATCAAAGGAATCAGTTTTGTGAATTTCTAATTATGGTAATTCTTCTTGGCACAAGAATGAGGTTTCTGCACCTTCACCACTTCCAACATGTCATACCATTGACCATTAAATAAAATAAATTTAAAAAAACAGCATGTCATTCCATTGGATTTGAATATAAATTCTTTTTCTTTTTTCTTTTTTTTTTTCATTCTTCTGGTTTGAGTTGCAGATGCCATCTTCTTGATCTGATGATTGAGATGGACCGCATATTACGTCCAGATGGGACAGTCCTTGTTCGAGATTCATCCGAAGTCATTGATAAGGTGGCCGGTATTGCCCGAGCCATAAAATGGAAGGTGACATTGCATGACCCTGAGCCACAATCAACTGGGAGAGAGAAAATTCTCGTTGCATCCAAACAATTTTGGAAGTTGCTTCCGGCCTCCCATTGACACACTTGTTCTCTATAGTTACTGTGCACTATTGTTTTTCTTTTTCCTCAACCCAAAGAGGAACGACGAATCTACAAATGTAGTTTCATTTCATCGATCTTGTAGCTTATCCGAAATTTTGTCCTACAATGTTATTGTAATTGTTACGAGGGGCTAATTCAGCTTGTTCTCTTATATATGGAAAGCTTTGTTTATGAAGTTCATGTTTGGCAACCAAATATTTAGAAAAAAGTTTTTCGGTTTTCCTCGTATTGTGGTAAATTTATGTTTGGCAAATATAAATTCCCGAGGATTTGGATAAATGAAAATATTTATTTGTTGGGATTTTCAGATCCGACCACTCCTCCATAAAATTTGAAAATCCTCACTTAAGTGAATTTGCACACCAGACCCTATTTTTCTCAGCTATATGTATTGATACACATCAATATTAATGTGAAATCCTCAACTATACAAATCCCCAGCGAGGAATCTTTAATTCAGTAGTAGTGAAGAATCATCATATTTATGGATTCCTCGTCTATTACCAAACATACTAAAAAAAAAAAAAAGAAAAGAAAGAGTTGTCTAAAGCTAATAAGGGCATTAGGGGTTTCATGGGGTCTTGGTTAGGCCTTTAAACATTGTATATAGAAAGAATCTTAGAGCATATGGTTAGGTCTTTAAACAAAGTCTCTAAACTCAGCTGAAAGGACTATGGGCCCCAAAATTATCACAATGTGAACCACTGGCCACCGGCCGATTAAATCTGAGCATGTCTTTTGCAGACGACTGGAGAATTTAGGTGACTGATGTGCTCTGAAATGGAACTGATTTCATAATCTTGTTAGGAAGTTCAATTGTAATATATATTATTATAACGTATAAAGACTTGATTAAAAGGCTGTAAATCTGAATGGAAATGTATTTAAAATCCATTCAATACACACACTGGAAGATCAATAAAACTTGATTTATATGCATGATTTGATGCAGAGGTAGCAACTGGCAAACGAATGGAAACAGTGGATTTTAAAAGTGTATCCACACAAACAGTTTGGATACAGAAAAATCTTTGTGTTCAGAAAGTAACATAAGCCTTGATTGAGACTGTTAACCAATGATCTGTTGAACCCATTAAAATAGGCCACAGAAAAATCTCACTTATATGAAAATCATAAGCCTTGATCAACAACCTCCAAAATTTTCACTGAATGGAAATCACAATCGGATATGTTAGACATTTAATGTTTTAAAATTGGCAGATGAGAACCTACAATCTAGGTTGCTTATAAGATTCTGTTCATCAAAGGTTGGTTCCCATAGGGTCAATGGTCAGGATAACAGCCGATGGGCTTCACATGTTCTTTAAGTCTAGAGCTCCCGTGCAAAACCCAACATCAAGGATCATAAATTCATTTTTGTTTTTTGTTTTTCGTTTTTTTTTTTTTCTCAAATTCCATTTAGGTATGATATAACATCAATAATTATAATCAAGAATACCTTTAAGCCACAGTGGAGTCGCTCAAACATGACTGGATAGGTAATAATATGGATGGAAATGGGTGTCCGGTTATCCGAAGGTTCCGACATGAAAAAACTGAGTTTGGAACTTGTTTTAGGTTTCGGTTCATAAACGGTCTAGGTATTGATAAATGGGTAAAATTATGGGCCCAAATAGGTTCTGACCCGTAGTCCTGAGCTCTGACACATAAGTCTTTAATGTTTTAAACTGTAGTACAAAATCAACTTGGCTAAACATTTTTATTTTTAATTTTGGAGGTAGTAGACTTGGTGCACTGTTATAAGTTAAATGATATATTTTATTTTAAGCAAATAAATAAACAAATAAAACAGTGAAAATAAGTTAAAACAAGTTTTTGCACTGGATCCTAATCCTCTAGTCGGATTCAATTCCGTAACCAAATTTAGAACTTCTTATCGAAAGTGGGTTTGGAGCCAATAAAATAAGTTCCGTGGGACCATTATTTAGAAATGATTCCGCGTCCAAGTCAAGTATAATTCCGGCCTGGAACCAACCCATTTTTGCATCCTCTTATGCAATAGGATTAAAAGACCACCTCACGAGATACATATTCACCGTTGCATATCTAATCTCTGCTCTATGAATCAAGATTGTCATAAGGTCAATTACCAAAATAAAAAAACCACATATCTAATCTCTGCTCTATAAACTTACACCAAGTGGGGAACATTGTAAGCTGAGTGAATATGCCATCCCTAGGAGGATAAAGTTGTACAAGTGATATTAGCTGTTATAAATAAATTATAAAATTCAAAACGGAAAGTACCCGTGGCCTAATGGATAAGGCGTCTGACTTCTAATCAGGCGATTGTGGGTTCGAGTCCCACCGGGTATGTTCTTATTATCTCTTTTTTTTTTTCATCTAGAACCATCTAATCAAATTCAGTGAACATTAATCTGTTTTTATTCTTTAACTTGACTCCTAATTTTCCACACAAGTTTTTTTTAATTTTGAGTAATCAGTTTTTGTTTTGTTTTTTTTTAATTTGACAGATAATTTTGCAGAATGACTTAATTAATAAACCTGCATTCCTTTTTGTACCAAATTCTTGTGATAAGTAATTTTGAATATCATGATTTAGTGTCCACCTTGCATAAAGTAAGTGATGGGCCAGAAAATGTTCTGAACAAAGACATCAATTTTATTTCTACACACACTTGTAATGAATTAACTATGGTATTGAGAATGTTAGCACACCAGCACAAACAAAACAACTTCATAGTAATATGTTATACAAATAGAAATGAAAGAATAACCAGTTAAAATACAATCCATGAGAAGAAACTTCCACTGGGTGAGGTATAAGCCTATGAAACATCATTAGAATGCTTAAAATTAAAAACACAAGCCCACAAACTTTCCTAACCGCATTTACAGATCAATACAGTAGAATTAAAAACTCAAGCCACAAACTTTCCTAACCAGTTACAAATCAACATATAGTAAAGGTAGACGACGCATGTACTTATTTTCAAGAAGAAGAAACCCATAAATTTTCTTCATGTCCCCAGGCTTGATCTCTTAGCAACGGGCGATATTTCTCAATTCCCACAACTCCATTTCGAGGTCGGTAGACAGCTCAGGTAATGACACCAGCTGCAATGATCATTCCCATTCACACCGCGGAATAGCATTATGAGGCCAACAACATATCTACAAAATCAAGAAACATAAAAAGATTCATAAGTACCAACAACTTAACAGCAGGTTAGAGATACAGAATTCCAGGGTAGTAGGATGTTCATCAGTTATATAAATTGCCATGGTACACATCACAAACTACCTGTGACAATTTCTTTTCCCTTTTAGGTAGATAGTCACAAGCCCTTCATTTCAACAAAATGATAGCTTGAATTGGATAAGATGGATATATTACCTTAAAATGGTGTAAATGAGAAAAAAAAAAAGAAGAAAGGTAATTTGTCTCCATTAACTCAGTTTAATGCATGAAGCAAACGATGTAGTCTAACAATAAAAAGTGCTAATTTTAATCTTCTAAAATCTCTAGCTTGAGGAGGGGGAAGAAAAAAATGCAACAGGCATCTTGGTTGCCAGCATAAACTATAAAAATGAAAAGCAGTTGATTGTCTTTAAGCTGTAAGATTGAGCTGCATTTAGCTTCTTGCCATTTTGGGAGTTGAGTTCCTTTGGGAATTGTACTTTTTAAACTACAAAAGTTTCAAAATTCAGGAGAAAACCCCCGGATCTACAAGTGTGAATGAACTAGTCCTAAACAGTCAACGCATCGCTGGGAATGCTAGGCGTAGGCAGGATGTGCTACCACCAGAGAAAGCCCAGTGTCATCTATTCCAAGTTAGTTGCAAGCCTGCAAGAGGCACTCATTTTTTACCAACTATTGTTAAGGCAATTGGTATCTGGAAGAGCATAAGAAATGAAGAAAACTGCTTATTTTAGTCTGAGTTTTATCTTCTTAGTAATGCTTACCCCGCAATCAGCAAAACCACTGCTGTCAGCCACAGTATGTACTGGAATGCATTGTATCTGGATTTTTTGCGGCTTGCAGGTGGAAGATTGTCGCGTTCCAGCCAACCAAACTGGGGCCGGACCAAAAGAACAAAACCCAGGAAAAAACCTGTTAAAAATCCTCCAATATGAGCGTAATTATCAACATGAGGAAGCAATCCAACAGCCAAGTTGATTGCGATGATGACCACGAGTGTCACTAAAGCTGCAAACTACAAAAAAAAAAAAAAAAAAAAAAAAAGGGAATAATGTAAATGATGTGTCATAAATAATATGGGATGAAATCTTAAAATGTCCAAGAAAAAAAAGAGAAAGAAGAGATGCAAATCACTGAATGCTTTGGTTCTCCAATAGCACCTACCTTGTTGGAATATATAGTCCAGTTTGTGATGAGCTCTGAAAGCATGGCTCCTAAAAGTCCAAACAGAGCACCAGAAGCACCAACAGAAATACTACTTCTGAGAAAAAGGGAAGAAAGTATGCTCCCACCAAAGCCAGATATGAGGTAAATTATTGCAATTCGAACTGTAAAATCAGCACAAAAATAAAAAAAGAAAAATAGATATCAGGATTTATTAAAATACATTTATAGCAGAAAAATACACTGAACAGATTCAAACTCAATGCATTGAGATCCAGAAACAAATGCTATTACAGATGAGATGTTAAATTGAACGTCTATATTGGCCTAGTCAAAATAAGAGTGTTCATGGGTAGGTTGGCTGATTGGCTGATCTATCAGCTCTTCTGGTCCAATCACCCTGAAGCAGGTTTTAAGAGAATCTTCTAGTACCCTATTTTACCCATCCCTTTTCAAGTCCTTCCATTCTCTTAACAATGGTCCCAACTGTTACTGGTCTAGATCATACAGACACCCTCTCCGCCTCCTCTTTGAACTGGCAACCCTCCCAATTTGACGCTAATCTGATCATCATCCATCTTTGGATTTAATCATGAAAAACATGAACTATATTATCGGATTAATAGCTACACCCCCTCTCTTAAATCTGCATTTAGACCTAACTATTCCCCCACCCCATGGAAAATCCGAGTGGACCCATCTGGTCAACTATGAACTCACCGAGTGAGCTCAATCCAGTGACATATTTTGTGACCAAATAACAAGAACCAAGTCAATCCAGGCTGCTAGTGAAACCACACCTCTTTTGTCCTGTCATACTTGGTTTTTTGTTGAAAGGCCACCCCAGTATCGCCAGGCTCCCTGGTGAGCTTGACAACACAAAAGTTGCATTGCAGGTTGGGATCCACATGGACTTGATCAATTTTGAGTTTTTGACTACATGGGGCTTGAGGTGATCCTTAACCGCCCTGTTAGATGTGCCAAACGTTTGGAAATTTGAGTGAGATGATCTAGTACATAACTTGATTTTTTTTTTTTTTTTTTTTGGGTAGAAGTACACAACTTGAATTACTTTTAATTTTGAAACCAAAAGAACAAATCCAGGAAGTAAGAACAGATATTCTACACTAATGAAGAAGAAGAAGAAGCAATTTCTCACTTTCTATTCAAACATGATACTCTTCCAAAGCAAGATTAAAGATTTTCATTTTAACTCTCTACAAAATGCTTGAGGAGTATGACTTCCATACAACTTCAAGAGAACATAAATCCAGAAAGGAGAACAAAACTCACCAAACCCAAATTGCTGCTCAAGGCGAATTCCAATAAAAAGTAGGCTCAACATATTTGCAAGCAAATGAAGCACACCAGCATGCAACCACATACAAGTAACAAGCCTCCATCCTTCATGCCCATGAACCACCTTGTACCACTCAAGACCTCCTAACTTCTCCAATCTGCAATAATAGAAAGTCAAAAAAAAAAAAAAAAAAATTTGCACTTTAACAACCCAATAAGTTCAATTTCCATCCACTCCTCTTGGCTTTCCAAGGATTGAGATAGGAAATAAAACGGCCTTTAGGGGTCCCAAACCATGTTGGTCCCACTTCAAAACAAGATTTCTTTTTCCATAAAATCATATTCCAAGGAAAGTGTGTATAAAGAAAAGAAAACAAAAAAATTTCCAGAAAGCATGTACAATCAAAGCAAGAAGGATTTACGGGGTGCCTTGAGAGGAATCCGGGAAATTTGTTTTGATTTTCCTTACAGCTCCTTTTCCCATGTTTGACGCGAGGCATTTTTATTAAAAAAAAATAAAGAGATAAATAAAATAAATTAATTTTATTCTATATAGAGGATTTTGGACATGAACTCAAGGATAAATCTATATCATACAAATAGATAATTCGCAAATAGCGAAATCAAAATCCTCTCGCTGCACAAACGCACCCGTGATAAAGTAATAAAAACCCCGATTTTTCGATAATCTCATAAAACCACCAAGGAATCGAATCACGACCATCCATCAAAGAACTGGATTTGAAATGACTTACGTGGAGGAAGAAGGGCCCAAGAGGGGATTCTCTCGGAGGGGCTGAAACGAGAACCTGCCCAGAAACTTTCCCACGCAATTTCCAGACACCTTCGGCTTCTCCGGGCAATTGTTAACAAACATCACGACTACGAAAACGGCCACGTTGGCAATCACGAACATCGGAATGATCCAAGACGTCCATTTCTTCTCCTTAAATTTAAGCAATTCAGCATTATATGCAATTCTTCCCGCGTAAACCTTCTCTGCCTTTGGACCCTCTGCTCTCCAAATCTTCTCCTCCCATCTCTTCTCTCTCTCTCTCTCTCTCTCTCCTCTCTTCTCTATCTGTGTGTGGTGGAGAATATGTCGAGGTTGGAGAAGAATTGGAGATTTGTAAAGGGAGAGGAGGAGGAGATGGATGACTTGGTGGCAAGGCAGTAACAAACTGCTTTCTTTTCGTGACTTGGAAGGGAGTTGGTACGGGTTGGTTGTCATTTATACTTTGATATGAATGTCTGAGATGGGAGGTGGTGGGGTTTGTGAGTTACAAGTCTCTATCTATTGCCAGCATGTGAAAGCTGTAGACAATTGGAGGAAGTTGCGGGAGTTGCCATTTGGAACATGTTAGTTGGCGGAAATAACCCTCCAAAATGACAGATACAGCATATGGTCGTATACATTTGGAGCAGGTTGGAAAATTTTCCAAACTGGCTCTTGACTATCTCCCGTGGTCCCATTTTATTAAGTTTTTGTATTATGAACTATTTGAAAATTTTATCTAATTTTAAATTATTAATATTTATTTTTAAATAATTATATAGGAGGTTTGGAGATTGTGATTTAAAAATGATGACTAGAACGTAGTTAGAAACTTATATTTGGTCTTTTATATTCGATATTTGAATTAATAAATTATGTAATATGAAATATATATATTTTTTCTTATTATAGTACTTTTCTTCCATGTATATCGATTCAGTATCATGAAAGCATGTAAATAAATGTATATTTATATTTTATAAATAATGGATTCATTTTTTAATATTTATGATATTATTTTAAAAGAAACATGACTCTAGCTGAGTCTCCTTTTCTTTTTCTTCATTGAACGAGTCAAGTCCAAGTCATGAGTTTTCCAACCTTGAATTAAAGGGATTCAAATATATATATCATTCTTCAATTATTCGGAGATTCTTATTTGTGAAAAAACTTAATTGGGTTTCAGGATTTAAAATTTATTTCAAGTTTTGAATATGAATTTGAAAGAAAATTTAGGTCTCGATTGCTAACTAAATAGATTCCGGATCTAGATTCATAATATGTACAGCATATGGACTCAGACCCGGGCTGTCAGTGCATTATATTTAAAGAGCAGGGTTCGTAATACATGGTTCTTGACTTTGTATATGTTGATGTCAAAAACTTCAGGTAACAACTAACAACCCTTATATTGGGTTGTGCAAGGCAAAACTTGATGCATTGTTATTGAGAATTGGATGATTACCTATTTTTTAGATTGAATTGAATAAAAGTAGAAGTTGAAACAAGTTTTAAGTCCAATATATTCCAGCCCCGGACCGACCGATTGCATCCCTATCAACAGTATCTTGTTCGATCGATCTTGTCTGTCCATACGTTGATATTATGGCCCATGATGTTGTATTAACTGTTAAGATTACATTTTATTTTCATTCCTCTCTGATTCATTCAACTGGTTTCAGAAGCAGGTGCGCTCAGATTTTTTAAGTGCGGGAGTAGTACTCAAACATCTCTTGTTGCTGTCATGTATGATGTATCCTGATTTTAAAACCATCAAAAGCTTCCCATCTGGTAATGTTGGGGCCATCCATGATGATAGATTTCACGCGATAAACGTGGCAATTCATTCTGAAAGATCCTTTGGGGCATGTGATGTGATGTGATGGGGACCATCTACTTAAAAAGGTGTAATCATCAAGATGGTGGCTAATGAATAAATAAGAAGCAAACAGAACTCATGCAGTGGTGACCATCTCATTTGTAAAAGCTATAGATAGATGAGAAAGTCAAGTCAAAACTATTTAGGTTGTTGGTAGTGATCATAGTTAAGTGGATGATGAGGATGCCAAATCTTACATTTGTCTCGTCGTTATCTCCTGTCCATTTTACCCTTGACGTTAAACTTACCATTGACTTTTTTAAGCAATGAAGGAAATGAATAGCAAGGCTGAGTTTTGTTTGCATTCAATAAATAAGATTTAAATTGTACTGTGAGTCATGGACAAAATAAGGATACCAAAATTTATTAGAAAGACAGGATAAAGAGTACAAGCTAGATAGAATGTAGATACAAAACAATCCTCGCTTTTGCAAAAACGAAGAAGGATCAATTGTGCAAACCGCTTAAGCGGAATGAAATCCGACCACCCAAGTTGAAACGTAGAAATCCTGAATGTTCACAACATGGTAGACGCAGAGAAAGGCTTTCCATTCAATTTCTACTAGTACGCTTTTGTACAAACGCATCCTAAGTGATTTAAATAATTTTTTATAAAGATAAAAAGAGTAAGTGCACTTAGGTTCTGTGTGTGGTCCATTTGCTGCATAAATGCAAGCAACAAAAGGTATTTTACTTACTGTCAAGGAAAAATAATTACACTTATCACAACCAGTAGTCCATATTAGGGAGAGGAAGAGAGGGAGAGAGAGAGAGAGAGAGAATCAAATGGTTTTACTTATCAGTTTTGAGGAAAAAAAGCATTACAGAAATGTGTCAGTGCCACTGCGTTATGATTGTGCTGATTCAAAATAAAGTGGGACCACATGCCAATATCAGATTTTGCCTATCACAACAGACTAATAACTTCAGATTACGGCATTATATGTCGGCACACATTGCAGAAAAATAATCTCCTATACCCACAGTTTGCAATGGAAACTGTGCTCTAAGAACGTCAAACAGTGAACCCACTGTGGCACGTCTCCAGAAATGCACGATATTCCTTGCAAATCGTGCTCAAGAGAATATTTTCTTCTTGCAGCATTGTCATCAAGATTTTCTTATGTATGATAAGATTTTGCTTGAGGGACAAAGACGGAGAAAATTAAAAGCAATTAAGATTTGTGACTAATTCACCATTTGTTTGATCGCTTCCTCATCAAGTGATATGGAAATACCATCACGAACTATTGGGATGAGAAGAATAGGTGGATAAAATGCCCACAATAGGATTTGACCTTATTTGCTGTTTTATTGGTTGTACAACTATGTAAAAGTCAAAGCGATCATGAGTATATCATCATCACCTTGCATGTTAACCTTCTCTGCAATGTCATTTATTAACTTGGTTGGCAATTGAATATCAAATGCCACCTACAAACAACTTGGTTTGTTTCCACCTAAAAATCTCCAAAACAAGGTTAACCATTTATAATTTTCATTCACTTTGCCAATGGCAAAAGGTATCCGTTCTTACTAGCCTGTCCAGGGTTCAAAAGGGCGGGCCATTACAGGATTCTAATTTTTTGAGCTTTACTAGTAAA